>CATKUP010000117.1:1200000-1654000 GCA_949786385.1 Onychomys leucogaster | reverse complement strand
TTTAGTTAAGAGTGAGAATAGCGTTGGGTTCGTGAACATGCGAAAAATTATTTGAGCACAAAATTCACTGGGTTTACCAGAAATGAACTCTTGCTTGTAGGAAGACACAGATCCTGGGGTTTAACTCCATTTCTGAAGGGAAATTCAGACCATAATTCTCATCCCTGAAAAACACTCTGTTTAAAGGCATGAATCATCCTCTTCTATCCAGGTCTCCAATACAGTAAGAACCATGAGGATGCAAAGAAAAAAATAACTGTGTTTCCTACTCATACAGACCATATGTAGTCCAACGCTGCTCATGAAATTGATACAGACAACAGCTACTCTTACATAAATGCTCGTTAGTTAATAGTGATAATCGTGTTCAGTTCTAGAACTGTGTAAAATCATTTGAGCCCAAATTCACTTGGTTTGCTAGAAATGAATTCTTGCTTGTAGGAAGACACAGATCCTGGGTTTTAACTCCATTTCTGAGGAGAAATTCTCATCAGTGTTCTCATCCATGAAACACACTCTGTTGTAATGCAAGAAGCAAGCTGTTCTTTCCAGCGTCTCCAATACAGCAAGAAGCATGAGAATGCCCAGAAAAAGAACTGTGTTTCCAACTCATACGGACCACATTTAGTTCAACTCTGCTTATGAAACTGATACACACCACAGCTTTTCTTACATAAATGCTCTTTAGTTAATAGTGGGAATAGCGTTGGGTTCGTGAAATGCGAAAAATCATTTGAGCACAAAATTCAATTAGTTTACCAGAAATGAACTCTTGCTTGTAGGAAGACACTGATCATGGGGTTTAACTCAGTTTCTGAAGGGAAATTCAGACCAGAGTTCTCATCCATGAAACACACTCTGTTTTAAGGCATGAATCGTCCTCTTCTATCCAGGGTCTCCAATACAGAAAGAACCATGAGCATGCCAAGAAAAAAAGAACTGTGTTTTCTACTCATACGGACCATATGTAGTTCAACTCTGCTTATGAAACAGATACAAACCACAGCTCTTGTCACATAACTGTTCTTTAGTTAAAAGGGATAATCGTGTTCGGTTCTAGAACTGTGTAAAATCATTTGAGCCCAAAATTAACTAGGTTTACTGGAAATGAACCCTTGCTTGTAGCAAGACACAGATCCTGTGTTTTAACTCCATTTCGGAGGGGAAATTCACACCAGTGTTCTCATCCATGAAACACACTCTGTTTTAATGCAAGAAGCAAGCTCTTCTTTCCAGCGTCTCCAATACAGCAAGAACCATGGGGATGCCCAAAAAAAAAGAACTGTGTTTCCTACTCATACGGACCATATGTAGTTCATCTCTGCTTATGAAACTGATACACACCACAGCTTCTCTTACATAAATGCTCTTTAGTTAATAGTGAGAATAGCGTTGGGTTCGTGAACTGCGAAAAATCAGTTGAGCACAAAATTCAATGTGTTTACCAGAAATGAACTCTTGCTTGTAGGAAGACACAGATCCTGGGGTTTAACTCCGTTTCTGAAGGGATATTCAGACCATAATTCTCATCCCTGAAAATCACTCTGTTTTAAGGCATGCATCATCCTCTTCTATCCAGTGTCTCCAATACAGTAAGAACCATGAGCAGGCCCAGAATAAAAGAACTGTGTTTCCTATTCATACGGAACATATGAAGTTCAACTCTGCTTCTGAAACTGATACAGACTACACCTCCCCTTATATAAATGCTCTTTAGTTAAGAGGGAGAATAGCGTTGGGTTCGTGAACATGCGAAAAATTATTTGAGCACAAAATTCACTGGGTTTACCAGAAATGAACTCTTGCTTGTAGGAAGACACAGATCCTGGGGATTAACTCCATTTCTGAGGGGAAATTCACACCAGTGTTCTCATCCATGAAACACACTCTGTTTTAATGCAAGAAGCAAGCTCTTCTTTCCAGCGTCTCCAATACAGCAAGAACCATGAGAATGCCCAGAAAAAGAACTGTGTTTCCACCCATACAGACTATATGTAGTTCATCTCTGCTTATGAAACTGATACACACCACAGCTTCTCTTACATAAATGCTCTTTAGTTAATAGTGAGAATAGCGTTGGGTTCGTGAACTGCGAAAAATTATTTGAGCACAAAATTCACTGGGTTTACCAGAAATGAACTCTTGCTTGTAGGAAGACACAGATCCTGGGGTTTAACTCCATTTCTGAAGAGAAATTCAGACCATAATTCTCATCCCTGAAAAACACTCTGTTTTAAGGCATGAATAATCCTCTTCTATCCAGGGTCTCCAATACAGTAAGAACCATGAGCATGCCAAGAAAAAAGAACTGTGTTTCCTACTCATACAGACCATATGTAGTCCAACTCTGCTCATGAAATTGATACAGACAACATCTCCTCTTACATAAATGCTCATTAGTTAATAGTGATAATCATGTTCGGTTCTAGAACTGTGAAAAATCATTTGAGCCCAAATTCACTTGGTTTGCCAGACATGAATTCTTGCTTGTAGGACGACACAGATTCTGGTTTTTAACTCCATTTCTGAGGAGAAATTCACACCAGTGTTCTCATCCATGAAACACACTCTGTTGTAATGCAAGAAGCAAGCTCTTGTTTCCAGCGTCTCCAATACAGCAAGAACCATGAGAATGCCCAGAAAAAGAACTGTGTTTCCTACTCATATGGACCATATGTAGTTCAACTCTGCTTATGAAACTGATACAAACCACAGCTCCTCTTACATAAATGCTCTTTAGTTAATAGGGATAATCATGTTCGGTTTTAGAACTGTGTAAATCATTTGAGCCCAAAATTAACTAGGTTTACCGGAAATGAACCCTTGCTTGTAGGAAGACACAGATCCTGAGTTATAACTCCATTTCTGAGGGGAAATTCACACCAGTGTTCTCATCCATGAAACACACTCTGTTTTAACGCAAGAAGCAAGCTCTTCTTTCCAGCGTCTCCAATACAGCAAGAACCATGAGCATGCCCTAAAAAAAAGAACTGTGTTTCCAACTTATACGGACCATATATAGTTCAACTCTGCTTATGAAACTGATACAAACCACAGCTCCTCTTACATAAATGCTCTTTTGTTAATAGTGAGAATAGCGTTGGTTTCGTGAACATGCGAAAAATCATTTGAGCCCAAAATTCACTTGGTTTACCATAAATGAACTCTTGCTTGTAGGAAGACACTGTTCCTGGGGTTTAACTCCGTTTCTGAAGGGAACTTCAGACCATAATTCTCATCCCTGAAAAACACTCTGTTTTAAGGCATGAATCATCCTCTTCTATCCGCGGTCTCCAATACAGTAAGAACCATGAGCATGCCAGGAAAAAAAGAACTGTGTTTCCTACTCATAGAGACCATATGTAGTCCAACTCTGCTCATGAAATTGATACAGACCACAGCTCCTCTTACATAAATGCTCTTTAGTTAATAGTGATAATCGCGTTTGGTTCATGAACACCAAAAAATCATTTGAGCCCAATATTCACTGGGTACCAGAAATGAACTCTTCCTTGTAGTAAGACACAGATCCTGGGGCTTAACACCGTTTCTGAAGGGAAATTCAGACCAGAGTTCTGATCCCTGAACCACACTCCGATTTAATGCAAGAAGCAAGCTCTTCTTTCCAGAGTCTAAAATACATCAAGAACCATGAGCATTCCCAGAAAAAAATAACTGTGTTGCCTACTCTTAAGGACCATATATAATTCAACTCTGCTTATGAAACTGAAACAAACCAAATCTACTCTTACATAAATGCTCTCTAGTTAATAGTGAGAATCGTGTTCGTTTCTAGAACTGTGTAAAATTATTTGAGCCCAAAATTCACTTGGTTTACCATAAATGAACTCTTGCTTGTAGGAAGACAGTGCTCCTGGGTTTAACTCCGTTTCTGAAGGGAAATTCAGACCATAATTCTCATCCCTGAAAAACACTCTGTTTTAAGGCATGAATCATCCTTTTCTATCCAGGGTCTCCAATACAGTAAGAACCATGAGCATGCCAGGAAAAATGAACTGTGTTTCCTACTCATACAGACCATATGTAGTCCAACTCTGCTCATGAAATTGATACAGACCACAGCTCCTCTTACATAAATGCTCTGTAGTTAATAGTGATAAACGTGTTCGGTTCTAGAACTGTGTAAAATCATTTGAGCCCAAAATTCACTTGGTTTACCAGGAATGAACTCTTGCTTGTAGGAAGGCACAGATCATGGGGTTTAACTCCGTTTCTGAAGGGAAATTCAGACCAGAGTTCTCATCCATGAAACACACTCTGTTTTAATGCAAGAAGCAAGCTCTTCTTTCCAGAGTCTAAAATACAACAAGAACCACGAGCATGCCCTAAAAAAAAAGAACTGTGTTTCCTACTCATATGGACCATATGTAGTTCAACTCTGCTTATGAAACTGATACTAAGCACAGCTCCTCTAAGATAAATCCTCTTCAGTTATTAGTTTGAATAGCGTTGGGTTCTAGAACTGTGTAAATTCATTTGAGCTAAAAATTGACTTTGTTTACCAGAAATGAACTCTTGCTTGTAGGAAGACAGAGATCCTGGGGTATAACTCCGTTTCTGAAGGGAAATTCAGACCAGAGTTCTCATCCCTGAAACACACTCTGTTTTAACGAAGAAGCAAGCTCTTCTTTCAAGATTCTAAAATACAGCAAGAACCATGAGCATGCCCTGTAAAAAAGAACTGTGTTTCCTATTCATACGGAACATATGAAGTTCCACTCTGCTTCTGAAACTGATACAGACTACACCTCCCTTTACATAAATGCTCTTTAGTTAAGAGTGAGAATAGCGTTGGGTTCGTGAACATGCGAAAAATTATTTGAGCACAAAATTCACTGGGTTTACCAGAAATGAACTCTTGCTTGTAGGAAGACACAGATCCTGGGGTTTAACTCCATTTCTGAAGGGAAATTCAGACCATAATTCTCATCCCTGAAAAACACTCTGTTTAAAGGCATGAATCATCCTCTTCTATCCAGGTCTCCAATACAGTAAGAACCATGA
The DNA here is from genome assembly GCA_949786385.1 of Onychomys leucogaster. Taxonomy (NCBI): domain Eukaryota; kingdom Metazoa; phylum Chordata; class Mammalia; order Rodentia; family Cricetidae; genus Onychomys; species Onychomys leucogaster. The sequence goes on along the minus strand of CATKUP010000117.1, from coordinate 1,648,975 downwards.
GGATGCAAAGAAAAAAATAACTGTGTTTCCTACTCATACAGACCATATGTAGTCCAACTCTGCTCATGAAATTGATACAGACAACAGCTACTCTTACATAAATGCTCGTTAGTTAATAGTGATAATCGTGTTCGGTTCTAGAACTGTGTAAAATCATTTGAGCCCAAATTCACTTGGTTTGCTAGAAATGAATTCTTGCTTGTAGGAAGACACAGATCCTGGGTTTTAACTCCATTTCTGAGGAGAAATTCACATCAGTGTTCTCATCCATGAAACACACTCTGTTGTAATGCAAGAAGCAAGCTGTTCTTTCCAGCGTCTCCAATACAGCAAGAAGCATGAGAATGCCCAGAAAAAGAACTGTGTTTCCAACTCATACGGACCACATGTAGTTCAACTCTGCTTATGAAACTGATACACACCACAGCTTTTCTTACATAAATGCTCTTTAGTTAATAGTGAGAATAGCGTTGGGTTCGTGAAATGCGAAAAATCATTTGAGCACAAAATTCAATTAGTTTACCAGAAATGAACTCTTGCTTGTAGGAAGACACTGATCATGGGGTTTAACTCTGTTTCTGAAGGGAAATTCAGACCAGAGTTCTCATCCATGAAACACACTCTGTTTTAAGGCATGAATCGTCCTCTTCTATCCAGGGTCTCCAATACAGAAAGAACCATGAGCATGCCAAGAAAAAAAGAACTGTGTTTTCTACTCATACGGACCATATGTAGTTCAACTCTGCTTATGAAACAGATACAAACCACAGCTCTTGTCACATAACTGTTCTTTAGTTAAAAGGGATAATCGTGTTCGGTTCTAGAACTGTGTAAAATCATTTGAGCCCAAAATTCACTTGGTTTACCAGAAATTAACTCTCGCTTGTAGGAAAACACAAATCATGGTGTTTAACTCTGTTTCTGAAGGTTAATTCAGACCAGAGTTCTCATCCATGAAACACACTCTGTTTTAATGCAAGCAGCAAGCTCTGCTTTCCAGCGTCTCCAATAGAGCAAGAACCATGAGAATGCCCACAATAAAAGAACTGAGTTTCCTACTCATATGGAACATATGTAGTTCAACTCTGCTTATGAAACTGATACAAACCACAGCTCCTCTTACATAAATGCTCTTTAGTTAATAGGGATAATCATGTTCGGTTTTAGAACTGTGTAAATCATTTGAGCCCAAAATTAACTAGGTTTACTGGAAATGAACCCTTGCTTGTAGGAAGACACAGATCCTGTGTTTTAACTCCATTTCGGAGGGGAAATTCACACCAGTGTTCTCATCCATGAAACACACTCTGTTTTAATGCAAGAAGCAAGCTCTTCTTTCCAGCGTCTCCAATACAGCAAGAACCATGGGGATGCCCCCCAAAAAAAGAACTGTGTTTCCTACTCATACGGACCATATGTAGTTCATCTCTGCTTATGAAACTGATACACACCACAGCTTCTCTTACATAAATGCTCTTTAGTTAATAGTGAGAATAGCGTTGGGTTCGTGAACTGCGAAAAATCAGTTGAGCACAAAATTCAATGTGTTTACCAGAAATGAACTCTTGCTTGTAGGAAGACACAGATCCTGGGGTTTAACTCCGTTTCTGAAGGGATATTCAGACCATAATTCTCATCCCTGAAAATCACTCTGTTTTAAGGCATGCATCATCCTCTTCTATCCAGTGTCTCCAATACAGTAAGAACCATGAGCAGGCCCAGAATAAAAGAACTGTGTTTCCTATTCATACGGAACATATGAAGTTCAACTCTGCTTCTGAAACTGATACAGACTACACCTCCCCTTATATAAATGCTCTTTAGTTAAGAGGGAGAATAGCGTTGGGTTCGTGAACATGTGAAAAATTATTTGAGCACAAAATTCACTGGGTTTACCAGAAATGAACTCTTGCTTGTAGGAAGACACAGATCCTGGGGTTTAACTCCATTTCTGAGGGGAAATTCACACCAGTGTTCTCATCCATGAAACACACTCTGTTTTAATGCAATAAGCAAGCTCTTCTTTCCAGCGTCTCCAATACAGCAAGAACCATGAGAATGCCCAGAAAAAGAACTGTGTTTCCACCCATACAGACTATATGTAGTTCATCTCTGCTTATGAAACTGATACACACCACAGCTTCTCTTACATAAATGCTCTTTAGGTAATAGTGAGAATAGCATTGGGTTCGTGAACTGAGAAAAATTATTTGAGCACAAAATTCACTGGGTTTACCTGAAATGAACTTTTGCTTGTAGGAAGACACAGATCCTGGGGTTTAACTCCATTTCTGAAGAGAAATTCAGACCATAATTCTCATCCCTGAAAAACACTCTGTTTTAAGGCATGAATAATCCTCTTCTATCCAGGGTCTCCAATACAGTAAGAACCATGAGCATGCCAAGAAAAAAAGAACTGTGTTTCCTACTCATACAGACCAAATGTAGTCCAACTCTGCTCATGAAATTTATACAGACAACATCTCCTCTTACATAAATGCTCATTAGTTAATAGTGATAATCGTGTTCGGTTCTAGAACTGTGAAAAATCATTTGAGCCCAAATTCACTTGGTTTGCCAGACATGAATTCTTGCTTGTAGGAAGACACAGATTCTGGTTTTTAACTCCATTTCTGAGGAGAAATTCACACCAGTGTTCTCATCCATGAAACACACTCTGTTGTAATGCAAGAAGCAAGCTCTTGTTTCCAGCGTCTCCAATACAGCAAGAACCATGAGAATGCCCAGAAAAAGAACTGTGTTTCCCACTCATATGGACCATATGTAGTTCAACTCTGCTTAAGAAACTGATACAAACCACAGCTCCTCTTACATAAATGCTCTTTAGTTAATAGGGATAATCATGTACGGTTTTAGAACTGTGTAAATCATTTGAGCCCAAAATTAACTAGGTTTACCGGAAATGAACCCTTGCTTGTAGGAAGACACAGATCCTGAGTTATAACTCCATTTCTGAGGGGAAATTCACACCAGTGTTCTCATCCATGAAACACACTCTGTTTTAATGCAAGAAGCAAGCTCTTCTTTCCAGCGTCTCCAATACAGCAAGAACCATGAGAATGCCCAGAAAAAGAACTGTGTTTCCTACCCATACAGACTATATGTAGTTCATCTCTGCTTATGAAACTGATACACACCACAGCTTCTCTTACATAAATGCTCTTTAGTTAATAGTGAGAATAGCGTTGGGTTCGTGAACTGAGAAAAATTATTTGAGCACAAAATTCACTGGGTTTACCAGAAATGAACTTTTGCTTGTAGGAAGACACAGATCCTGGGGTTTAACTCCATTTCTGAAGAGAAATTCAGACCATAATTCTCATCCCTGAAAAACACTCTGTTTTAAGGCATGAATAATCCTCTTCTATCCAGGGTCTCCAATACAGTAAGAACCATGAGCATGCCAAGAAAAAAAGAACTGTGTTTCCTACTCATACAGACCAAATGTAGTCCAACTCTGCTCATGAAATTTATACAGACAACATCTCCTCTTACATAAATGCTCATTAGTTAATAGTGATAATCGTGTTCGGTTCTAGAACTGTGAAAAATCATTTGAGCCCAAATTCACTTGGTTTGCCAGACATGAATTCTTGCTTGTAGGAAGACACAGATTCTGGTTTTTAACTCCATTTCTGAGGAGAAATTCACACCAGTGTTCTCATCCATGAAACACACTCTGTTGTAATGCAAGAAGCAAGCTCTTGTTTCCAGCGTCTCCAATACAGCAAGAACCATGAGAATGCCCAGAAAAAGAACTGTGTTTCCCACTCATATGGACCATATGTAGTTCAACTCTGCTTAAGAAACTGATACAAACCACAGCTCCTCTTACATAAATGCTCTTTAGTTAATAGGGATAATCATGTACGGTTTTAGAACTGTGTAAATCATTTGAGCCCAAAATTAACTAGGTTTACCGGAAATGAACCCTTGCTTGTAGGAAGACACAGATCCTGAGTTATAACTCCATTTCTGAGGGGAAATTCACACCAGTGTTCTCATCCATGAAACACACTCTGTTTTAATGCAAGAAGCAAGCTCTTTTTTCCAGCGTCTCCAATACAGCAAGAACCATGAGAATGCCCAGAAAAAGAACTGTGTTTCCTACCCATACAGACTATATGTAGTTCATCTCTGCTTATGAAACTGATACACACCACAGCTTCTCTTACTTAAATGCTCTGTAGTTAATAGTGAGAATAGCGTTGGGTTCGTGAACTGCGAAAAATCAGCTGAGCACAAAATTCAATGTGTTTACCAGAAATGAACTCTTTCTTGTAGGAAGACACAGATCCTGGGGTTTAACTCCGTTTCTGAAGGGAAATTCAGACCATAATTCTCATCCCTGAAAATCACTCTGTTTTAAGGCATGAATCATCCTCTTCTATCCAGCGTCTCCAATACAGTAAGAACCATGAGCAGGCCCAGAATAAATGAACTGTGTTTCCTACTCTTACAGACCATATGTAGTCCAACTCTGCTTATGAATTGATACAGACCACATCTCCTCTTACATAAATGCTCGTTAGTTAATAGTGATAATCGTGTTCGGTTCTAGAACTGTGTAAAATCATTTGAGCCCAAAATTCACTTGGTTTATGAGAAGTGAATTCTTGCTTGTAGGAAGACACTGATCATGGGGTTTAACTCTGTTTCTGAAGGGAAATTTAGACTAGAGTTCTCATCCATGAAACACACTCTGTTTTAAGGCATGAATCGTCCCCTTCTATCCAGGGTCTCCAATACAGCAAGAACAATGAGCATGCCAAATAAAAAAGAACTGTTTCCTACACATACGGACCATATGTAGTTCAACTCCGCTTATGAAACAGATACAAACCACAGCTCCTGTTATATGAATGCTCTTTAGTTAATAGGGATAATCGTGTTTGGTTGTAGAACTGTGTAAAATCATTTGAGCCCAAAATTCACTTGGTTTATGAGAAGTGAATTCTTGCTTGTAGGAAGACACTGATCATGGGGTTTAACTCCGTTTCTGAAGGAAAATTCAGACCAGAGTTCTCATCCATGAAAGACACTCTGTTTTAATGCAAGCAGCAAGCTGTTCTTTCCAGCGTCTCCAATAGAGCAAGAACCATGAGAATGCCCAGAATAAAAGAACTGAGTTTCCTACTCATACGGACCATATGTATTTCAACACTGCTAATGAAACTGATACAAACCACAGCTCCTCTTACATAAATGCTCTTTAGTTAATAGTGATCATCATGTTGGGTTAGTGAACTGCAAAAAATCATTTGAGCCCAAAATTCACTGGGTTTACCAGAAATGATTTCTTGCTTGTAGGAAGACACAGATCATGAGGTTTAAATCCGTGTCTGAAGGGAAATTCAGACCAGAGTTCTGATCACTGAAACACACTCTGATTTAACGCAAGAAGCAAGCTCTTCTTTCCAGAGTCTAAAATACAGCAAGAATCATGAGCATTCCCAGAAAAAAATAACTGTGTTTCCTACTCTTATGGACCATATATAATTCAACTCTGCTTATGAAACTTAAACAAACCAAATCTACTCTTACATAAATGCTCTTTAGTTAATAGTGAGAATCGTGTTCGTTTCTAGAACTGTGTAAAGTTATTTGAGCCCAAAATTCTCTTGGTTTACCAGAAATGATTTCTTGTTTGTAGGAAGACACAGATCATGTGGTTTAACTCCGTTTCTGAAGGAAAATTCAGACCAGAGTTCTCATCCATGAAACACACTCTGTTTTAATGTAAGAAGCAAGCTCTTCTTTCCAGTGTCTCCAGTACTGCAAGAACCATGATCATGCCCAGAAAAAAAGAACTGTATTTCCTGCTCATACGGACCATATGTAGTTCAACTCTGCTTATGAAACTGATACAAACCGCAGCTCCTCTTACATAAATGCTCTTTAGTTAATAGGGATAATCATGTTCGGTTCTAGAACTGTGTAAAATCATTTGAGCCCAAAATTAACTAGGTTTACCGGAAATGAACACTTGCTTGTAGGAAGACACAGATCCTGGCTTTTAACTCCATTTCTGAGGAGAAATTCACACCAGTGTTCTCATCCATGAAACACACTCTGTTTTAATGCAAGAAGCAAGCTCTTCTTTCCAGCATCTCCAATACAGAAAGAACCAAGAGAATGCCCAGAAAATGACCTGTGTTTCCTACTCATACGGACAAATTGTAGTTCAACTCTGCTTATGAAACTGATACACACCACAGCTTCTCTTACATAAATGCTCTTTAGATAATAGTGAGAATAGCGTTGGGTTCGTGAACTGCGAAAAAACATTTGAGCACAAAATTCAATGGGTTTACCAGAAATGAACTCTTGCTTGTAGGAAGACACCGATCCTGGGGTTTAACTCCGTTTCTGAAGGGAAATTCAGACCATAATTCGCATCCCTGAAAATCACTCTGTGTTAAGGCATGAATCATCCTCTTCTATCCAGGGTCTACAATACATTTAGAACCATGAGCATGCCAAGAAAAAAAGAACTGTGATTCCTACTCATACAGACCATATGTAGTCCAACTCTGCTCATGAAATTGATACAGACCACAGCTCCTCTTACATAAATGCTCTTTAGTTAATAATGATAATCGTGTTCGGTTCTAGAACTGTGTAAAATCATTGGAGCCCAAAATTCACTTGGTTTAACAGAAATGAACTCTTGCTTGTAGGAACACACAGATCATGGGGTTTAAATCCGTTTCTGAAGGGAAAGTCAGACCAGAGTTCTCAGACATGAAACACACTCTGTTTTAATGCAAGCAGCAAGCTCTTCTTTCTAGCGTCTCCAATAGACCAAGAACCATGAGCATGACCAGAATAAAAGAACTGTGTTTCCTACTCATATGGACCATATGCAGTTCAACTCTGCTTATGAAACAGATACAAACCACAGCTCCTGTTACATAAATGCTCTTTAGTTAATAGTGATAATCACGTTTGGTTCATGAACAGCGAAAAATCATAAGAGCCCAAAATTCACTTCGTACCAGAAATGAACTCTTGCTTGTAGTAAGACACAGATCCTGGGGTTTAACACCGTGTCTGAAGGGAAATTCAGACCAGAGTTCTGATCACTGAAACACACTCTGATTTAATGCAAGAAGCAAGCTCTTCTTTCCAGAGTCTAAAATACAGCAAGAATCATGAGCATTCCCAGAAAAAAATAACTGTGTTTCCTACTCTTATGGACGATATATAATTCAACTCTGCTTATGAAACTGAAACAAACCAAATCTACTCTTACATAAATGCTCTTTAGTTAATAGTGAGAATCGTGTTCGTTTCTAGAACTGTGTAAAATTATTTGAGCCCAAAATTCTCTTGGTTTACCAGAAATGATTTCTTGTTTGTAGGAAGACACAGATCATGGGGTTTAACTCCATTTCTGAAGGAAAATTCAGACCAGAGTTCTCATCCATGAAACACACTCTGTTTTAATGCAAGAAGGAAGCCCTTCTTTCTAGCGTCTCCAATACAGCAAGAACCATGACAATGCACAGAAAAAAAAGAACTGTTTCCTACTCATACGGACCATATGTAGTTCAACTCTGCTTATGAAACTGATACACACCATAGCTTCTCTTACATAAATGCTCTTTAGTTAATAGAGAGAGTAGCGTTGGGTTCGGGAACTGCGAAAAAACATTTGAGCACAAAATTCAATGTGTTTACCAGAAATGAGCTCTTGCTTGTAGGAAGACACAGATCCTGGGGTTTAACTCCGTTTCTGAAGGGAAATTCAGACCAGAGTTCTGATCCCTGAAACATACTCTGTTTTAACGCAAGAAGCAAGCTCTTCTTTCCAGAGTCTAAAATACAGCATGAACCATAAGCATGCCCTAAAAAAAAGAACTGTGTTTCCAACTTATACGGACCATATGTAGTTCAACTCTGCTTATGAAACTGATACAAACCACAGCTCCTCTTACATAAATGCTCTTTAGTTAATAGTGAGAATAGCGTTGGTTTCGTCAACATGCGGAAAATCATTTTTGCCCAAAATTCACTTGGTTTACCATAAATGAACTCTTGCTTGTAGGAAGACACTGTTCCTGGGGTTTAACTCCGTTTCTGAAGGGAAATTCAGATCATAATTCTCATCCCTGAAAAACACTCTGTTTTAAGGCATGAATCATCCTCTCCTTTCCAGGGTCTCCTATAAAGTATGATAGATGAGCATGCCCGGAAAAAAAGAAATGTGCTTACTACTCATACAGACCATTTGTAGTTCAACTCTGCTTATGAAACTGAAGCAAACCACAGGTTCTCTTACATAAATTCTCTTTGGTTAATAGTGATAATCGCGTTGGGTTCTAGAACTGTGTAAAGTCATTTGAGCTCAAAATACCCTTGGCTTACCAGAAATGAACTCTTTCTTCTAGGAAGACACAAATCCTGGGTATTAACTCCATTTCTGAAGGGAAAATCAGACCAGTGTTCTCATCCATGAAACACACTCAGTTTTCACGCAAGAAGCAAGCTCTTCTTTCAAGCGGCTCCAATATATCAAGAACCATGAGCAGGCCCAGAAAAAAAATAACTGTGTTTCCTACTCATACGGACCATATGTAGTTCAACTCTGCTTATGAAACTGATACAAACCACAGCTCCTCTTATATAAATCCTCTTTAGTTAATAGTGAGAATAGCGTAGGGTTCGTGAACTGCGAAAAATCATTTGAGCCCAAAATTCCCTGGGTTTATCACAAATGAACTCTTGCTTGTAGAAGACACAGATCCTCGGGTTTAACTCTGTTTCTTCTGGGAAATTCAGACCAGAATTCTCATCCCTGAAACACACTCTCTTTAAATGAAGAAGCAAGCTCTTCTTTCCAGAGTCTACAATACAGAAAGAAACATGAGCATGGCCTGAAAAAAAGAACTGTGTTTCCTATTCATATGGACCATATGTAGTTCAACTCTGCTTATGAAACTGATACAAACCACAGCTCCTCTTACATAAATGCTCTTTAGTTAATAGTGAGAATCTCGTTGGGTTCGTGAACTGTAGAAAATCATTTGAGCCCAAAATTCACTGGGTATACCAGAAATGAACTCTTGCTTGTAGGAATACACAGAATCTGGGTTTGAACTCCGTTTCTGAAGGGAAATTAAGATCTGATTTCTCATCCCTAAAAAACACTCTGTTTTAAGGCAAGAATCAACCTCTTCTTTCCAGCATCTCCAATGCAGCAAGAACCATTAGCATTCCCTCAAAAAAGAACTGTGTTTCCTTCTCATACAGACCATATGTAGATCAACGCTGCTTAAGAAACTGATACAAACCAGAGCACCTCTTAAATAAATGCTCTTTAGTTAATAGTGAGAATCGCATTGGGTTTTGGAACTGTGTAAAATCTTTTGAGGCCAAAATTCACTTGGTTTACCAGAAATGAACTCTTGTTTGTAGGAAGACACAGATCCTGTGGTTTAACTCCGTTTCTGAAGGGAAATTCAAACCAGAATTCTCATCCCTAAAAAACAATCTGTTTTAAGGCACAAATCATGCTCTTCTTTCCAGCGTCTTCAAAACAGCAAGAACCATGAGCATGACCAAAATAAAAGAACTGTGTTTCCTACTCTTACGGACCACATGTAATACAACTCTGCTTATGAAACTGATACAGACCACAGCTCCTCCTACATAAATGCTCTTTAGTTAATAGTGATAATCACATTCGGTTCTAGAACTGTGTAAAATCATTTGAGCCCAAAATTCACTTGGTTTACCAGAAATGATCTATTGCTTGTAGGAAGACACAGATCCTGGGGTTTAACTCCGTTTATGAAGGGAAATTCAGACCAGAGTTCTCTTCCCTGAAACAAACTCTGTTTTATCGCAAGAAGCAAGCTCCATTTCCAGAGCCTACAATTCAGCAAGAACCATGAGCATGCTCTGAAAAAAAGAACTGTGTTTCCGACTCATACGGATCATATGTAGGTCAACTCTGATTATGAAACTGATACAGACCACAGCTCCTCTTACGTAAGTGCTCTTTACTTAATAGTGAGATTCGCGTTGATTTCTAGAACTGTGTAAAACCATTTGAGTTGAAAATTCACTTGGTTTGCCAGAAATGAACTCTTGCATGTAGGAAGACACTGATCCTGGGGTTTAACTCTGATTCTGGTGGTACATTCAGACAAGTGTTCTCATCCATGAAACACACTGATTTTATCGCAGGAAGCAAGCTCTTCTTTCCAGCGTCTCAAATACAGAAAGAAACATGAGCATGCCCTCATAAAAGAACTTTGTTTCCTACTCATACAGACCATATGTAGTTCAACTCTCCTTATGAAACTGATGCAAACCGCTGGACCTGTTATATAAGTGAGTTCTCTTTGGTTAATAGTGAGAATCGAAATAGTTTTTGAACAGTGTAAAATCATTTGAGCCGAAAATTCACTTGGTTTACCAGAAAAAAACTCTTGCTTGTAGGAAGACACAGATCCTGTGGTTTAACTGGGTTTCTGAAGGGAAATTTAGACCAGTGTTCTCATTAATGTAACACACTCTGTTTTAACGCAAGAAGCAAGGTGTTCTTTCCAGAGTGTCCAATACAGCAAGACCCATATTCATGCCCTGAAATAAAGAACTGTGTTTCCTACTCATACAGACCATATGTAGTTCAACTCTGCTTATGAAACTGATACAAACCACAGCTCCTCTTAAGTAAATGCTCTTTAGTATATAGTGAGAATCTCGTTGGGTTCTTGAACTGTGAAAAATCATTTGAGCCCAAAATTCACTTGGTTTACCAGAAATGAACTCTTGCTTGTAGGAAGACACAGATCCTGGGCTTTAACTCCGTTTCTGAAGGGTAATTCAGAACAGAGTTCTCATCCATGAAACACACTCTGTTTTAACGCAAGAAGCAAGCTCTTCTTTCCCGCGTCTACAATACAGCAAGAACCATGAGCATGCCCTCAAAAAAGAACTGTGTTTTGTACTCATACAGACCATATGTAGATCAACTCTGCTTACAAAACTGATACAAACCACAGCACCTCTTAAATAAATGCTCTTTAGTTAATACTGAGAATTGCATTGGGTTTGACTTGTGTAAAATCATTTGACCCGAAAATTCACTTGGTTTACCAGATGAACTCTTCCTTGTAGTAAGAAACAGATCCTGGGGTTTAACACCGTTTTTGAAGGGAAATTCAGACCAGAGTTCTCATCCATGAAACACACTCTGTTTTAACGCAAGAAGCAAGCTCTTCTTTCAGTGTGTCCAATACAGCAAGAACCATATTCATGCACTGAAAAAAAGAACTGTGATTCCTACTCATATAGACCATATGTAGTTCAACGCTGCTTATGAAACTGATACAAACCACAACTCCTCTTACATGAATGCTCTTTAGTTAATAGTGAGAATCGCGTTGGGTTCGTGAACTGCCAAAAATTATTAGAGCCCAAAATTCACTGGGTTTACCAGAAATGAACTCTTGCTTGTAGGAAGACACATATCCTGGGGTTGAACAACGTTTCTGAAGGGAAATTAAGACCATAATTATCATCCCTAAAAAACACTGTTTTAAGGCACGAATCATGCTCTTCTCTCCAGCGTCTCCAATACAGTAACAACCATGAGCATTCCCAGAAAAATAGAACTGTTTCTTACTCATACGGACCATATGTAGTTCAACTATGCTTATGAAACTTATACAAAGACAGCTCTTCTTACATATATGCTCCTTAGTTAATAGTGAGAATCGCGTTGGGTTCATGAACTGTGTAAAATTATTTGAGCCCAAAATTCACTGGGTTTACCAAAAAGGAACTCTTGCTTGTAGGAAGACACAGATCCTGGAGTTTAACTCCGATTCTGAATGTAAATTTAGACCAGTGTTCTCATCCATGAAACACACTCTGTTTTAAAGCAAGAAGCAAGCTCTTCTTTCCAGCGTCTCCAGTACAGCAAGAACCATGAGCATGCCCAGAAAAAAGAACTGTGTTTCCTACTCATAGGTACCATATGTAGTTCAACGCTGCTTATGAAACTAATACAAATCACAGCTCATTTTACATAAATGCTCTGTACTTAATAGTGAGAATGGTGTTGGGCTCGTGAATGGTGAAAAACCATTTGAGCCCAATATTCACTGGGTTTACCAGAAATGAACTCTTGATTGTAGGAAGACACAGATCGCAGGGTTTAACTCCAATTATGAAGGGAAATTCACACCAGAGTTCTCATCACTGAAAAACACTCTGTTTTAAGGAAAGAATATCCGCTTCTTTCCAGCGTCTCCAATACAGTAAGAACCATGAGCATGCACAGAAAAATGAACTGTGTTTCCTACTCATATTGACCTTATGTAGTTCAACTCAGATCATGAGTCTGATACAGACCAGAGCTCCTCTTACATAAATGCTCTTTAGTTAATAGTGATAATCGCGTTGGGTTCTATAACTGTGTAAAATCAGTTGAGCCGAAAATTGACTTGGTTTACCAGAAATGAACTCTAGCTTGTAGGAAGACACAGACCCTGGGGTTTAACTTTGTTTCTGAAGGGAAATTCAGATGACAATTTCCTCCCCAAGACACAGTCTGTTTTAAAGCAAGAATCATCCTCTCCTTTCCAGCGTCTTCAATACAGTAAGAACCATGAGCATGCACAGAAAAAAAGAACTATGTTTCCTACTCATTCGGACCATAGGTTGTTCAACTCTCCTTATGAAACTGATACAGACCACGACTCCCCTTACTTAAATTGTCTTTAATTAATACTGATAATCGCGTTGGGTTCTAGAAGTGTGTAAAATCATTTGAGCTGAAAATTCACTTGGTTTACCAGAAATGAACTCTTGCTTGTAGGAAGACATATATCCTGGGGTTTAAGTCTGTTACGGAAGGGAAATTCAGACCAGAGATCTCATCCATGAAACACACTCTGTTTTAACGCAAGAAGCACGCTCTTCTTTCCAGCTTCTCCAATACAGCAAGAACCATAAGCATGCCCTCAAAAAAGCACTGTGTTTCTTACTAATACAGACCATATGTAGATCAACTCTGCTTATGAAACTGATATAAACCACAGCTCCTCTTACATAAATGCTCTTTAGTTAATAGTGAGATTCGCGTTGGGATCGTGAACTGCGAAAAATCATTTGAGCCTAAAATTCACTGTGTTTACCAGAAATGAACTCTTGCTTGTAGGAAGACACAGATCCTGGGGTTTAACTAGGTTTCTGAAGGGAAATTCAGACGACATTTTTCTCCCCGAAACATACTTTTTTTTAAGGCAAGAATCATCGTCTTCTTTGCAGCGTCTCCAATAGAGTGAGAACCATCAGCATGCCTAGAAAAAAATATCTGTGTTTCCTACTCATACAGACCATATGTAGTTCAACACTGCTTATGAAACTGATGCAGACCACAGCTCCTCTTACATAAATGCTCTTTACTTAATAGTGATAATCGCGTTGGGTTATAGAACTGTGTAAAAACATTTGAGCCAAAAATTCACTTGCTTTACCAGATATTAACATTTGCGTGTAGGAAGACATAGATCCTGGGGTTTAACTCCATTTCTGAAGGCAAATACTGACCAGAGTTCTCATCCGTTCAAAACACTCTGTTTTGAGGCAAGAATCAACCTCTTCTTTCCAGCATCTCCAATACAGCAAGAACTATGAGCCTGCCCTCAAAAAAGAACTGTGTTTCCTACTCATTCAGACCATATGTAGTTCAACTCTGCTTATGAAAATGATACAGACCATAGCTCTTCTTACATAAATCCTCTTTAGGTAATAGTGATAATCATGTTGGGTTCTAAAACTGTGTAAAATCATTTGACCCGAAAATTCACTTGGTTTACCAGATGAACTCTTACTTGTAGTAGGAAACAGATCCTGGGGTTTAACACCGATTTTGAATGGAAATTCAGACCAGAGTTCTCATCCATGAAACACACTCTGTTTTAACGCAAGAAGCAAGCTCTTCATTCAGTGTGTCCAATACAGCAAGAACCATATTCATGCACTGAAAAAAAGAACTGCGATTCCTACTCATATAGCCCATATGTAGTTCAACGCTGCTTATGAAACTGATACAAACCACAATTCCTCTTACATAAATGCTCTTTAGTTAATAGTGATAATCGCATTGGGTTTCAGAACTGTGTCAAATCATTTGATCCCAAAATTCACTTGGTTTACTAGAAATGAACTCTTGCTTGTAAGAAGACACAGATCCTGGGGGTTAACTCCGTTTCTGAAGGGAAATTCAGACCAGAGTTCTCATCCCTGAAATAAACTCTGTTTTTACTCAAGAAGCAAGCTCCATTTCCAGAGCCTACAATACAGCAAGAACCATGAGCATGCCCTGAATAAAAGAACTGTGATTCCTATTCATACGGATCATATGTAGGTCAACTATGCTTATGAAACTGATACAGACCACAGCTCCTCTTACATAATTGATCTTTAGTTAATAGTGAGAATCGCGTTGGGTTCTATAACTGTGTAAAATCAGTTGAGCAGAAAATTAACTTGGTTTACCAGAAATGAACTCTAGCTTGTAGGAAGACACAGATCCGGGGGTTTAACTCTGTTTCTGAAGGGAAATTCAGATGACAATTTTCTCCCCAAGAAACAATCTGTTTTAAGGCAAGAATCATCCTCTCCTTTCCAGCGTCTTCAATACAGTAAGAACCATGAGCATGCACAGAAAAAAAGAACTATGTTTCCTACTCATTCGGACCATAGGTTGTTCAACTCTCCTTATGAAACTGATACAGACCACGGCTCCCCTTACCTAAATTGTCTTTAGTTAATACTGATAATCGAGTTGGGTTCTAGAACTGTGTAAAATCATTTGAGCTGAAAAATCACTTGGTTTACCAGAAATGAACTCTTGCTTGTAGGAAGACATAGATCCTGGGGTTTAACTCTGTTTCATAAGGGAAATTCAGACCAGAGATCTCATCCATGAAACACACTCTGTTTTAACGCAAGAAGCAAGCTCTTCTTTCCAGCTTCTCCAATACAGCAAGAACAAAAAGCATGCCCTCAAAAAAGTACTGTGTTTCTTACTAATACAGACCATATGTAGATCAACTCTGCTTATGAAACTGATACAAACCACAGCTCCTCTTACATAAATGCTCTTTAGTTAATAGTGAGAATCGCGTTGGGATCGTGAACTGCGAAAAATCATTTGAACCTAAAATTCACTGGGTTTACCAGAAATGAACTCTTGCTTGTAGGAAGACACAGATCCTGGGGTTTAACTAGGTTTCTGAAGGGAATTTCAGACGACATTTTTCTCCCCGAAACACACTTTTTTTTAAGGCAAGAATCATCCTCTTCTTTGCAGTGTCTCCAATAGAGTGAGAACCATCAGCATGCCCAGAAAAAAATAACTGTGTTTCCTACTCATACAGACCATATGTAATTCAACACTGCTTATGAAACTGATAAAGACCACAGGTCCTCTTACATAAATGCTCTTTACTTAATAGTGATAATCGCGTTGGGTTCTAGAACTGTGTAAAAACATTTGAGCCAAAAATTCACTTGGTTTACCAGAAATTAACACTTGCGTGTAGTAAGACATAGATCCTGGGGTTTAACTCCGTTTCTGAAGGCAAATACTGACCAGAGTTCTCATCCATTCAAAACACTCTGTTTTGAGGCAAGAATCAACCTCTTCTTTCCAGCATCTCCAATACAGCAAGAACCATGAGCCTGCCCTCAAAAAAGAACTGTGTTTCCTACTCATTCAGACCATATGTAGTTCAACTCTGCTTATGAAGCTGATACAGACCATAGCTCCTCTTACATAAATCCTCTTTAGGTAATAGTGATAATCATGTTGGGTTCTAAAACTGTGTAAAATCATTTGACCCGAAAATTCACTTGGTTTACCAGATGAACTCTTCCTTGTAGTAAGAAACAGATCCTGGGGTTTAACACCGTTTCTGAAGGGAATTCAGACCAGAGTTCTCATCCCTGAAACAAACTCTGTCTTTACTCAAGAAGAAAGCTCCATTTCCAGAGCCTACAATACAGCAAGAACCATGAGCATGCCCTGAATAAAAGAACTGTGTTTCGTATTCATACGGATTATATGTAGGTCAACTATGCTTATGAAACTGATACAGACCACAGCTCCTCTTACATAAGTGCTCTTTAGTTAATAGTGAGAATTGTGTTGGGTTCTAGAACTGTGTAAATCCATTTGAGCTGAAAATTCACTTGGTTTACCAGAAATAAACTCTTGCATGTAGGAAGACACTGATCCTGTGGCTTAACTCCAATTCTGGTGTAAATGCAGACCAGTGTTCTCATTCATGAAACACACTGTTTTTTAACGCAGGAAGCAAGCGCATCTTTCCAGCTTATCCAATACAGAAAGAACCATGAGCATGCCCTCAAAAAAGAACTGTGTTTCCTACTCATACAGACCATGTGTAGTTCAACTCTCCTTATGAAACTGTTGCAAACCACTGCACCTCTTATATAAGTGAGTTCTCTTTAGTTAATAGTGAGAATAGAAATAGTTTTTGAACAGTGGAAAATCATTTGAGCCGAAAATTCACTTGGTTTACCAGAAATGAACTCTTGCTTGTAGGAAGACACAGATCCTGTGGTTTAACTGGATTTCTGAAGGGAAATTTAGACCAGGATTCTCATTAATGAAACACACTCTGTTTTAACGCAAGAAGCAAGGTGTTCTTTCCAGATTGTCCAATACAGCAAGAACCATATTCATGCCCTGAAATAAAGAACTGTGTTTCCTACTCATACAGACCATATGTAGTTCAACTCTGCTTATGAAACTGATACAAACCACAGCTCCTTTTACATAAATGCTCTTTACTTAATAGTGAGAATCTCGTTGGGTTCTAAAACTGTGTATAATCATTTGACCCGAAAATTCACTTGGTTTACCAGATGAACTCTTGCTTGTAGTAAGAAACAGATCCTGGGATTTAACTCCGTTTTTGAAGGGAAATTCAGAACAGAGTTCTCATCCATGAAACACACTCTGTTTTAACGCAAGAAGCAAGCTCTTCTTTCAGTTTGTCCAATACAGCAAGAACCATGAGCATGCCCTGTAAAAAAGAACTGTGTCCTACTCATATGGACCATGTGTAGATCAACTCTAAATATGAAACTGATACAGACCACAGCTCCTCTTACATAAATGCTCTTTATTTAATAGGGATAGTCACATTGGGTTCTAGACCTGTGTAAAATCATTTGAGCCAAAAATTCACTTGGTTTACCAGAAATGAATTCTTGCTTGTATGAAGACACAGATCCTGGGGTTTAACTCTGTTTCTGAAGGGAAATTCAGACGACAATTTTCTCCCCAAAACACACTCTGTTTTAAGGAAAGAATCATCCCCTTCTTTCCAGCGTCTGCAATACAGTAAGAACCATGAGGATGCCCAGAAAAAAAGAACTGTGTTTGCTACTCATACGGACCTTATGTAGTTCAACTCTGATCATGAATCTGATACAGACCACAGCTCCTCTTACATAATTGCTCTTTAGTTAATAGTGATAATCGCGTTGGGTTCCATAACTGTGTAAAATCAGTTGAGCAGAAAATTCACTTGGTTTACCAGAAATGAACTCTAGCTTGTAGGAAGACACAGATCCTGGGGTTTAACTCTGTTTCTGAAGGGAAATTCAGACGACAATTTTCTCCCCAAAACACACTCTCTTTTAAGGGAAGAATCATCATCTCCTTTCCAGCGTCTTCAATACATTAAGAACCATGAGCATGCTCAGAAAAAAAGAACTATGTTTCCTACTCATTTGGACCATAGGTTGTTCAACTCTCCTTATGAAATTGATACAGACCACAGCTCCACTTACTTAAATTGTCTTTAGTTAATAGTGATAATCGCGTTGGGTTCTAGAACTGTGTAAAAGCTTTTGAGCTGAATATTCACTTGGTTTACCAAAAATGAAATCCTGCTTGTAGGAAGACATAGATTCTGGGGTTTAACTCTGTTTCAGAAGGGAAATTCAGACCAGAGATCTCATCCATGAAACACACTCTGTTTTAACGCAAGAAGCAACCTCTTCTTTCAGTGTATCCAATACAGCAAGAACCATATTCATGCACTGAAAAAAAGAACTGGGATTCCTACTCATATAGACCATATGTAGTTCAACGCTGCTTATGAAACTGATACAAACCACAACTCCTCTTACATGAATGCTCTTTAGATAATTGTGAGAATCGCGTTGGGTTCGTGAAATGCCAAAATCCATTTGAGCCCAAAATTCACTGGGTTTACCAGAAATGAACTCTTGCTTGTAGGAAGACACAGATCCTGGGGTTGAACAACTTTTCTGAAGGGAAATTAAGACCATAATTCTCATCCCTAAAAAACACTGTTTTAACGCAGGAATCATGCTCTTCTCTCAAGCATCTCCAATACAGTAAGAACAAAGAGCATGCCCTCAAAAAAGCACTGTGTTTCTTACTAATACAGACAATATGTAGATAAACTCTGCTTATGAAACTGATACAAACCACAGCTCCTCTTACATAAATGCTCTTTAGTTAATAGTGATAATCGCGTTGGGTTCTAGAACTGTGTAAAAACATTTGAGACAAAAATTCACTTGGTTTACCAGAAATTAACACTTGCTTGTAGGAAGACACAGATCCTGGGGTTTAACTCCGTTTCTGAAGGCAAATTCTGACCAGAGTTCTCATCTGTTCAAAACACTCTGTTTTAAGGCAAGAATCAACCTCTTCTTTCCAGCATCTCAAATACAGCAAGAACCATGAGCCTGCCCTCAAAAAAGAACTGTGATTCCTACTCATTCAGACCATATGTAGTTCAACTCTGCTTATGAAACTGATACAGACCATAGCTCCTCTTACATAAATCCTCTTTAGGTAATAGTGATAATCATGTTGGGTTCTAAAACTGTGTATAATCATTTGACCCGAAAATTCACTTGGTTTACCAGATGAACTCTTGCTTGTAGTAAGAAACAGATCCTGGGATTTAACTCCGTTTTTGAAGGGAAATTCAGAACAGAGTTCTCATCCATGAAACACACTCTGTTTTAACGCAAGAAGCAAGCTCTTCTTTCAGTTTGTCCAATACAGCAAGAACCATGAGCATGCCCTGTAAAAAGGAACTGTGTCCTACTCATATGGACCATGTGTAGATCAACTCTAAATATGAAACTGATACAGACCACAGCTCCTCTTACATAAATGCTCTTTATTTAATAGGGATAGTCACATTGGGTTCTAGACCTGTGTAAAATCATTTGAGCCAAAAATTCACTTGGTTTACCAGAAATGAATTCTTGCTTGTATGAAGACACAGATCCTGGGGTTTAACTCTGTTTCTGAAGGGAAATTCAGACGACAATTTTCTCCCCAAAACACACTCTGTTTTAAGGAAAGAATCATCCCCTTCTTTCCAGCGTCTCCAATACAGTAAGAACCATGAGCATGCCCAGAAAAAAAGAACTGTGTTTGCTACTCATACGGACCTTATGTAGTTCAACTCTGATCATGAATCTGATACAGACCACAGCTCCTCTTACATTATTGCTCTTTAGTTAATAGTGATAATCGCGTTGGGTTCCATAAATGTGTAAAATCAGTTGAGCCGAAAATTCACTTGGTTTACCAGAAATGAACTCTAGCTTGTAGGAAGACACAGATCCTGGGGTTTAACTCTGTTTCTGAAGGGAAATTCAGACGACAATTTTCTCCCCAAAACACACTCTCTTTTAAGGGAAGAATCATCATCTCCTTTCCAGCATCTTCAATACATTAAGAACCATGAGCATGCTCAGAAAAAAAGAACTATGTTTCCTACTCATTCGGACCATAGGTTGTTCAACTCTCCTTATGAAATTGATACAGACCACAGCTCCCCTTACTTAAATTGTCTTTAGTTAATAGTGATAATCGCGTTGGGTTCTAGAACTGTGTAAAAGCTTTTGAGCTGAAAATTCACTTGGTTTACCAAAAATGAAATCCTGCTTGTAGGAAGACATAGATCCTGGGGTTTAACTCTGTTTCAGAAGGGAAATTCAGACCAGAGATCTCATCCATGAAACACACTCTGTTTTAACGCAAGAAGCAACCTCTTCTTTCAGTGTGTCCAATACAGCAAGAACCATATTCATGCACTGAAAAAAAGAACTGGGATTCCTACTCATATAGACCATATGTAGTTCAACGCTGCTTATGAAACTGATACAAACCACAACTCCTCTTACATGAATGCTCTTTAGTTAATTGTGAGAATCGCGTTGGGTTCGTGAAATGCCAAAATCCATTTGAGCCCAAAATTCACTGGGTTTACCAGAAATGAACTCTTGCTTGTAGGAAGACACAGATCCTGGGGTTGAACAACTTTTCTGAAGGGAAATTAAGACCATAATTCTCATCCCTAAAAAACACTGTTTTAACGCAGGAATCATGCTCTTCTCTCAAGCATCTCCAATACAGTAAGAACAAAGAGCATGCCCTCAAAAAAGCACTGTGTTTCTTACTAATACAGACAATATGTAGATAAACTCTGCTTATGAAACTGATACAAACCACAGCTCCTCTTACATAAATGCTCTTTAGTTAATAGTGATAATCGCGTTGGGTTCTAGAAC
The DNA here is from genome assembly GCA_949786385.1 of Onychomys leucogaster. Lineage (NCBI taxonomy): Eukaryota > Metazoa > Chordata > Mammalia > Rodentia > Cricetidae > Onychomys > Onychomys leucogaster. Next base: position 1,628,329 of record CATKUP010000117.1, on the reverse strand, counting down.
TGTGTAAAAACATTTGAGACAAAAATTCACTTGGTTTACCAGAAATTAACACTTGCTTGTAGGAAGACACAGATCCTGGGGTTTAACTCCGTTTCTGAAGGCAAATTCTGACCAGAGTTCTCATCTGTTCAAAACACTCTGTTTTAAGGCAAGAATCAACCTCTTCTTTCCAGCATCTCAAATACAGCAAGAACCATGAGCCTGCCCTCAAAAAAGAACTGTGATTCCTACTCATTCAGACCATATGTAGTTCAACTCTGCTTATGAAACTGATACAGACCATAGCTCCTCTTACATAAATCCTCTTTAGGTAATAGTGATAATCATGTTGGGTTCTAAAACTGTGTATAATCATTTGACCCGAAAATTCACTTGGTTTACCAGATGAACTCTTGCTTGTAGTAAGAAACAGATCCTGGGATTTAACTCCGTTTTTGAAGGGAAATTCAGAACAGAGTTCTCATCCATGAAACACACTCTGTTTTAACGCAAGAAGCAAGCTCTTCTTTCAGTTTGTCCAATACAGCAAGAACCATGAGCATGCCCTGTAAAAAGGAACTGTGTCCTACTCATATGGACCATGTGTAGATCAACTCTAAATATGAAACTGATACAGACCACAGCTCCTCTTACATAAATGCTCTTTATTTAATAGGGATAGTCACATTGGGTTCTAGACCTGTGTAAAATCATTTGAGCCAAAAATTCACTTGGTTTACCAGAAATGAATTCTTGCTTGTATGAAGACACAGATCCTGGGGTTTAACTCTGTTTCTGAAGGGAAATTCAGACGACAATTTTCTCCCCAAAACACACTCTGTTTTAAGGAAAGAATCATCCCCTTCTTTCCAGCGTCTCCAATACAGTAAGAACCATGAGCATGCCCAGAAAAAAAGAACTGTGTTTGCTACTCATACGGACCTTATGTAGTTCAACTCTGATCATGAATCTGATACAGACCACAGCTCCTCTTACATAATTGCTCTTTAGTTAATAGTGATAATCGCGTTGGGTTCCATAAATGTGTAAAATCAGTTGAGCCGAAAATTCACTTGGTTTACCAGAAATGAACTCTAGCTTGTAGGAAGACACAGATCCTGGGGTTTAACTCTGTTTCTGAAGGGAAATTCAGACGACAATTTTCTCCCCAAAACACACTCTCTTTTAAGGGAAGAATCATCATCTCCTTTCCAGCATCTTCAATACATTAAGAACCATGAGCATGCTCAGAAAAAAAGAACTATGTTTCCTACTCATTCGGACCATAGGTTGTTCAACTCTCCTTATGAAATTGATACAGACCACAGCTCCCCTTACTTAAATTGTCTTTAGTTAATAGTGATAATCGCGTTGGGTTCTAGAACTGCGTAAAAGCTTTTGAGCTGAAAATTCACTTGGTTTACCAAAAATGAAATCCTGCTTGTAGGAAGACATAGATCCTGGGGTTTAACTCTGTTTCAGAAGGGAAATTCAGACCAGAGATCTCATCCATGAAACACACTCTGTTTTAACGCAAGAAGCAACCTCTTCTTTCAGTGTGTCCAATACAGCAAGAACCATATTCATGCACTGAAAAAAAGAACTGGGATTCCTACTCATATAGACCATATGTAGTTCAACGCTGCTTATGAAACTGATACAAACCACAACTCCTCTTACATGAATGCTCTTTAGTTAATTGTGAGAATCGCGTTGGGTTCGTGAAATGCCAAAAACCATTTGAGCCCAAAATTCACTGGGTTTACCAGAAATGAACTCTTGCTTGTAGGAAGACACAGATCCTGGGGTTGAACAACGTTTCTGAAGGGAAATTAAGACCATAATTCTCATCCCTAAAAAACACTGTTTTAACGCAGGAATAATGCTCTTCTCTCAAGCATCTCCAATACAGTAAGAACAAAGAGCATGCCCTCAAAAAAGCACTGTGTTTCTTACTAATACAGACCATATGTAGATCAACTCTGCTTACGAAACTGATACAAACCACAGCTCCTCTTACATAAATGCTCTTTAGTTAATAGTGATAATCGCGTTGGGTTCTAGAACTGTGTAAAAACATTTGAGACAAAAATTCACTTGGTTTACCAAAAATTAACACTTGCTTGTAGGAAGACACAGATCCTGGGGTTTAACTCTGTTTCTGAAGGCAAATTCTGACCAGAGTTCTCATCTGTTCAAAACACTCTGTTTTAAGGCAAGAATCAACCTCTTCTTTCCAGCATCTCAAATACAGCAAGAACCATGAGCCTGCCCTCAAAAAAGAACTGTGATTCCTACTCATTCAGACCATATGTAGTTCAACTCTGCTTATGAAACTGATACAGACCATAGCTCCTCTTACATAAATCCTCTTTAGGTAATAGTGATAATCATGTTGGGTTCTAAAACTGTGTATAATCATTTGACCCGAAAATTCACTTGGTTTACCAGATGAACTCTTGCTTGTAGTAAGAAACAGATCCTGGGATTTAACTCCGTTTTTGAAGGGAAATTCAGAACAGAGTTCTCATCCATGAAACACACTCTGTTTTAACGCAAGAAGCAAGCTCTTCTTTCAGTTTGTCCAATACAGCAAGAACCATATTTATGCACTGAAAAAAAGAACTGGGATTCCTACTCATATAGACCATATGTAGTTCAACGCTGCTTATGAAACTGATACAAAACACAACTCCTCTTACATGAATGCTCTTTAGTTAATTGTGAGAATCGCGATGGGTTCGTGAAATGCCAAAAACCATTTGAGCCCAAAATTCACTTTGTTTTCCAAATGAACTCTTGCTTGTAGGAAGACACAGATCCTGAGGTTGAACAACGTTTCTGAAGGGATATTCAGACGACAATTTTCACTCCAAAACACACTCTGTTTTAAGGCAAGAATCATCCTCTTCTTTCCAGCCTCTTCAATACAGTAAGAACCATGAGCATGCCCAGAAAAAAAAAACTATGTTTCCTACTCATTCAGACCATAGATTGTTCAACTCTCCTTATGAAACTGATACAGACCACAGCTCCCCTTACTTAAATAGTCTTTAGTTAATAGTGAAAATCGCGTTGGGTTGTAGAACTGTGTAAAATATTTGAGCTGAAAATTCAATTGGTTTACCAGAAATGAACTCTTGCTTGTAGGAAGACATAGATCCTGGGGTTTAACTCTGTTTTTGAACGGAAATTCAGACCAGAGATCTCATCCATGAAACACACTCTGCTTCAACGCAAGAAGCAAGCTCTTTTTTCCAGCGTCTCAAATACAGCAAGAACCATGAGCATGCCCTGTAAAAAAGAACTGTGTTTCGTACTCATATGGACCATGTGTAGATCAACTCTAACTATGAAACTGATACAGACCACACCTCCTCTTACATAAATGCTCTTTATTTAATAGGGATAGTCACATTGGGTTCTAGAACTGTGTAAAACCATTTGAGCCGAAAATTCACTTGGTTTAACAGAAATAAACTCTTGCTTTTAGGAAGACACAGATCCTGGGGTTTAACTCCATTTCTGAAGGGAAAGTCAGACAAGAGTTCTCATCCATTAAACACACTCTGTTTTAATTCAAGAAGAAAGCTCTTCTTTGCAGCGTCTTCAATACAGCAAGAACCATTAGAATGCCCTCAAAAAAGTACTGTGGTTCTTACTAATACAGACCATATGTAGATCAACTCTGCATATGAAACTGATATGAACCACAGCTCCTCATACATAAATGCTCTTTAGTTAATAGTGAGAATCGCGTTGGGATCGTGACTGCGAAAAATCATTTGAGAATAAAATTCACTGGGTTTACCAGAAATGAACTCTTGCTTGTAGGAAGACACAGATCCTGGGTTTTAACTCCGTTTCTGAGGGGAATTCAGACGACAATTTTCACCCCGAAACACACTCTGTTTTAAGGCAAGAATCATCCTCTTCTTTACAGCGTCTCCAATAGAGAGAGAACAATGAGCATGCCCAGAAAAAAATAACTGTGTTTCCTACTCATACACACCTTATGTAGTTCAACTCTGCTTATGAAACTGATACCAACAACAGCTCCTCTTACATGAATGCTCTTTAGGTTATAGTGAGAATCGCGTTGGGATCATGAACTGCGAAAAGTATTTTGAGCCTAAAATTCACTGGGTTTACCAGAAATGAACTCTTGATGGTAGGAAGACACAGATCCTGGGGTTTAACTCCATTTCTGAAGGAAAATTCAGACGAGAGTTCTCATCCCTGAAACACACTCTGTTTTAACGAAAGAAGCAAGCTCTTCTCTCCAGAGTCTCCAATACAGCAAAAACCATGAGCATGCCCTGAAAAAAGAACTGTGTTTTCTACTCATACAGACAATATGTAGATCAACTCTGCTTATGAAACTGATACAAACCACAGCTTCTCTTACATAAATGCTCTTTAGTTAATAGTGAGAATCGCATTGGGTTGCAGAACTGTGTAAAATCATTTGAGCCCAATATTCACATGGTTTACCAGATATGAACTCTTGCTTGTAGGAATACACAGATCCTGGGTTTGAACTCCATTTCTTAAGGCAAATTCAGACCAGAGTTCTCATCCGTTCAAAACACTCTTTTTTAAGTCAAGAATCAAGCTCTTCCTTCGAGCGTCTCCAATAGAGCAAGAACCATATTCATGCCGTGAAAAAAAGACCTGTGTTTCCTACTCATAAAGACCATATGTAGTTCAACTCTGCTTATGAAACTGATACAGACAATAGCTCCACTTACATAAATCCTCTTAAGGTAATAGTGATAATCTTGTTGGCTTCTAGAACTGTGTAAAATCATTTGACCTGAAAATTCACTTGGTTTTCCAGATGAACTCTTGCTTGTTGTAAGAAACAGATTCTGGTGTTTAACTCCGATTTGAAGTGAAATTCAGATCAGAGTTCTCTTCCATGAAACACACTCTGTTTTAACGCAAGAAGCAAGCTCTTCTTTCAGTGTGTCCAATACAGCAAGAACCATATTCATGCACTGAAAAAAAGAACTGGGATTCCTACTCATATAGACCATATGTAGTTCAACCCTGCTTATAAAACTGATACAAACCATAACTCCTCTTACATGAATGCTCTTTATTTAATAGTGAGAATCGCGTTGGGTTCGTGAACTGCCAAAAACCATTTGAGCCCAAAATTCACTGGGTTTACCAGAAATGAACTCTTGCTTGTAGGAAGACACAGATCCTGGGTTTGAACAACATTTCTGAAGGGAAATTAAGACCAGAATTCTCATCCCTAAAAAACACTCTGTTTTAAGGCACAAATCATGCTCTTCTTTCCAGCGTCTCCAATACAGTAAGAACCATGAGCATTCCCAGAAAATTAGAACTGTGTTTCCTACTCATAGGGACCATATGTAGTTCAACTCTGCTTATGAAACTGATACAAAGACAGCTCTTCTTACATATATGCTCTTGAGTTAATAGTGAGAATCGCCTTGGGTTCATCAACTGTGTAAAATTATTTGAGCCCAAAATTCACCTTGTTTACCAAAAATGAACTCTTGCTTGTAGGAAGACAGAGATCCTGGGGTTTAATTTCGATTCTGAATGTAAATTCAGACCAGTGTTTCATCCATGAAACACACTCTGTTTTAACGCAAGAAGCAAGCTCTTCTTTCAGCGTCTCCAGTACAGCAAGAACCATGAGCATGACCAGAAAAAAGAACTGTGTTTCCTACTCATAGGTTCCATATGTAGTTCAACTCTGCTTCTGAAACCGTTACAAACCACACCTCCTCTTACATAAATGCTCTTTAGTTAATAGTGAGATTCATGTTGGGTTCGTGAACTGCGAAAAATCATTTGAGCCCAAAATTCACTGGTATTACCAGAAATGAACTCTTGCTTGTAGGAAGACACTGATCCTGGGGTTTAACTCCGTTTCTGAAGGAAAATTCAGACCAGTGTTCTTGTCCCTGAAAAACTCTCTGTTTTAAGGCAAGAATCATCCTCTTCTTTCCAGCATCTCCAATATATTAAGAAACATGAGAATGCCCAGAAAAAAAGAACTGTGTTTCCTACTCAAACAGACCATATGTAGTTCAATTCTGCTAAAGAACCTGATACAGACCACAGCTCCTCTTACATAAATGCTCTTTAGTTAATAGTGAGAAGAGCGTTGGGTTCGTGAACTGCGAAAAATCTTTTGAGCCCAAAATTCACATGGTTTATCAGAAATGAACTCTTGCTGGTAGGAAGACACAGATCATTTGGTTTAACTCCGTTTGTGAAGGGAAATTCAGACCAGAGTTCTCATCCCTAAAACACAGCCTGTTTTAATGCAAGAAGCAAGCTCTTCTTTCCAGCGTCTCCAATACAGCAAGAACAATGAGCATGCCGTGAAAAAAGAACTTTTGTTTCCTACTCATACGTACCATATGTAGTTCAACACTTCTTATGAAACTGATACAAACCACAGCTCCTCTTACGTAAATTCTCTTTAGTTAATAGTGAGAATCATGTTGGGTTCGAAAACTGCAAAAAATCATTTGAGCCCAAAATTCAATGGGTTTACCAGAAATGAACTCTTGCTTGTAGGAAGACACTGATCCTGGGGTTTAACTCCGTTTCTGAAGGCAAATACAGACCAGAGTTCTTGTCCCTGAAAAACACTCTTTTTTAAGTCCAGAATCAAGCTCTTCTTTCGAGCGTCTCCAATACAGCAAGAACCATATTCATGCCGTGAAAAAAAGACCTGTGTTTCCTACTCATAAAGACCATATGTAATTCAACTCTGCTTATGAAACTGATACAGACCATAGCTCCTCTTACATAAATCCTCTTTAGGTAATAGTGATAATCGTGTTGGCTTCTAGAACTGTGTAAAATCATTTGACCCGAAAATTCACTTGGTTCACCAGATGAACTCTTGCTTGTAGTAAGAAACAGATCCTGGGGTTTAACTCCGATTTGAAGGGATATTCAGATCAGAGTTCTCAACCATGAAACACACTCTGTTTTAACACAAGAAGCAAGCTCTTCTTTCAAGAGTCTAAAATACAGCAAGTACCATGAGAATGCCCTGAAAAGAAGATTTGCGTTTCCTACCAGTACGGACCATATGTAGTTCAACTCTGCTTATGAAACTTATACAAACCACAGCTCGGCTTACATAAATGCTCTTTAGTTAATAGTGAGAATTGCTTTGGGTTCGTGAACTGCGAAAAATCATTTGAGCCCCAAATTCACTGGGTTAACCAGAAATGAACTCTTGCCTGTAGGAAGACACAAATAATGGGGTTTAACTCCATTTCTGAAGGTAAATTCAGATGAGAGTTCTCAGCTCTGAAAAACACTCTGTTTTAAGGCAAGATTCATACACTTCTTTCCAGCTTCTCAAGTAGAGTAAAAACAATGAGCATGCCCAGAAAAAATAAATGTGTTTCCTACTCATACAGACCATATGTAGTTCAACTCTGCTTATGAAACAGATACAAACAAGCTTTCTTACATAAATCCTCTTTAGTTAATCGTGAGAATCGCATTTTGGTTTGTGAACTGCGAAAAATCATTTGAGCCCAAAATTCCTTGGGTTTACCAGAAAAGAACTCTTGCTTGTAGGAAGACACAGAACCTGGAGGTTAACTCCATTTCTGAAGGTAAATTGAGACCAGTGTTCTCATCCTGAAACACACTCTGATTTAACGCAAGAAGCAAGTTCTTTTTCCCAGAATCTAAAATACAGCAAGAAGAGTGAGCATGCCCTGAAAAAAGAACTTTGTTTCCTACTCATACGGACCATATGTAGTTAACTCTGCTTATGAAATGATACAGACCACAGCTCCTCTTACATAAATGCTCTTTACTTAATAGTGATAATCGCATTGGGTACTAGAACTGTGTAAAGTCATTTGAGCCGAAAATTCACTTGGTTTACGAGAAATGAACACTTGCTTATAGGAAGACACAGATCCTGGGGTTTAACTCCGTTTCTGAAGGGAAATTCAGAATAGTGTTCTCATCCATGAAACACACTCTGTTTTCACGCAAGAAGCAAGTTCTTCTTTCCAGCGTCTCAAATACAGTACAAACCATGAGCATGCCAATAAAAAAAGAACTATGTTTCCTACTCTGTTGGACCATATGTAGTTCAACTCTGCTTATGAAATGATACAGACCACAGCTCCTCTTACATAAATGCTCTTTAGTTAATAGTGATAATCGCATTGGGTACTAGAACCGTGTGAAGTCATTTGAGACGAATATTCCCTAGGTTTACCAAAAATGAACTCTTGCTTGTAGGAAGACACAGATCCTGGGGTTTAACTCCGTTTCTGAAGGTAAATTCAGACCAGAGTTCTCATCCATGAAACACACTCTGATTTAATGCAAGAAGCAAGCTCTTCTTTCCAGAATGTAAACTACAGCAAGAACCATGAGCATGCCCTGAAAAAAAGAACTGTGTTTCCTACTCAGGCAGACCATATGTAGTTCACCTCTGCTTATGAAACTGATACAAACACCAGCTCCTCTTACATAAATGCTCTTTAGTTAATAGTGAGAATCCCGTTGGGTTCGTGAACTGAGAAAAATCATTTGAGCCCAAAATTCCCTGGGTTTACCAGAAAAGAACTCTTGCTTGTAGGAAGACACAGAACCTGGAGTTAAACTCCGTTTCAGAAGGTAAATTGAGACCAGATTTCTCATCCCTGAAACACTCTCTGATTTAACGCAAGAAGCAAGCTCTTTTTTCCAGAATCTAAAATACATCAAGAACCGTGAGCATGCACTGAAAAAAAGAACTGTGTTTCCTACTCATGCAGACCATATGTAGTTCAACTCTGCTTATGAAATGATACAGACCATAGCTCCTCTTACATGAATGCTCTTTAGTTAATAGTGATAATCGCGTTGGGTACTAGAACTGTCTAAAGTCATTTGAGCCGAAAATTCACTTGGTATACCAGATGAACTCTTGCTTGTACTAAGAAACAGATCCTGGGGTTTAACTCCGTTTTTGAAGGGAAATTCAGATCAGAGTTCTCATCCATGAAACACACCCGTTTTAACGCAAGAAGCAAGCTCTTCTTTCAGTGTGTCCAATACAGCAAGAACCATATTCATGCACTGAAAAAAAGAACTGTGATTCCTACTCATAGGTACCATATGTAGTTCAACGCTGCTTTTGAAACTAATTCAAATAACAGCTCCTCTTACATAAATGCTCTTTATTTAATTGTTAGAATGGTGTTGGGCTCGTGAATGGTGAAAAATCATTTGAGCCCAATATTCACTGTGTTTACCAGAAATGAACTCTTGCTTGTAGGAAGACACAGATCCTGGGGTAGAACTCCCTTTCTGAAGGGAAATTCAGACCAGAGTTCTCATCCATGTAACACACTCTGTTTTAATGCAAGAAGCAAGCTCCTCTTTCCAGCGTCCCCAATACAGCAAGAACCGTGAGCATGCCCTCAAAAAAGAACTGTGTTTACTACGCATTCAGACCATATGTAGTTCAACTCTGCTTATGAAACTGATACAGACCACAGCTCCTCTTACATAAATCCTCTTTAGTTAATAGTGATAATCGTGTTGGGTTCTAGAACTGTGTAAAATCATTTGACCCGAAAATTCAATTGGTTTATCAGAAATGAACGCTTGCTTGTAGGAAGAAACAGAAACTGGGGTTTAACTCTGTTTTTGAAGGGAAATTCAGACCAGAGTTCTCACCCATGTAACATACTCTGTTTTAATGCAAGAAGCAAGCTCTTCTTTCCAGCGTCTCCAATACACCAAGAAAATGAGCATGCCCTCAAAAAGAACTGTGTTTCCTACTCATGCAGACCATATGTAGATCAACTCTGCTTATGAAACTGATACAAACCACAGCAACTATTACATAAATGCTCTTTAGTTCATAGTGAGAATTGAATTGGATTTTTGAACTGTGTAAAATCTTTTGAGTCAAAAATTCACATGTTTTACTAGAAATTAACTCTTGTTTGTAGGAATACACACATCCTGTGGTTTAACTCCGTTTCTGAAGGGAAATTCAGACCAGTGTTCTCATTAATGAAACACACTCTTTTTAACGCAAGTTGTGAGCTCTTCTTTCCAGTGTGTCCGATATAGCAAGAACCATATTCATGCCCTGAAAAAAAGGACTGTGTTTCCACCCATACAGACCATATGTAGTTCATCTCTGCTTTTGAAACTGATACAAACCACAACTCCTCTTACATAAATGCTCTTTAGTTAATATGAGAATTGCGTTAGGTTGGTGAACTGCGAAAAATCATTTGAAACCAAAATTCCCTGGATTTACCAGAAATGAACTCTTGCTTGTAGGAAGACACAGATCCCGGGGTATAACTCCGTTTCTGAAGAGAAATTCAGACCAGAGTTCTCATCACTGAAAAACACTCTGTATTAAGGCAAGAATTATCCTCTTCTTTCCAGCATCTCCAATACAGTAAGAACCATGAGCATGCCCCCTCAAAAAAGAAATGTGTTTCATACTCATATGGACCATTGTAGTTCAACTATGCTTATGAAACTGATACATGCCACAGCTTCTCTTACATAAATGCTCTTAAGTTAATAGTAAAAATCGCGTTGGGTTCTAGAACTGTGTAAAATCAAGTGAGCCGAAAATTCACTAGGTTTACCAGAAATGAAATCTTGCTTGTAGGAAGACACAGATACTGGAGTTTAACACCGTTTCTGAAGTGAAATTCAGACCAGTGTTCTCATCCATGAAACACACTCTGTTTTCACGCAAGAAGCAAGGTCTTCTTTCCAGGGTCTCCAATAGAGCAAGACCGTGAGCATGCCCTCGAAAAAGGACTGTGTTTTCTACACATACAGACCATATGTAGATCAACTCTTTTTACGAAACTGATACAAACCACAGCACCTCTTAAATAAAGGCTATTTAGTTAATAGTGAGAATCGCATTGGATTTTGAACTGTGTAAAATCATTTGAGCCCAAAATTCACTTGGTTTACCAGAAATGAACTCTTCCTTGTAGGAACACACAGATCCTCTGGTTGAACTCCGTTTGTGAAGGGAAATTCAGATCAGAGTTCTCATCCATGAAACACCCCCTGTTTTAATGCAAGAAGCCAGTCTTCTTTCCAGCATCTCCAATACAGCAAGAACCATGAGCATGCCCTGAAAAAAGAACTGTGTTTTCTACTCATACAGACCATATGTATATCAACTCTACTTATGAAACTGATACAAACAACAGCAACTATTAAATAAATGCTCTTTAGTTCATAGTGAGAATCGAATTGTGTTTTTGAACTGTGTAAATGTTTTGAGTCAAAAATTCACATGGTTTACTAGAAATGAACTCTTGCTCTTAGGAAGACACACATCCTGTGGTTTAACTCCGTTTCTGAAGGGAAATTCAGACCAGTGTTCTCATTAATGAAACAAACTCTGTTTAACGCAAGATGTGAGCTCTTCTTTCCAGTGTGTCCAATACAGCAAGAACCATATTCATGCCCTGAAGAAAAGAATTGTGTTTCCTACTCATACAGACCATATGTAGTTTAACTCTGCTTATGAAACTGATACAAACCACAACTCCTCTTACATAAATGCTCTTTAGATAATAGTGAGAATATCGTTTGGTTCTTGAACTGTGAAAAATCATTTGATCCCAAAATGCACTTAGTTTACCAGAAATGAATTCTTGCTTGTAGGAAGACACAGATCCTGTGGTTTATCTCTGTTTCAGAAGGCAAATTCAGACCAGAGTTCTCATCCGTGAAAAACACTCTGTTTTAAGGCAAGAATCAACCTCTTCTTTCCTGCGTCTCTAATACAGCAAGAACCATGAGCATGCCCTCAAAAAAGAACTGTGTATCCTACTCATACAGACCATATGTAGTTCAACTCTACTTATGAAACTGATACAAACCACAGCTCCTCTTACATAAATCCTCTTTAGTTAATAGTGAGAATCGCGTTAGGTTGGTGAACTGGGAAAAATCATTTGAAACCAAAATTCACTGGGTTTACCAGAACTGAACTATTGCTTGTAGGAAGACACAGATCCTGGGGTATAACTCTGTTTCTGAAGGAAATTCAGACCAGAGTTCTCATCACTGAAAAACACGCTGTTTTAAGGCAAGAATTATTCTCTTCTTTCCTGTGTCTCCAATACAGTATGAAACATGAGAATGCCCAGAAAAATGAACTGTGTTTCCTACTCATACGAACCACATGTAATTCAACTCTGCTTATGAAACTTATACAGATCACAGCTCCCCCTACATAAATGCTCTTTAGTTAATAGTGAGAATTGCCTTGGGTTCGTGAACTGTGTAAAATCATTTGAGCCAAAGTTAACTTGGTTTACCAGAAATGAACTTTTGCTTGTAGGAAGACAAAGATCCTGGGGGTTAACTGGGTTTGTAAAGGGAAATTTAGATCAGTGTTCTCATTAATGAAACACACTGTGTTTTAATGCAAGAAGCAAGGTCTTCTTTCCAGAGTGTCCAATAAAGCAAGAACCATATTCATGCCCTGAAATAAAGAACTGTGTTTCCAACTCATATAGACCATATGTAGTTCAACTCTGCATATGAAACTGATACAAACCACAGCTGCTCTTACATAAATACTCTCTACTTAATAGTAAGAATATCGTTGGGTTTTGAATTGTTTAAAATCATTTGAGCCACAAATTCACTTGGTTTACTAGAAATCAACTCTTGCCTGTATGAAGACACAGATCATGGTCTTTAACTAGGTTTCTGAAGGGAAATTTAGATCAATGTTCTCATTAATGAAACACACTCTGTTTTAACACAAGAAGCAAGGCCTTCTTTCCAGCGTCTCCAATACAGCAAGAACCATGAGCATGCCCTGAAAAAAAGAACTGTGTTTCCTACTCATATGGACCATGTGTAGTTCAAGGCTGCTTATGAAACTGATACAGACCGCAGCTCCTCTTACATAAATGTTCTTTAGTTAATAGTGATAATTATATTGGGTTTTTGAACTGTGTAAAATCATTTGAGCCGAAAATTCACTTGGTTTACCATAATTGAACACTTGCTTGTAGGAAGAAACAGATCCTGTGGTTTAACTCAGATTCAGTAGGGAAATTTAGACCAGTGTTCTCATTAATGAAACACACTCCGTTTTAAAGCAAGAAGCAACGTCTTCTTTCCAGAGTGTCCAATACAGCAAGAACCATATTCATGCCCTGAAATAAAGAACTGTGTTTCCTATTCATACGGACCATATGTAGTTCAATCTGCTTATGAAACTGATACAGACCACAGCTCCTCTTACATAAATCCTCTTTAGTTAATAGTGATAATCGTGTTGGATTCTAGAACTGTGTAAAATCATTTGACCCGAAAATTCAATTGGTTTATCAGAAATGAACGCTTGCTTGTACGAAGAAACAGAAACTGGGGTTGAACTCTGCTTTTGAGGGGAAATTCAGACCAGAGTTCTCACCCATGTAACACACTCTATTTTAATGCAAGAAGCAAGCTCTTCTTTCCAGCGTCTCCAATACACCAAGAAAATGAGCATGCCCTCAAAAAAGAACTGTGTTTCCTACTCATGCAGACCATATGTAGATCAACTCTGCTTATGAAACTGATACAAACCACAGCAACTATTAAATAAATGCTCTTTAGTTCATAGTGAGAATCGAATCGGATTTTTGAACTGTATAAAATCTTTTGAGTAAAAAATTCACATGTTTTACTAGAAATGAACTCTTGCTTGTAGGAAGACACACATCCTGTGGTTTAACTCCGTTTCTGAAGGGAAATTCAGACCAGTGTTCTCATTAATGAAACACACTCTTTTTAACGCAAGTTGTGAGCTCTTCTTTCCAGTGTGTCCGATACAGCAAGAACCATATTCATGCCCTGAAAAAAAGAACTGTGTTTCCTACTCATACAGACCATATGTAGTTCATCTCTGCTTATGAAACTGATACAAACCACAACTCCTCTTACATAAATGCTCTTTAGTTAATAGTGAGAATCGCGTTGGGTTTGTGCACTGAGAATAATCATTTGAGCCCAAAATTCACTGGGTTAACCAGAAATGAACTCTTCCTTGTAGGAAGACACAGATAATGGGGTTTAACTCCATTTCTGAAGGGAATTTCAGACCAGAGTTCTCATCCCTGAAAAACACTCTGTTTTAAGGCAAGATTCATCCTCTTCTTTCCAGCTTCTCCAATAGAGTAAGAACCATGAGCATGCCAAGAAAAAAGAACTGGGTTTTCTACTCATACAGACCATATGTAGTTCTACTCTGCTTATGAAACAGATACAAACCACAGCTCCTCTTACATAAATGCTCTTTTGTTAATCGCCCGAATGGCATTTTGGTTTGTGAACTGCGAAAAATCATTTGAGCCCAAAATTCCCTGGGTTTACCCGAAAAGAACTCTTGCTTGTAGGAAGACACAGAACCTGGAGTTTAACTCCATTTCTGAAGGTAAATTGAGACCAGAGTTCTCAATCCCTGAAACATACTCTGATTTAACGCAAGAAGCAAGCTCTTTTTGCCAGAATCTAAAATACAGCAAGAACCGTGAGCATGCACTGAAAAAAAGAACTGTGTTTCCTACTCATGCAGACTATATGTAGTTCAACTCTGCTTATGAAATGATACAGACCACAGCTCCTATTACATAAATTCTCTTTAGTTAATAGTGATAATCGCGTTGGGTACTAGAACTGTGTAAAGTCATTTGAGCCGAAAAATCACTTGGTTTACCAGATGAACTCTTGCTTGTAGTAAGAAACAGATCCTGGGGTTTAACTCCGTTTTTGAAGGGAAATTCAGATCAGAGTTCTCAGCCGTGAAAAACACTCTGTTTTAAGGCAAGAATCAACTTCCCCTTTCCTGCGTCTCTAATACAGCAAGAACCATGAGCATGCCCTCAAAAAAGAACTGTGTTTCCTACTCATACAGATCATATGTAGTTCAACACTGCTTATGAAACTGATACATGCCACAGCTTCTCTTACATAAATGCTCTTTAGTTAATAGTGCAAATCGCGTTGGGTTCTAGAACTGTGTAAAATCAAGTGTGCCGAAAATTCACTAGGTTTACCAGAAATGAAATCTTGCTTGTTGGAAGACACAGATAGTGGAGTTTAACTCTGTTTCTGAAGTGAAATTCAGACCAGTGTTCTCATCCATGAAACACACTCTGTTTTCAGGCAAGAAGCAAGGTCTTCTTTCCAGCGTCCCCAATAGAGCAAGAACCGTGAGCATGCCCTCGAAAAAGAACTGTGTTTTCTACACATACAGACCATATGTAGATCAACTCTGCTTACAAAACAGATAGAAACCACAGCACCTCTTAAATAAATGCTCTTTAGTTAATAATGTGAAACACGTTGGTTTTGTGAACTGGGTAAAATCATTTGAGCCCAAAATTCACTGGGTTTACCTGAAATGAACTCTTGCTTGTAGGAAGACACAGATCTTGGGGTTTTTCTCCGTTTCTGAAAGGAATTTCAGACCAGTGTTCTCATCCTTGAAACACATGCTGTTTTCACGCAATAAGCATCCTCTTCTTTCTAGTGTCTCCAATAGAGCAAGAACCATGAGCATGCCCAGAAAAAAAAGAACTGTGTTTCCTAATCATAGGGACCATATGCAGTTCAACTGTGCTTATGAAACTATTACAAACCATAGCTCCTATTACATAAATCCTCTTTAGTTAATAGAGAGAAATAAGTTTGGTTGGTGAACAGTGTAAAATAATTTGAGCCCAAAATTCACTGGGTTTACCAGAAATGAACTCTTGCTTGTAGGAAGACACAGATCATGGGGTTTAACTTCGTTTCTGAAGGTAAATTCAGACCAGTGTTCTCATCCATGAAACACACTCTGTTTTCCCGCAAGAAGCAAGCTCTTCTTTCCAGCGTCTCCAATACAGCAAGAACCATGAGCATGCCGTGAAAAAAAATAAATGTGTTTCCTACTCATATGGACCATATGTAGTTCAACTCTGCTTATGATTCTGATACAAACCATAGCTCTTTTTAAATAAATGCTCTTTAGATAATACTGAGAATCACGTTGGGTTCGTGAACTGCAAAAAATCATTTCAGCACAAACTTCACTGGGTTAACCAGAAATGAACTCTTGCTTTAGGAAGACACAGATCCTGAGGTTTAACTCTGTTTCTAAGGGAAATTCAGACCAGAGTTCTCATCCTTGAAACACACTCTGTTTTAACACAGGAAGCAAGCTAATCTTTCCTGAGTTAAAAATACGGCAAGAACCATGAACATTCCCGCAAAAAAGGACTGTGGTTGCTACTCATACAGACCTTATGTAGATCAACTCTGCTTATAAAAGTGATACAAAACACAGCACCTCTTAAATAAATGCTCTTTAGTTAATAGAGTGAATCGCATTTGGTTTTTGAACTGTGTAAAATCATTTGAGCCAAAAATTCACTTGGTTTAACAGAAATGAACTCTTGCTTTTAGGAAGACAAAGATTCTGGGGGTTACCTCCGTTTCAGAAGGGAAATTCAGACCAGAATTGTCATCCCTGAAACACACTCTGTTTTAACGCAAGAAGCAAGCTCTTCTTTCCAGAGCCTCCAATACAGTAAGAACCATGAGCATGCCCTGAAAAAACAGAACTGTGTTTCCTACTGATATGGACAATATGTAGTTAAGCTCTGCTTATGATTCTTATACAAACCACAGCTCTTCTTACATAAATGATCTTTACTTAATAGTGAGAATCGCGTTGGGTAGTGAACTGCAAAAAATCATTTGAGCCGAAAATTCACTAGGTTTACCAGAAATGAAATCTTGCTTGTTGGAAGACACAGATAGTGGAGTTTAACTCCGTTTCTGAAGTGAAATTCAGACCAGTGTTCTCATCCATGAAACACACTCTGTTTTCAGGCAAGAAGCAAGGTCTTCTTTCCAGCGTCCCCAATAGAGCAAGAACCGTGAGCATGCCCTCGAAAAAGAACTGTGTTTTCTACACATACAGACCATATGTAGATCAACTCAGCTTACAAAACAGATAGAAACCACAGCACCTCTTAAATAAATGCTCTTTAGTAAATAGTGAGAATCGCATTGGATTTTGACTGTGAAAAATCATTTGAGCCCAAAATTCCCTGGGTTTACCATAAATGAACTCGTGCTTGTAGGAAGACACAGATCCTGGGGTATAACTCCGTTTCTGAAGGAAAGTCAGACCAGAGTTCTCATCACTGAAAAACACGCTGTTTTAAGGCAAGAATAATCCTCTTCTTTCCAGCATCTCCAATACAGTATGAAACATGAGAATGCCCAGAAAAAAAGAACTGTGTTTCCTACTCATACGAACCACACGTAATTCAACTCTGCTTATGAAACTTATACAGATCACAGCTCCTCCTACATAAATGCTCTTTAGTTAATAGTGAGAATCGCGTTGGGTTCGTGAACTGTGTGAAATCATTTGAGCCAAAATTAACTTGGTTTACCAGAAATGAACCTTTGCTTGTAGGAAGACAAAGATCCTGGGGGTTATCTGGGTTTCTAAAGGGAAATTTAGACCAGTGTTCTCATTAATGAAACACACTGTGTTTTAACGCAAGAAGCAAGGTCTTCTTTCCAGAGTGTACAATACAGCAAGAACCATATTCATGCCCTGAAATAAAGAACTGTGTTTCCTACTCATACGGACCATATGTAGTTCAACTCTGCCTATGAAACTGATACAAAACTCAGCTCCTCTTACATAAATGCTCTTTAGTTAATAGTGAGAATCTCGTTGGGTCTTGAACTGTGAAAAATCGTTTGAGCCCAAAATTCACTTGGTTTACCTGAAATGAACTCTTGCTTGTAGGAAGACACAGATCCTGGGGTTTCACTCTGTTTCTGAAGGGAAATTCAGACGACATTTTTCTCCCCGAAACACACTCTGTTTTAAGGCAAGATTCATCTTCTTTCCAGCGTCTTCAATACAGTAAGAACCATGAGCATGCACAGAAAAAAAGAACTGTGTTTCCTACTCATACGGACCATAGCTTGTTCAACTCTCCTTAAGAAAATGATACAGACCACAGCACCCCTTACTTAAATTGTCTTTAGTTAGTAGTGATAATCGCGTTGGGTTCTAGAACTGTGTAAAATCATTTAAGCTGAAAATTACTTGGTTTACCAGAAATGAACTCTTGCTTGTAGGAGGTCATAGATCCTGGGGTTTAACTCCGTTTCTGAAGAGAAATTCAGACCTGAGATCTCATCCATGAAACACTCTCTGTTTTAACTCAAGAAGCATGTTCTTCTTTCCAGCGTCTCCAATACAGCAAGAACCATGAGCATGCCCTGAAAAAAAGAACTGTGTTTCCTACTCATATGGACCATGTGTAGTTCAACTCTACTTATGAAACTGATACAGACCACAGCTCCTCTTACATAAATGCTCTTTAGTTAAAAGGGATAATCACATTGGATTATAGAACTGTGTAAAATCATTTGAGTCAAAAATTCACTTGGTTTACCAGAAATGAACTCTTGCTTGTAGTAAGACACAGATCCTGGGGTTTAACTCCGTTTCTGATGGGATATTCAGACTACTGTGCTCATCCATGAAACACACTCTGCTTTAACGAAAGAAGCAAGCTCTTTTTTCCAGCGTCTCCAATACAGTAAGAACCATGAGCATGCCCAGAAAAAAAGAACTGTGTATACTAATCATACAAACCACATGTAATTCAACTCTGCTTATGTAACTGATACAGAACACAGCTCCTCCTACATAAATGCTCTTTAGTTAATAGTGATAATCGCATTGGGTTCTAGAACTGTGTAAAATCGTTTGAGCCGAAAATACACTTGGTTTACAAGAAATGAACTCTTGCTTGTAGGAAGACACAGATCCTGGGGTTTAACTCCGTTTCTGATGGTATATTCAGACCACTGTGCTCATCCATGAAACACACTCTGTTTTAAAGAAAGAAGCAAGCTCTTCTTTCCAGTGTCTCCAATACAGCAAGAACCATGAGCATGCCCTGAATAAAGGAACTGTGTTTCCTACTCATATGGACCATGTGTAGTTCAACGCTGCTTATGAAACTGGTACAGAACACAGCTCCTCTTACATAAATGCTCTTTAGTTAATAGTGAGAATCTCGTTGGGTTCGTGAACTGCGAAAAATCATTTCAGCCCAAATTCACTGGGTTTACCAGAAATGGACTCTTGCTTGTAGGAAGACACAGATCCTGGGGTTTAACTCTGTTTCTGAAGGGAAATTCAGACGACATTTTTCTCCCCGATACACACTCTGTTGTAAGACAAGAATCATCCTCTTCTTTCCAGCGACTTCACTACAGTAAGAACCATGAGCATGCACAGAAAAAGAACTGTGTTTTCTACTCATATGGACCATAGGTTGTTCAATTTTCCTTATGAAACTGATACACACCACAGCTCCCCTTACTTAAATTGTCTTTAGTTAATAGTGATAATCGTGTTGGGTTCTAGAACTGTGTAAAATCATTTGAGCTGACAATTCACTTGGTTTATCAGAAATGAACTCTTGCTTGTAGGAAGACACAGATCCTGGGGTTTAACTTCGTTTCTGAAGGTAAATTCAGACCAGTGTTCTCATCCATGAAACACACTCTGTTTTCCCGCAAGAAGCAAGCTCTTCTTTCCAGCGTCTCCAATACAGCAAGAACCATGAGCATGTTGTGAAAAAAATAAATGTGTTTCCTACTCATATGGACCATATGTAGTTCAACTCTGCTTATGATTCTGATACAAACCATAGCTCTTTTTAAATAAATGCTCTTTAGATAATACTGAGAATCACGTTGGGTTCATGAACTGCAAAAAATCATTTCAGCACAAACTTCACTGGGTTAACCAGAAATGAACTCTTGCTTTAGGAAGACAAAGATCCTGAGGTTTAACTCTGTTTCTAAGGGAAATTCAGACCAGAGTTCTCATCCCTGAAACACACTCTGTTTTAACACAGGAAGCAAGCTATTCTTTCCTGAGTTTAAAATACGGCAAGAACCATGAACATTCCCGCAAAAAAGGACTGTGGTTGCTACTCATACAGACCTTATGTAGATCAACTCTGCTTATAAAAGTGATTCAAACCACAGCACCTCTTAAATAAATGCTCTTTAGTTAATAGAGTGAATCGCATTTGGTTTTTGAACTGTGTAAAATCATTTGAGCCGAAAATTCACTTGGTTTAACAGAAATGAACTCTTGCTTTTAGGAAGACAAAGATTCTGCGGGTTACCTCCGTTTCAGAAGGGAAATTCAGACCAGAATTGTCATCCCTGAAACACACTCTGTTTTAACGCAAGAAGCAAGCTCTTCTTTCCAGAGCCTCCAATACAGTAAGAACCATGAGCATGCCCTGAAAAAAAAAGAACTGTGTTTCCTACTGATATGGACAATATGTAGTTAAGCTCTGCTTATGATTCTTATACAAACCACAGCTCTTCTTAAATAAATGATCTTTACTTAATAGTGAGAATTGCGTTGGGTAGTGAACTGCAAAAAATCATTTGAGCCGAAAATACCCCTGGTTTACCAGAAATGAACTCTTGCTTGTTGGAAGACACAGATCCAGGGGGTTAACTCCGTTTCTGAAGGGAAATTCAGACCAGAGTTCTCATCCATGAAAAACACTCTGTTTTAACGCAAGAATCAAGCTCTTTTTTCCAGCGACTCCAATACACCAAGAACCATGAGCATGCCCAGAAAAAAAGAACTGTGTTTCCTGCTTATACGGACCATATGTAATTCAACTCTGCTTTTGAAACTGAAACAAACCACAGATCCACTTATGTAAATGCTATTTAGTTAACAGTGAGAATCGCGTTGGGTTTATGAACTTGTTAAATGTTTTGAGCCCAAAATTCACTGAATTTACCATAAATGAACTGTTGCTTGTAGGAAGACACAGGTCCTGTGGGTTAACTCCGACTCTGAAGGTTAATTCAGACCAGTGTTCTCGTCCATGAAATACACTCTGTATTCACGCAAGAATCAAGCTCTTCTTTCCAGCGTCTCCAATACAGCATGTACCATGAGCATGACTAGAAAAAAAGAACTCTGTTTACTACTCATACAGACCACATGTAATACAACTCTGCTTAAGAAACTGATACAGACCACAGCTCCTCTTACATAAATGCTCTTTAGTTAATAGTGAAATTGTATTAGCTTATTGAACTGTGTAAAATCATTTGAGCCAAAAATTCACTTGGTTTACCAGAAATGAACTCTTGCTTGTAGGAAGACACAGTTCCTGGGGTTTAACTCCCTTTCTGAAGAGAAATTCGGACGAGAGTTCTCATCCCTGAAAAACAATGTGTTTTAATGCAAGAAGCAAGCTCTTCTTTCCAGAGTCTCCATACAGCTAGAACAATGAGCATGCCCTGAAAAAAGAAATGTGTTTCCTACTCATCCAACCATATGTAGTTCAACTCGGCTTATAAAACTGATACAAACCACAGCTCTTCCTTCATAAATGCTCTTTAGTTAATAATGTGAAACACGTTGGTTTTGTGAACTGTGTAAAATCATTTGAGCCCAAAATTCACTGGGTTTACCTGAAATGAACTCTTGCTTGTAGGAAGACACAGATCTTGGGGTTTTTCTCCGTTTCTGAAAGGAATTTCAGACCAGTGTTCTCATCCTTGAAACACATGCTGTTTTCACGCAATAAGCATCCTCTTCTTTCTAGTGTCTCCAATAGAGCAAGAACCATGAGCATGCCCAGAAAAAAAAGAACTGTGTTTCCTAATCATAGGGACCATATGCAGTTCAACTGTGCTTATGAAACTATTACAAACCATAGCTCCTATTACATAAATCCTCTTTAGTTAATAGAGAGAAATGAGTTTGGTTGGTGAACAGTGTAAAATAATTTGAGCCCAAAATTCACTGGGTTTACCAGAAATGAACTCTTGCTTGTAGGAAGACACAGATCATGGGGTTTAACTCCTATTCTGAAGGTAAATTCAGACCAGTGTTCACATCCATGAAACACACACTGTTTTAACGCAAGAAGCAAGCACTTCTTTCCAGCGTCTCCAATGCAGCAATAACCATGAGCATGGCCAGAAAAAAAGAACGGTGTTTCCTACGCATAAGGACCATATGCAGTTCAACTCTGCTTGTGAATCTGATACAAAGCACAGCTCCTCTTTCATAAATGCTCTTTAGTTAATGATGCGAAACACGTTCGGTTCGTGAACTGTGTTAAACCATTTGAGCACAAAATTCACTGGGTTTACCAGAAATGAACTCTTGCTTTTAGGAAGACACAGATCCTGGGGTTTAACTTTGATAATGAAGGGAAATTCAGACCAGTGTTCTCATCCATGAAAAACATGCTGTTTGAACGCAAGAAGCATCATCTTCTTTACAGCGTCTCCAATACAGCAAGAACCCTGAGCATGCCCCGAAATAAGAAGTGTGTTCTGTAATCATACGGACCAAATGCAGTGCAACTCTGCTTATGAAACTGATACAGAACACAGCTCCTCTTACATAAATGCTCTTTAGTTAATAGTGAGAATCTCCTTGGGTTGGTGAACTACGAAAAATCACTTCAGACCAAATTCACTGGGTTTACCAGAAATGAACTCTTGCTTGTAGGAAGACTCAGATCCTGTGGTTTAACTCTGTTTCTGATGGGAAATTCAGAAGACATTTTTCTCCCCGATACACACTCTGTTCTAAGACAAGAATCATCCTCTTCTTTCCTGCAACTTCACTAAAGTAAGAACCATGAGCATGCACAGAAAAAAAGAACTGTGTTTTCTACTCATACGGACCATAGGTTGTTCAACTCTCCTTATGAAACTGATACACACCACAGCTCCCCTTACTTAAATTGTCTTTAGTTAATAGTGATAATCGCGTTGGGTTCTAGAACTGTGTAAAATCATTTGAGCTGACAATTCACTTGGTTTATCAGAAATGAACTCTTGCTTGTAGGAAGACACAGATCCTGGGGTTTAACTTCGTTTCTGAAGGTAAATTCAGACCAGTGTTCTCATCCATGAAACACACTCTGTTTTCCCGCAAGAAGCAAGCTCTTCTTTCCAGCGTCTCCAATACAGCAAGAACCATGAGCATGCCCTGAAAAAAATAAATGTGTTTCCTACTCATATGGACCATATGTAGTTCAACTCTGCTTATGATTCTGATACAAACCATAGCTCTTTTTAAATAAATGCTCTTTAGATAATAGTGAGAATCACGTTGGGTTCGTGAACTGCGAAAAATCATTTGAGCACAAAATTCACTGGGTTAACCAGAAATGAACTCTTGCTTTAGGAAGACACAGATCCTGAGGTTTAACTCTGTTTCTAAGGGAAATTCAGACCAGAGTTCTCATCCTTGAAACACACTCTGTTTTAACACAGGAAGCAAGCTATTCTTTCCTGAGTTTAAAATACGGCAAGAACCATGAACATGCCCGCAAAAAAGGACTGTGGTTGCTACTCATACAGACCATATGTAGTTAAACTCTGCTTATGATTCTTATACAAACCACAGCACCTCTTAAATAAATGCTTCTTAGTTAATAGAGTGAATCACATTTGGTTTTTGAACTGTGTAAAATCATTTGAGCCGAAAATTCCCTTTGTTTACCAGAAATGAACTCTTACTTGTTGGAAGACACAGATCCTGGGGGTTAACTCCGTTTCTGAAGGGAAATTCAGACCAGAGTTCTCATCCATGAAAAACCGTCTGTTTTAACGCAAGAAGCAAGCTCTTTTTTCCAGCGACTCCAATACACCAAGAACCATGAGCATGCCCAGAAAAAAAGAACTGTGTTTCCTGCTTATACGGACCATATGTAATTCAACTCTGCTTTTGAAACTGAAACAAACCACAGATCCTCTTATGTAAATGCTCGTTAGTTAACAGTGAGAATCACGTTGGGTTTATGAACTTGTGAAATGTTTTGAGCCCAAAATTCATTGGGTTTACCATAAATGAACTGTTGCTTGTAGGAAGACACAGGTCCTGTGGGTTAACTCCGACTCTGAAGGTTAATTTAGACCATGTTCTCGTCCATGAAATACACTCTGTATTCACGCAAGAATCAAGCTCTTCTTTCCAGCGTCTCCAATACAGCAAGAACCATGAGCATGACTAGAAAAAAAGAACTCTGTTTACTACTCATACAGACCACATGTAATACAACTCTGCTTAAGAAACTGATACAGACCACAGCTCCTCTTACATAAATGCTCTTTAGTTAATAGTGAAATTGTATTAGCTTATTGAACTGTGTAAAATCATTTGAGCCAAAAATTCACTTGGTTTACCAGAAATGAACTCTTGCTTGTAGGAAGACACAAATCCTGGGGTTTAACTCCCTTTCTGAAGAGAAATTCGGACGAGAGTTCTCGTCCCTGAAAAACAATGTGTTTTAATGCAAGAAGCAAGCTCTTCTTTCCAGAGTCTCCATACAGCTAGAACAATGAGCATGCCCTGAAAAAAGAAATGTGTTTCCTACTCATCCAACCATATGTAGTTCAACTCGGCTTATAAAACTGATACAAACCACAGCTCTTCCTTCATAAATGCTCTTTAGTTAATAATGTGAAACACGTTGGTTTTGTGAATTGTGTAAAATCATTTGAGCCCAAAATTCACTGGGTTTACCTGAAATGAACTCTTGCTTGTAGGAAGACACAGATCTTGGGGTTTTTCTCCGTTTCTGAAAGGAATTTCAGACCAGTGTTCTCATCCTTGAAACACAAGCTGTTTTCACGCAATAAGCATCCTCTTCTTTCTAGTGTCTCCAATAGAGCAAGAACCATGAGCATGCCCAGAAAAAAAGAACTGTGTTTCCTAATCATAGGGACCATATGCAGTTCAACTGTGCTTATGAAACTATTACAAACCATAGCTCCTATTACATAAATCCTCTTTAGTTAATAGAGAGAAATGAGTTTGGTTGGTGAACAGTGTAAAATAATTTGAGCCCAAAATTCACTGGGATTACCAGAAATGAACTCTTGCTTGTAGGAAGACACAGATCATGGGGTTTAACTCCTATTCTGAAGGTAAATTCAGACCAGTGTTCACATCCATGAAACACACACTGTTTTAACGCAAGAAGCAAGCACTTCTTTCCAGCGTCTCCAATGCAGCAATAACCATGAGCATGGCCAGAAAAAAAGAACGGTGTTTCCTACGCATAAGGACCATATGCAGTTCAACTCTGCTTGTGAATCTGATACAAAGCACAGCTCCTCTTTCATAAATGCTCTTTAGTTAATGATGCGAAACACGTTCGGTTCGTGAACTGTGTTAAACCATTTGAGCACAAAATTCACTGGGTTTACCAGAAATGAACTCTTGCTTTTAGGAAGACACAGATCCTGGGGTTTAACTTTGATAATGAAGGGAAATTCAGACCAGTGTTCTCATCCATGAAAAACATGCTGTTTGAACGCAAGAAGCATCATCTTCTTTACAGCGTCTCCAATACAGCAAGAACCCTGAGCATGCCCCGAAATAAGAAGTGTGTTCTGTAATCATACGGACCAAATGCAGTGAAACTCTGCTTATGAAACTGATACAAACCACAGCCCCTCTTACATAAATTCTCTTTAGTTAATAGTGAGAATCGCGTTGCGTTGGTGAACTGTGTATAATCATTTGAGCGTAAATTATCTTTGTTTACCCTAAATGAACTCCTGCTTGTAGGAAGTTACAGATACTGGGGTTTAACTCCGTTTCTGAAGGGAAATTCAGACCAGTGTTCTCATCCGTGAAACACTATGATTATACGCAAGAAGCTAGCTCTTCTTTCCAGCATTTCCAATGCAGCAAGAAGCATAAGCTTGCCCAGAAAAAAAGAACTGAGTTTCCTACTTTGTGGACCATATGCAGTTCAACTCTGCTTATGAAACTGAGACAAACCACAGATCCACTTAAATTAATCCTCTTTAGTTAATAATGAGAATAGCGTTGGGTTCGTTAACTGTGTAAAATCATTTGACCCAAAATTCACTTGGTTTACCAGAAATGAACTCTTGCTTGTAGGAAGACATATATCCTGGTGTTAAACTCCATTTCTGAAGGAAATTCAGACCAGTGTTCTCCTCCATGAAACACATGCATTTTTAACGCAGGAAGCATCCTCTTCTTTCAAGCATTTCCAATACAGCAATAACCATGATCAAGCCCATAAAAAAAGAACTGTGTTTCCTACTCATATGGATGATATGCAGTTTAACTCTGCTAATGAAACTGATACAAACCATAGCTTCTCTTACATAAATGATCTTTAGTTAATAGTGAGAATCGCGTTGGGTTCCTGAACTGTGTAAAATCATTTGAACCCAAAATTCACTTTGTCTACCAGAAATGTACTCTTGCTTGTAGGAAGAAACAGATACTGGGGTTTAACTCCGTTTCTGAAGGGAAATTCAGACCGGTGTTCTCATCCATGAAACACATGCTGTTTTAAAGCAAGAAGCAACCTCTTCTTTCCAGCATCTCCAATGCAGCCAGAACCATGAGCATGGCAAGAAAAAAAGAACTCTGTTTCTTACTCATACGGACCATATGCAATTCAACTCTGCTTATGAAACTGATACAAACCACAGATCCACTTAAATTAATCCTCTTTAGTTAATAATGAGAATAGCGTTGTGTTCGTGAACTGAGAAAAATCATTTGAGCCCAAAATTTACTGGGTTTACCAGAAATGAACTCTTGCTTGTATTAAGATACAGATCCTGGGGTTTAACTCCGTTTCTGAAGGGAATTCAGACCCGAGTTCTCATCCCTGAAACACACTCTGTTTTAACAAAAGAAGCAAGCTCTTCTTTCCAGAGTCTAAAATACAGCAAGAACCATGAGCATGTCCTGAAAGAAAGAAATGTGTTTCCTATTCATATGGACTATTTGTAGTTCAACTCTGCTTATGAAACTGAAACAAACCACAGCTCCTCTTACATAACTGCTCTTTAGTTAATAGTGAGAATCGGTTTGGGTTGTTGAACTGTGAAAAATCATTTGAGCCCAAAATTCACTTGGTTTACCAGAAATGAACTCTTTCTTGTAGGAAGACACAGAACCTGGGGTTTAAGTCCTTTTCTGAAGGCAAATTCAGACCAGAGTTCTCATCCCTGAAACATACTGTGTTTTAACGCAAGAAGCAAGCTCTTCTTTCCAGAGTCTAAAATACAGCAAGATCCATGAGCATGCCCTGAAACAAAGGACTGTGTTTCCTACTCATACGGACCATATGTAGTTCAATTCTGCTTATGAAACTGATACAAACCACAGCTCCTCTTACATAAATGCTCTTCAGTTAATAGTGAGAATCATCTTGGGTTCATAAACTGTGAAAAATCATTTCAGCCCAAAATTCACTGGGTTTACCAGAAATGAACTCTTGCTTGTAGGAAGACACTGATTCTGGGGTTTAACTCCATTTCTGAAGGCAAATTCAGACGAGAATGCTCATCCCTGAAAAACACTCTGTTTTAAGGCAAGAATCATCCTTTTCTTTCCAGCGTCTTCTATATAGTAACAAACATGAGCATGCCCAGAAAAAACGAACTGTGTTTCCTACTCATACGGACAAATTGTAGTTCAACTCTGCTTATGAAATCATAGAGACCGCAGCTCCTCTTACATAAATGCTCTTTAGTTAATAGTGATAATCGTGTTGGGTTCTAGAACTGTGTAAACTCCTTTGGGCCGAAAATTCACTTGGTTTACCAGAAATGAACACTTGCTTGTAGGAAGACACAGATCCGGGGTTTAACTCCTTTTCTGCAGGGAAATTCAGACCAGAGTTCTCATCTCTGAAACACACTCTGTTTAAACGAAGAAGCACGCTCTTCTTTCTAGAGTCTAAAATACAGCAATAACAATTAGCATGCGCTGAAAAAAAGAACTGTGTTTCCTATTCATACGGACCACATGTAGTTCAACTCTGCTTATGAAATCATAGAGACCGCAGCTCCTCTTACATAAATGCTCTTTAGTTAATAGTGAAAATAGCGTTGGGTTCCTGAACTGCGAAAAATCATTTGAGCCCAAAATTCACTGGGTTTACCAGAAATGAACTCTTGCTTGTAGTAAGACACAGATCCTGGGATTTAACTCCGTTTATGAAGACAAATTCAGACCAGAATTCTCAACCCTGAAAAACACTCTGTTTTAAGGCAAGAATCACCCTCTTCTTTCCAGCATCTCCAATACAGTAAGAAGCGTGAGCATGCCCAGAGAAAAATAACTGTGTTTCCTGCTCATACAGACCATATGTAGTTCAACTCTGCTTTGAAATGATACAGACCGCAGATCCTCTTACATAAATGCTCTTAATTAATAGAGATAATCGCGTTGGGTTCTAGAAATGTGTAAACTCATTTGGGCCGAAAATTCACTTAGTTTAACAGAAATGAACACTTGCTTGTAGGAAGACACAGATCGTGGGGTTTAACTCCGTTTCTGAAGGCAAAGTCAGACCAGAGTTCTCATCCCTGAAAAACACTCTATTTTAAGGCAAGAATCATCCTCTTCTTTCCAGTGTCTCCAACATAGTAACAAACATGAGCATGCCCAGAATAAAAAACTGTGTTTCCTCCTCCTACAGACCATATGTAGTTCAACTCTGCTTAGGAAACTGATACAAACCACAGCTCCTCTTACATAAACGCTCTTAATTAATAGTGATAATCGCGTTGGGTTCTAGAAATGTGTAAACTCATTTGGGCCGAAAATTCACTTAGTTTAACAGAAATGAACACTTGCTTGTAGGAAGACACAGATCGTGGGGTTTAACTCCGTTTCTGAAGGCAAAGTCAGACCAGAGTTCTCATCCCTGAAAAACACTCTATTTTAAGGCAAGAATCATCCTCTTCTTTCCAGTGTCTCCAACATAGTAACAAACATGAGCATGCCCAGAATAAAAGAACTGTGTTTCCTCCTCCTACAGACCATATGTAGTTCAACTCTGCTTAGGAAACTGATACAAACCACAGCTCCTCTTACATAAACGCTCTTTAGTTAATAGTGAGAATAGCGTAGGGTTTGTGAACTGCGAAAAATCATTTGAGACCAAAATTCACTGGGTTGACCAGAAATGAACTCTTGCTTGTAGGAAGACACTGATCCTGGGGTTTAACTCCGATTCTGAAGGCAAATTCAGACCAGAGTTCTCATCCCTTAAAAACACTCTGTTTTAAGGCAAGAATCATCCTCGTTTTTCCAGTGTCTCCAATGTAGTAAGAAACATGAGCATGCCCAGAAAAAAAGAACTGTGTTTCTGAGTAATACAGACCATATGTAGATCAACTCTGCTTATGAAATGATACAGACCACAGCTCCTCTTACATAAATCCTCTTTGGTTAATAGTGAGAATAGCGCAGGGTTCGTGAACTGCGAAAAATCATTTGAGCCCAAAATTCACTGGGTTTACCAGAAATGAACTCTTGCTTGTAGTAAGACACAGATCCTGGGATTTAACTCCGTTTATGAAGACAAATTCAGACCAGAATTCTCAACCCTGAAAAACACTCTGTCTTAAGGCCAGAATCATCCTCTTCTTTCCAGCGTCTCCAATACAGTAAGAACCGTGAGCATGCCCTGAAAA
The DNA here is from genome assembly GCA_949786385.1 of Onychomys leucogaster. Taxonomy (NCBI): domain Eukaryota; kingdom Metazoa; phylum Chordata; class Mammalia; order Rodentia; family Cricetidae; genus Onychomys; species Onychomys leucogaster. The sequence goes on along the minus strand of CATKUP010000117.1, from coordinate 1,598,746 downwards.
AATGAACTGTGTTTCCTACTCATACGGCCCATACGTAGTTCAACTCTGTTTATGAAACTGATACAAACCACAGCTCCTCTTACATAAGTGCTCTTTAGTTAATAGTGAGAATCGGTTTGGGATAGTGAAATGCTAAAAATCATTTGAGCCCAAAATTCACTTGCTTTACCAGAAATGAACTCTTGCTTGGAAGAAGACACAGATCCTTGGGTTTAACTCCGTTTCTGAAGGGATATTCAGACCAGAGTTCTCATCCCTGATACACACTGTGATTTAACGCAAGAAGCAACCTCTTCTTTCCAGAGTCTAAAATACAGCAAGAACAATGAGCATGCCCTGAAAAAAAGAACTGTGTTTCCTACTCATATGGACCATATGTAGTTCAACTCTGCTTACGAAACTGATAAAAACTACAGCTCCTCTTACATAAATGATCTTTAGTTAATAGTGAGAATCGCATTGGCTTTTTGAACTGTGTAAAATCATTTGAGCCCAAAATTCACTTTGTTTAACTGAAATGAACTCTTGCTTGTAGGAAGACACAGATCCTGGGGTTTAACTCCATTTGTGAAGGAAAATACAGACAAGTGTTCTCATACATGAAACACACTCTGTTTTACCGCAAGAAGCAAGCTCTTCTTTCCAACGTCTCCAATTCAGCAAGAACCATGAGCATGCCCAGAAAAAAAAACTGTGTTTCCTACTCTTAAGGACCATATATAATTCAACTCTGCTTATGAAACAGAAACAAACCAAATCTACTCTTACAGAAATGCTCTCCAGTTAATAGTGAGAATCGCGTTGGATTCATGAACTGTGTAAAAACATTTGAGCTCAATATTCATTGGATTTCCCAGAAATCAACTCTTGCTTGTAGGAAGACACAGATCCTGGGGTTTATCTCCATTTCTGAAGGGAAATTCAGACCAGAGTTCTCATCCGTGAAACACAATCTGTTTTAACGCAAGAAGCAAGCTCTTCTTTCCAGAGTCAAAAATACAGCAAGAACCATGAGCATGCCCAGAAAAATAGTACTGTGTTTCCTACTCATACAGACCATATGAAGTTCAACTCTGCTTATGAAACTGATTCAGACTAGAGATCCTCTTACATAAATGCTCTTTAGTTAATAGTGATAAACACGTTGTGTTCTGGAACTGTGTACAATCATTTGAGCCGAAAATTCACTGGGTTTGCCAAAATGATCTCTTGCTTGTAGGGAGATACAGATCCTGGGGTATAACTCCGTTTCTGTAGGGATATTCAGACCAGAGTTCTCCTCCCTGAAACATATTCTGTTTTAACGCAAGAAGCAAGCTTTTCTTTCCAGAGTCTAAAATACAGCAAAAACCATGAGCATGCCCTGAAAAAGAACTGTGTTTCCTACTCATACGGACCATGTGTGGTTCAATTCTGCTTATGAAAATGATACAAACCACAGCTCCTCTTAAATAAATGCTCTTTAGTTAATAGTGAGAATCGCCTTGGGTTTTGAACTGTGCAAAATCATTTGAGCCCAAAATTCACTTTGTATACCACAAATGAACTCTTGCATGTAGGAAGACACAGATGCTGGGGTTTAACTCCTTTTCTGAAGGCAAATTCAGAACAGAGTTCTCATCCCTTTAAAAAAACTTTGTTTTAAGGCAAATATCATCTTCTTCTATCCTGCGTCTCCAATACAGTAAGAACCATGAGGATTCCTAGAAAAAAAGACCTGTGTTACCAACTCGTACAGACCATATGTACTTCAACTCAGCTGATGAAACTGATTCAAACCACAACTCCTCTTACATAAATCCTCTTTAGTTAATAGTGAGAATCATGTTGGGTTCGTGAACTGCGAAAAACCATTTGAGCCGAAAATTCACTGGGTATACCTGAAATGATCTCTTTCTTGTACGAAGACACAGATCCTGGGATTTAACTCCATTTCTGAAGGCAAATTCAGACCAGAATTCTCAACGCTGAAAAACTCTCTGTTTTAAGGCAAGAATCATCCTCCTCTTTCCAGCGTCTCCAAAACAGTAAGAACCTTGAGCATGCCCAGAAAAAAGAACTGTGTTTCCTACTCATAGAGACCATATGAAGTTCAATTCTGCTTATGAAAATGATACAAACCACAGGTCCTCTTACATAAATGCTCTTTAGTCAATAATGAGAATCGCGTTGGGTTCGTGAACTGAGAAAAATCATTTTGCCCAAAATTCACTGGGTTATCCAGAAATGAACTGTTGCTTGTAGGTAGACACAGATCCTGGGGTTTAACTCCGTTTTTGAACGGAAATTCAGACCAGAGTTCTCATCCCTTAAAAACACTCTGTTTTAAGGAAGAAGCAAGCTCTTCTTTCCAGATACTAAAATACAGCAAGAACCTTGAGCATGCCAAGAAAAAAATAACTGTGTTTCATATTCACACGGTCCATATGTAGTCCAACTCTGCTTATGAAACTGATACAAACAACAGCTCCTCTTACATAAATGCTCTTTAGTTAATAGTGAGAACCGCATTGGGTTTTTGAACTGCGAAAAATCATTTGAGCCCAAAATTCACTGGTTTAACCAGAAATGAACTCTTGCTTGTAGGAAGATAGATATCCTGCGGTTTAACTCCGTTTCTGAAGGGAAATTCAGATGAGAGTTCTCATGCCGGAAACATACTCTGTTTTCACGCAAGAAGCAACCTCTTCTTTCCAGAGACTAAAATACAGCAAGAACCATGAGCATGCCCTGAAAAAAAGAACTGTGTTTCCTACTCATACGAGCCATATGTAGTTCAACTCTGCTTATGAAACTGATACAAACCACAGCTCTTCTTACACAATGCTCTTTAGTTAATAGTGAGAATCATGTTGTGTTTGTGAACTGCAAAAAATCATTTGAGCACAAATTTGACTGGGTTTACCAGAATTGAACTCTTGCTGGTAGGAAGACACAGATCCTGGGGTTTCACTCCGTTTCTGAAGGCAAATTCAGACCAGAGTTTTGATCCATGAAAAACACTCTGTTTTCACGCAAGACGCAAGCTCTTCTTTCCAGCGTCTCCAATACAGAAAGAACCATGATCATGTCCAGGAAAATGAACTGTGTTTCCTACTCATACAGACTTTATGTAGTTCAACTCTGCTTATGAAACTGATACAAACCACAGCTCCACTGACATAAATGCTCTTTAGTTAATAGTGAGAATGGTGTTGGTTTTAAGTAATGTATAAAATCATTTGAGCCCAAAATTCACTGGGTTTACCAGAAATGAACTCTTGTTTGTATGATGACACAGATCCTGGCGTTTAACTCCGTTTCTGAAGGGAAATTCAGAGCAAGTTCTCATACCTGAAACACAATCTGTTTTATCGCAATAAGCAAGCTCTACTTTCCAAATTCTAAAATATAGCAAGAACCATGAGCTTGCCCTGAAAGAAATAACTGTGTTTCCTATTCATACGGACCATATGTAGTTCAACTCTGCTTATGAAACTTATACAGACCACATCTCCTCTTACATAAATGCTCTTTAGTTACTAGTGAGAATGATGTTGGGTTCATGAACTGCAAAAAATCATTTGAGCCCAAAATTCACTGGGTTAACCAAAAATGAACTCTTGCTTGTAGGAAGACACAGATCCTGGTGTTTAACTCCATTTCTGAAGGGAAATTCAGAACAGAGTTCTCATCCCTGAAAAACACTATGTTTAAAGGAAAGAATCATCCTCTTCTTTCCAGCTTCTCTAATACAGTAAGAACCATGAGCATTCCTAGAAGAAAGAACTGTGTTTCCAACTCATACGAACCATATGTAGTTCAACTCTGCTTATGAAACTAATTCAAACCACAGCTCCTCTTACATGAATGCTCTTTTGTTAATAGTGAGAATCGCGTTGGGTTCGTTAACTGGGAAAAATCATTTGAGCCCAAAATTCACTGGGTTTCCCAGAATTTAACTCCTGATTGTAGGAAGACACAGATCCTGGGGTTTAACTCCGTTTCTGAAGAGAAATTCAGACCAGTGTTCTCATCCATGAAACACAATCTCATTTTAATGCAAGGAGCAAGCTCTTCTTTCCAGCGTCTCCAATACAGCAAGAATCATGATCATGCCCAGAAAAAAAGAACTGTGTTTCCTACTCATAAGGACCATATGTAATTGAACTATACTTATGAAACTTAAACAAACCACAGCTACTCTTACATAAATGCTCTTTAATTAATAGTGAGAATCATGTTGCGTTCGTGAAGTGCAAATAATCATTAGAGCCCAAAACTCACTGGGTTTACCAGAAATGAACTCTTGCTTGTAAGAAGACACAGATCCTGGGGGTTAATCCGTTTCTGAAGGCAAATTTAGAACCGAACTCTCATCCATGAAACATACTCTGTTATAATGCAAGAAACAAGCTCTTCTTTCCAGCATCTCCAATACACCAAAAACCATGATCATACCCTGAAAAAAGGAAATGTGTTTCCTACTCATACAGACCATATGTAGATCAACTCTGGTTTTGAAACTGATACAAACCACAGCACCTCTTGAATAAATGCTGTTTACTTAATAGTGAGAATCACATTGGGTTTTGGAACTGTGTAAAATCATTTGAACCCAAAATTCACTTGGTTCAACAAAAGTAAACTCTACCATGTAGGAAGACACAGATCCTGGGGTTTAACTCCATTTCCGAAGGCAAATTTAGAACAGTGTTCTCATCCAGGAAACACACTCTGTTAAGAAGCAAGTTCTTCTTTCCAGGGTCTCAAATAGAGTCAGAACCATGAGCACGCCCAGAAAAAAAGAACTGTGTTTCCTACTCATACGTACCATATGTAGTACTACTCTGCTTATAAAACTAATACAAACCATAGCTCCTCTTAAATAAATGCACTGTAGTTAATAGTGAGAATCATGAAATGAACTCTTGCTTCTAGGAAGACACAGATCCTGGAGTTTAACTCCGTTTCTGAAGGGCAATTCAGACCAGAGTTCTCATCCCTGAAACACACTCTGTTTTAACAAAAGAAGCAAGCTCTTCTTTCCAGAGTCTAAAATACAGCAAGAACCATGAGCATGTCCTGAAAAAAAGAACTGTGTTTCCTATTCATACGGACTATTTGGACTTCAACTCTGTTTATGAAACTGATACAAACCACACCTCATCTTACATAAATGCTCTTTAGTTAATAATGAGAATCAGTTTGGGTTCGTGAACTGGGAAAAATCATTTGAACCCAAAATTCACTTGGATTACCAGAAATGAACTCTTGCTTGTAGGAAGACACAGATCCTGGGGTTTAACTCCGTTTCTGAAGGGAAATTCATACCGGTGTTCTCATCCATGAAACACACTCTCTTTTACCGCAAGGAGCACGCTCTTCTTTCCAGCTTCTCCAATACAGCAAGAATCATGAACAAGCCCAGAAAAAAAAAGAACTGTGTTTCGTACTCATAAGGACCATATGTAATTCAACTATGCTTATGAAACTGTAACAAACAACATCTAATCTTACATAAATGCTCTTTAGTTAATATTGGGAATCGCGTTGGTTTCAAGAAATGTACAAAATCATTTGAGCCCAAAATCCACTGGGTTTACCAGAAATGAACTCTTGCTTGTAGGAACACAATGATCCTGGGGTTTAACTCCGTTTCTTAAGGGAAATTCAGACCAGAGTTCACATTCCTGAAAAAAACTCTGTTTTAAGGCAAATATCATCCTCTTCTATCCTGCATCTCCAATACAGTAGGAACCATGAGCATTCCTAGAAAAAAAGAACTGTGTTTCCTAGTGGTACAGACCATATGTCGTTCAACTCTGCTTATGAAATGATATAGACCACAGCTCCTCTTACATAAATCCTCTCTAATAAACAGTGAGAATCGCGTTGGGTTCATGAACTGAGAAAAACCATTTGAGCCCAAAATTCACTGGGTTTACCGGAAATGAACTCTTGCTTGTATTAAGACACAGATCCTAGGGTTTAACTCTATTTCTGAATGGAAATTCAGACCATAGTTCTCATCCCTGAAACACACTCTGTTTTAACCAAAGAAGCAAGCTCTTCTTTCCAGAGTCTAAAATACAGCATGAACCATGAGCATGCCCTGAAAAAAAGAACTGTGTTTCCTACTCATACGGACCATATGCAGTTCAACTCTGATTATGAAACTGATACAAACCACAGCACCTCTTAAATAAATGCTCTATATATAATATGAGAATCGCTTTGGTGTTTCAACTGTGTAAATCATTTGAGCACAAAATTCTCTTTGTATACCACAAATGAACTCTTGCTTGTAAGAAGAAAGAGATCATGAGGTTTAACACCGTTTCTAAATAGTAATTCAGACCAGAGTGCTCATCCATGAAACACACTCTGATTAAATGCAAGAAGCAAGCTCTTCTTTCCAGACTCAAAAATACAGCAAGAACCATAAGCATGCCCTGAAAAATAGAACTGTGTTTCCTACTCATGCGGACCATATGTAGTTCAACTCTGCTTATGAAACTGATACATACAACAGTTCCTGTTACATAAAAGCTCCTTAGTTAATAGTGAGAATCTCGTTGGGTTCCTGAACTGCGAAAAATCATTTCAGCCCAAAATTCACTGGGTTTACCAGAAATGAACTCTTGCTTGTAGGAAGACACAGATCCTGTGGTTTAACTCCGTTTCTGAAGGGAAATTCAGACCGGTGTTCTCATCCATGAAACACACTCTCTTTTAACACAAGGAGCAAGCTCTTCTTTCCAACTTCTCCAATACAGCAAGAATCATGAGCAAGCCCAGAGAAAAAGAACTGTGTTTCCTACTCATAAGGACCATATGTAATTCAACTATGCTTATGAAACTGTAACAAACAACATCTAATGTTACATAAATGCTCTTTAGTTAATATTGGGAATCGCGTTGGTTTCAAGAAATTTATAAAATCATTTGAGCCCAAAATCCACTGGGTTTACCAGAAATGAACTCTTGCTTGTAGGAACACAATGATCCTGGGGTTTAACTCCGTTTCTTAAGGGAAAGTCAGACCAGAGTTCTCATCCCTGAAACACACTCTGTTTTAATGAAGAAGCAAGCTCTTCTTTCCAGAGACTAAAATACAGCAATATGCATGAGCATGGCCTGAAAAAAAGAACTGTGTTTCCTATTCATTCGGTCAATATGTAGTTCAACTCTGCATATGAAACTGATACAGACCTCACCTCCTCTTACATAAATGCTCTTTAGTTACAAGTGAGAATAGCCTTTTGTTCGTGAACTTTGAAAAATCATTTGAGCCCTATATTCACTGGGTTTACCAGAAATGAACTCTTGCTTGTAGGAAGACACAGATCCTGGGGTTTAACTCCGTTTCTGTAGGGAATTTCAGACCAGAATTTTCATCCCTAAAATACACTCTGTTTTAAGACATGAATCATCCTCTTCTTTCCAGGGTCTCCAGTACAGTAAGAACCATGAGCATGCCAAGAAAAAAAGAACTGTGTTTCCTATTCATATGGACCATATGTAGTCCAACGCTGCTTATGAAACTGATACGAACCACAGCTCCTCTTACATAAATGCTCTTTAGTTAATAGTGAGAATCGCATAGGGTTTTTGAACTGTGTAAAATCATTTGAGCCCAAAATTCTCTTTGTATACCACAAATGAACTCTTGCTTGTAGGAAGAAAGAGATCATGGGGTTTAACACCGTTTCTAAAGAGAAATTCAGACCAGAATTCTCATCCATGAAACACACTCTGATTTAACGCAAGAAGCAAGCTCTTCTTTCCAGACTCTAAATTACAGCAAGAACCATGAGCATGCCCTGAAAAAAAGAACTGTGTTTCCTACTCATATGGACCATATGTAGTTTAACTCGGCTTATGAAACTGATACAAACCACTGCGCCTCTTACATAAATGCTGTTTGGTTAATAGTGAGAATCATGTTGTTTTTCATGATATGGGAAAAATCATTTGAGCCCAAATTTGACTGGGTTTACCAGAAATGAACTCTTTCTTTTAGGAACACTGATCCTGGGGTTTAACTCCGTTTCTGAAGACAAATTCAGACCAGAGTTCTCATCCCTAAAAAACACTCTGTTTTCACGCAAGACGCAAGCTCTTCTTTCTAGTGGCTCCAATACATCAAGTACCATGAGCATGCTCAGAAAAAAGAACTGTGTTTCCTACTAATACGGAACATATGTATTTCAACTCTGCTTTTGACACTGATACAAACCACAGCACCTCTTAAATAAATGGTCTTTAGTTAATAGTGATAATCGCCTTGGGTTCTAGAACTGTGTAAAAACATTTGAGTCGAAAACTCATTTAGTTTAACAGAAATGAACTCATGCTTGTAGGAAGACACAGATCATGGTGTTTTATTCTGTTTCTGAATGCAAATTCAAATCAGAGTACTCATCCATGAAACACACTCTGTTTTAATGCAAGAAGCAAGCTCTTCTTTCCAGCGTCTCCAATACAGCAAGAACCATGAGAATGCCCAGAAAAAAGGAACTGTGTTTCCTACTCATACGGAACTTATGGAGTTCAACTCTGCTTATGAAACTGATACAAACAACAGCTCCTCTTACATAAATGGTCTTTAGTTAGAAGTGAGAATCGTGTTGGGTTCGTGAACTGCGAAAAATCATTTGAGCCCAAAATACACTGTTTTAATCAGAAATGAACTCTTGCTTGTAGGAAGATACAGATCCTGGGGTATAACTCTGCTTCTGAAGGGAAATTCCGACCAGACATCTAATCCCTGAAACACACTCTGTTTTAACGCAAGAAGCAAGCTCTTCTTTCCAGCGGCTCCAATACATCAAGAACCATGAGCATGCCCTGAAAAAAAGAACTGTATTTCCTCCTCATACGTACAATATGTAGTTCAATTCTGCTTATGAAACTGATACAAACCACAGGTCCCCTTACATAAATCCTCTTTACTTAATAATGAGAATAGCGATGGGTTCGTGAACTGAGAAAAATCATTTGAGCCCAAAATCCACTGGGTTTACCAGAAATGAACACTTGCTTGTATTAAGACACAGATCCTGGGGTTTAACTCCGTTTCTGAAGGGAAATTCAGACCAGAGTTCTCATCCCTGAAACACACTCTGTTTTAACAAAAGAAGCAAGGTCTTCTTTCTAGAGACTAAAATACAGGAAGAACCATGAGCATGTCCTGAAAAAAAGAACTGTGTTTCCTATTCATACGGACTATTTGTACTTCAGGTCTGTTATGAAACTGATACAAACCACACCTCCTCATACATAAATGCTCTTTAGTTAATAGTGAGAATCGCGTTGGGTTCGTGAACTGTGAAAAATCGTTTGAGCCCAAAATTCGCTTGGTTTACAAGAAATGAACTCTTGCTTGTAGGAAGACACAGATCCGGGGGTTTAACTCCGTTTCTGAATGGAAATTCAGACCAGTGTTCTCATCCCTAAAACACAATCTGTTTTAACGCAAGAAGCAAGCTCCTCTTTGCAAATTCTAAAATACAGCAAGAACCATGAGCATGCCCTGAAAAAAAGAACTATGTTTCCCACTCATATGGACCATATGTTGTTCAACTCTGCTTATGAAAATGATACAAACCACAGCTCCTCTTACATAAATGCTCTTTACTTAATAGTGAAAATATGTTGGGTTCGTGAACTGCAAAACATCATTTGAGCCCAAAATTCAATGGGTTTACAAGAAATGAACTCTTGCTTGTAGGAACACACTGCTCCTGGGGTTTAACTCCGTTTCTTAAGGGAAATTCAGACCTGAGTTCTCATTCCTGTAAAAAAACTCTGTTTTAAGGTAAATAACATCCTCTTCTATCCAGCGTCTCCAATACGGTAGGAAACATGAGCATTCCTAGAAAAAAGGAACTGTGTTTCCTACTCGTACAGACCATATGTCGTTCAACTCTGCTTATGAAATGATACAGACCACAGCTCCTCTTACATAAATGCGCTTTAGTTAATAGTGAGAATCTCGTTGGGTTCGTGAACTGCGAAAAATCATTTCAGCCCAAATTCACTGGGTTTACCAGAAATGAACTCTTGCTTGTAGGAAGACACAGATCCTTGGGTTTAACTCCGTTTCTGAAGGGAAATACAGACCGGTGTTCTCATCCATGAAACACACTCTCTTTTAACGCAAGGAGCACGCTCTTCTTTCCAGCTTCTCCAATACAGCAAGAATCATGAGCAAGCCCAGAAAAAAAGAACTGTGTTTCCTACTCATAAGGATGATATGTAATTCAATTATGCTTATGAAACTGTAACAAGCAACAGCTAATCTTACATAAATGCTCTTTAGTTAATATTGGGAATCGCGTTGGTTTCAAGAAATGTATAAAATCATTTGAGCCAAAAATCCACTGGGTTTACCAGAAATGAACTCTTGCTTGTAGGAACACAATGATCTTGGGGTTTAACTCCGTTTCTTAAGGGAAATTCAGACCAGAGTTCACATTCCTGAAAAAACTCTGTTTTAAGGCAAATATCATCCTCTTCTATCCTGCATCTCCAATACAGTAGGAACCATGAGCATTCCTAGAAAAAAAGAACTGTGTTTCCTACTCGTACAGACCATATGTCGTTCAACTCTGCTTGTGAAATGATACAGACCACAGCTCCTCTTACATAAATGCACTTTAGTTAATAGTGAGAATCACGTTGGTTTCGTGAACCGCGAAAAATAATTTGAGCCTAAATTTCACTGGGTTAACCACAAATGAACTCTTGCTTGTAGGAAGACACAGATCCTGGAGTTTAACTCCGTTTCTGAAGGGCAATTCAGACAAGAGTTCTCATCCCTGAAAATAAAACTGTGTTTTATGGCAAATATCATCGTCTTGTATCCAGCGTCTCCTATACAGTAAGAAACATGAGCATTCTGAGAAGAAAAGAACTGTGTTTCCTACTCATACAGACCATATGTAGTTCAACTCAGCTTATGAAACTGTTTCATACCCCAGCTCCTCTTACATAAATCCTCTTTAATTAATAGTGAGAATCGCGTTGGGTTCGTGAACTGCGAAAAACCATTTGAGCCCAAAATTCACTGGGTTTACCTGAAATGAACTCTTTCTTGTAGGAAGACACAGATCCTGGGGTTTAACACCGTTTCTGAAGAGAAATTCAGATCAGAGTTCTCATCCCTGAAACGTACTCTGTTTTAACGCAAGAAGCATGCTCTTCTTTCCAGATTCTAAAAAACAGCAAGAACCATGAGCATGCCCTGAAAAAAAGAACTGTGTTTCCTACCCCTACGGACCATATGTAGTTCAACTATGCTTATGAAACTGATACAAACCACAGCTCCTCTTAAATAAATGCTCTTGAATTAATGGTGAGAATCGCATTGGGTTTTGAACTGGGTAAAATCATTTGAGCCCAAAATTCACTTTGTATACCACAAATGAACTCTTGCTTGTAGGAAGAAAGAGATAATGGGGTTAAACACCTTTTCTAAAGAGAAATTCAGACCAGAGTTCTCATCCATGAAACACAGTCTGATTTAACGCAAGAAGCAAGCTTTCTTTCCAGACTCTAAAATACAGCAGGAACCATAAGCATGCCCTGAAAAAAAGAACTGTGATTCCTACTCATGGGGACCATATGTAGTTCAACTCTGCTTATGAAACTGATACATACAACAGCTTCTCTTACATAAATGCTCTTTAGCTACTAGTGAGAATAGCCTTGTGTTCGTGAACTGGGAATACTCATTTGAGCCCAAAATTCATTGGGTTTACCAGAAATGAACTCTTGCTTGTAGGAAGACACAGATCCTGGGGTTTAACTCCGTTTCTGAATGGAAATTCAGACCATAGTTCTCATCCCTGAAACACACTCTGTTTTAGCCAAAGAAGCAAGCTCTTCTTTCCAGAGTCTAAAATACAGCATGAACCATGAGCATGCCCTGAAAAAAGAACTGTGTTTCCTACTCATACGGACCATATGCAGTTCAACTCTGATTATGAAACTGATACAAACCACAGCTCCTCTTCAATAAATGCTCTTTATATAATATGAGAATCGCTTTGGTATTTCAACTGTGTAAATCATTTGAGCACAAAATACTCTTTGTATACCACAAATGAACTCTTGCTTGTAAGAAGAAAGAGATTATGAGGTTTAACACCGTTTCTAAATAGTAATTCAGACCAGAGTGCTCACCCATGAAACACACTCTGATTAAACGCAAGAAGCAAGCTCTTCTTTCCAGACTCAAAAATACAGCAAGAACCATAAGCATGCCCTGAAAAATAGAACTGTGTTTCCTACTCATGCGGACCATATGTAGTTCAACTCTGCTTATGAAACTGATACATACAACAGTTCCTGTTACATAAAAGCTCTTTAGTTAATAGTGAGAATCTCGTTGGGTTCCTGAACTGCGAAAAATCATTTCAGCCCAAAATTCACTGGGTTTACCAGAAATGAACTCTTGCTTGTAGGAAGACACTTATCCTGTGGTTTAACTCCGTTTCTGAAGGGAAATTCAGACCGGTGTTCTCATCCATGAAACACACTCTCTTTTAACACAAGGAGCAAGCTCTTCTTTCCAACTTCTCCAATACAGCAAGAATCATGAGCAAGCCCAGAGAAAAAGAACTGTGTTTCCTACTCATAAGGACCATATGTAATTCAACTATGCTTATGAAACTGAAACAAACCACAGATAATCTTACATAAAAGCTCTTTAGATAATATTGGGAATGGCGTTGGGTTCAAGAAATGTATAAAATCATTTGAGCCCAAAAACCACTGGGTTTACCAGAAATGAACTCTTGTTTGTATGATGACACAGATTCTGGCATTTAACTCCGTTTCTGAAGGGAAATTCAGACAAGTGTTCTCATTCCTGAAAAAAAAACTGTGTTTTAAGGCAAATATCATCCTGTTGTATCCAGCGTCTCCTATACAGTAAGAACCATGAGCATTCCTAGAAGAAAGACCTGTGTTTCCTACTCATATAGACCATATGTAGTTCAACTCAGCTTATGAAACTGTTTCAATCCCCAGCTCCTCTTACATAAATCCTCTTTAATTAATAGTGAGAATCGCGTTGGGTTCGTGAACTGCGAAAAACCATTTGAGCCCAAAATTCACTGGGTTTACCTGAAATGAACTCTTTCTTGTAGAAAGACACAGATCCTGGGGTTTAACACCGTTTATGAAGGGAAATTCAGACCAGAGTTCTCATCCCTGAAACATACTCTGTTTTAACGCAAGAAGCAAGCTCTTCTTTCCAGATTCTAAAATACAGCAAGAACCATGAGCATGCCCTGAAAAAAAGAACTGTGTTTCCTACCCCTACGGTTCATATGTAATTCAACTATGCTTATGAAACTGATACAAACCACAGCTCCTCTTACATAAATGCTCTTTAGTTAATAGTGAGAATCGCAGTGGGTTCATGAACTGTGAAACATCATTTGAGCCCAAAATTCACTGGGTTTACCAGAAATGAACTCTTGCTTGTAGGAAGACACTGATCCTGGGGTTTAACTCCATTTCTGAAGAGAAATTTAGACCAGAGTTCTCATCCCTGATACACACTGTGTTTTTACCAAGAAGCAAACTCTTCTTTGCAGAGTCTAAAATACAGCAAGAACAATGGTCATGCCCTGAAAAAAAGAACTGTGTTTCCTACTCATATGGACCATATGTAGTTCAACTCTGCTCATGAAACTGATACAGACTACAGCTCCCATTACATAAATGCTCTTTAGTAAATAGTGATAAACGCGTTGTGTTCTGGAACTGTGTAAATCATTAGAGCCGAAAATTCACTTGGTTTACCAGAAATGAACTCTTGCTTGTAGGAAGTTACAGATCCTGGGGTTTAACTCGATTTCTGAAGGGAAATTCAGACCAGAGTTCTCATCCCTGAAACGCACTCTGCTTTAACACAAGAAGACAGCTCTTCTTTCCAGACTCTAAAATACAGCAGGAACCATAAGCATGCCCTGAAAAAAAGAACTGTGATTCCTACTCATGGGGACTATATGTAGTTCAACTCTGTTTATGAAACTGATACATAAAACAGCTCCTCTTACATAAAAGCTCTTTAGTTAATAGTGAGAATCTCGTTGGGTTCGTGAACTGTGAAAAATCATTTCAGCCCAAAATTCACTGGGTTTACCAGAAATGAACTCTTGCTTGTAGGAAGACACAGATCCTGGGGTTTAACTCCGTTTTTGAAGGGAAATTCAGACCGGTGTTCTCATCCATGAAACACACTCTCTTTTAACACAAGGAGCAAGCTCTTCTTTCCAGTTTCTCCAATACAGCAATAATCATGAGCAAGCCCAGAAAAAAAGAACTGTGTTTCCTACTCATAAGGACCATATGTAATTCAACTATGATTATGAAACTGAAACAAACCACAGCTAATCTTACATAAATGCTCTTTAGTTAATATTGGGTTTGTGTTGGGATCAAGAAATGTATAAAATCATTTGAGCCCAAAATCCACTGGGTTTACCAGAAATGAACTCTTGTTTGTATGATGACACAGATTCTGGCATTTAACTCCGTTTCAGAAGGGAAATTCAGACAAGAGTTCTCATCCCTGAAAATAAAACTGTGTTTTATGGCAAATATCATCCTCTTGTATCCAGCGTCTCCTATACAGTAAGAACCATGAGCATTCTGAGAAGAAAAGAACTGTGTTTCCTACTCATACAGACCATATGTAGTTCAACTCAGCTTATGAAACTGTTTCATACCCCAGCTCCTCTTACATAAATCCTCTTTAATTAATAGTGAGAATCGCGTTGGGTTCGTGAACTGCGAAAAACCATTTGAGCCCAAAATTCACTGGGTTTACCTGAAATGAACTCTTTCTTGTAGGAAGACACAGATCCTGGGGTTTAACACCGTTTCTGAAGAGAAATTCAGATCAGAGTTCTCATCCCTGAAACGTACTCTGTTTTAACGCAAGAAGCATGCTCTTCTTTCCAGATTCTAAAAAACAGCAAAAACCATGAGCATGCCCTGAAAAAAAGAACTGTGTTTCCTACCCCTACGGACCATATGTAGTTCAACTATGCTTATGAAACTGATACAAACCACAGCTCCTCTTAAATAAATGCTCTTGAATTAATGGTGAGAATCGCATTGGGTTTTGAACTGGGTAAAATCATTTGAGCCCAAAATTCACTTTGTATACCACAAATGAACTCTTGCTTGTAGGAAGAAAGAGATAATGGGGTTAAACACCTTTTCTAAAGAGAAATTCAGACCAGAGTTCTCATCCATGAAACACAGTCTTATTTAACGCAAGAAGCAAGCTCTTCTTTCCAGACTCTAAAATACAGCAGGAACCATAAGCATGCCCTGAAAAAAAGAACTGTGATTCCTACTCATGGGGACCATATGTAGTTCAACTCTGCTTATGAAACTGATACATACAACAGCTTCTCTTACATAAATGCTCTTTAGCTACTAGTGAGAATAGCCTTGTGTTCGTGAACTGGGAATACTCATTTGAGCCCAAAATTCATTGGGTTTACCAGAAATGAACTCTTGCTTGTATTAAGACACAGATCCTGGGGTTTAACTCCGTTTCTGAATGGAAATTCAGACCATAGTTCTCATCCCTGAAACACACTCTGTTTTAACCAAAGAAGCAAGCTCTTCTTTCCAGAGTCTAAAATACAGCATGAACCATGAGCATGCCCTGAAAAAAGAACTGTGTTTCCTACTCATACGGACCATATGCAGTTCAACTCTGATTATGAAACTGATACAAACCACAGCTCCTCTTCAATAAATGCTCTTTATATAATATGAGAATCGCTTTGGTATTTCAACTGTGTAAATCATTTGAGCACAAAATACTCTTTGTATACCACAAATGAACTCTTGCTTGTAAGAAGAAAGAGATTATGAGGTTTAACACCGTTTCTAAATAGTAATTCAGACCAGAGTGCTCACCCATGAAACACACTCTGATTAAACGCAAGAAGCAAGCTCTTCTTTCCAGACTCAAAAATACAGCAAGAACCATAAGCATGCCCTGAAAAATAGAACTGTGTTTCCTACTCATGCGGACCATATGTAGTTCAACTCTGCTTATGAAACTGATACATACAACAGTTCCTGTTACATAAAAGCTCTTTAGTTAATAGTGAGAATCTCGTTGGGTTCCTGAACTGCGAAAAATCATTTCAGCCCAAAATTCACTGGGTTTACCAGAAATGAACTCTTGCTTGTAGGAAGACACTTATCCTGTGGTTTAACTCCGTTTCTGAAGGGAAATTCAGACCGGTGTTCTCATCCTTGAAACACACTCTCTTTTAACACAAGGAGCAAGCTCTTCTTTCCAACTTCTCCAATACAGCAAGAATCATGAGCAAGCCCAGAGAAAAAGAACTGTGTTTCCTACTCATAAGGACCATATGTAATTCAACTATGCTTATGAAACTGAAACAAACCACAGATAATCTTACATAAAAGCTCTTTAGATAATATTGGGAATGGCGTTGGGTTCAAGAAATGTATAAAATCATTTGAGCCCAAAAACCACTGGGTTTACCAGAAATGAACTCTTGTTTGTATGATGACACAGATTCTGGCATTTAACTCCGTTTCTGAAGGGAAATTCAGACAAGTGTTCTCATTCCTGAAAAAAAAGCTGTGTTTTAAGGCAAATATCATCCTGTTGTATCCAGCGTCTCCTATACAGTAAGAACCATGAGCATTCCTAGAAGAAAGACCTGTGTTTCCTACTCATATAGACCATATGTAGTTCAACTCAGCTTATGAAACTGTTTCAATCCCCAGCTCCTCTTACATAAATCCTCTTTAATTAATAGTGAGAATCGCGTTGGGTTCGTGAACTGCGAAAAACCATTTGAGCCCAAAATTCACTGGGTTTACCTGAAATGAACTCTTTCTTGTAGAAAGACACAGATCCTGGGGTTTAACACCGTTTATGAAGGGAAATTCAGACCAGAGTTCTCATCCCTGAAACATACTCTGTTTTAACGCAAGAAGCAAGCTCTTCTTTCCAGATTCTAAAATACAGCAAGAACCATGAGCATGCCCTGAAAAAAAGAACTGTGTTTCCTACCCCTACGGTTCATATGTAATTCAACTATGCTTATGAAACTGATACAAACCACAGCTCCTCTTACATAAATGCTCTTTAGTTAATAGTGAGAATCGCGGTGGGTTCATGAACTGTGAAACATCATTTGAGCCCAAAATTCACTGGGTTTACCAGAAATGAACTCTTGCTTGTAGGAAGAAACTGATCCTGGGGTTTAACTCCATTTCTGAAGAGAAATTTAGACCAGAGTTCTCATCCCTGATACACACTGTGTTTTTACCAAGAAGCAAACTCTTCTTTGCAGAGTCTAAAATACAGCAAGAACAATGGTCATGCCCTGAAAAAAAGAACTGTGTTTCCTACTCATATGGACCATATGTAGTTCAACTCTGCTCATGAAACTGATACAGACTACAGCTCCCATTACATAAATGCTCTTTAGTAAATAATGATAAACGCGTTGTGTTCTGGAACTGTGTAAATCATTAGAGCCGAAAATTCACTTGGTTTACCAGAAATGAACTCTTGCTTGTAGGAAGTTACAGATCCTGGGGTTTAACTCGATTTCTGAAGGGAAATTCAGACCAGAGTTCTCATCCCTGAAACGCACTCTGCTTTAACACAAGAAGACAGCTCTTCTTTCCAGACTCTAAAATACAGCAGGAACCATAAGCATGCCCTGAAAAAAAGAACTGTGATTCCTACTCATGGGGACTATATGTAGTTCAACTCTGTTTATGAAACTGATACATAAAACAGCTCCTCTTACATAAAAGCTCTTTAGTTAATAGTGAGAATCGCGTTGGGTTCGTGAACTGCGAAAAACCATTTGAGCCCAAAATTAACTGGGTTTACCTGAAATGAACTCTTTCTTGTAGGAAGACACAGATCCTGGGGTTTAACACCGTTTCTGAAGAGAAATTCAGATCAGAGTTCTCATCCCTGAAACGTACTCTGTTTTAACGCAAGAAGCATGCTCTTCTTTCCAGATTCTAAAAAACAGCAAGAACCATGAGCATGCCCTGAAAAAAAGAACTGTGTTTCCTACCCCTACGGACCATATGTAGTTCAACTATGCTTATGAAACTGATACAAACCACAGCTCCTCTTAAATAAATGCTCTTGAATTAATGGTGAGAATCGCATTGGGTTTTGAACTGGGTAAAATCATTTGAGCCCAAAATTCACTTTGTATACCACAAATGAACTCTTGCTTGTAGGAAGAAAGAGATAATGGGGTTAAACACCTTTTCTAAAGAGAAATTCAGACCAGAGTTCTCATCCATGAAACACAGTCTGATTTAACGCAAGAAGCAAGCTCTTCTTTCCAGACTCTAAAATACAGCAGGAACCATAAGCATGCCCTGAAAAAAAGAACTGTGATTCCTACTCATGGGGACCATATGTAGTTCAACTCTGCTTATGAAACTGATACATACAACAGCTTCTCTTACATAAATGCTCTTTAGCTACTAGTGAGAATAGCCTTGTGTTCGTGAACTGGGAATACTCATTTGAGCCCAAAATTCATTGGGTTTACCAGAAATGAACTCTTGCTTGTAGGAAGACACAGATCCTGGGGTTTAACTCCGTTTCTGAATGGAAATTCAGACCATAGTTCTCATCCCTGAAACACACTCTGTTTTAGCCAAAGAAGCAAGCTCTTCTTTCCAGAGTCTAAAATACAGCATGAACCATGAGCATGCCCTGAAAAAAGAACTGTGTTTCCTACTCATACGGACCATATGCAGTTCAACTCTGATTATGAAACTGATACAAACCACAGCTCCTCTTCAATAAATGCTCTTTATATAATATGAGAATCGCTTTGGTATTTCAACTGTGTAAATCATTTGAGCACAAAATACTCTTTGTATACCACAAATGAACTCTTGCTTGTAAGAAGAAAGAGATTATGAGGTTTAACACCGTTTCTAAATAGTAATTCAGACCAGAGTGCTCACCCATGAAACACACTCTGATTAAACGCAAGAAGCAAGCTCTTCTTTCCAGACTCAAAAATACAGCAAGAACCATAAGCATGCCCTGAAAAATAGAACTGTGTTTCCTACTCATGCGGACCATATGTAGTTCAACTCTGCTTATGAAACTGATACATACAACAGTTCCTGTTACATAAAAGCTCTTTAGTTAATAGTGAGAATCTCGTTGGGTTCCTGAACTGCGAAAAATCATTTCAGCCCAAAATTCACTGGGTTTACCAGAAATGAACTCTTGCTTGTAGGAAGACACTTATCCTGTGGTTTAACTCCGTTTCTGAAGGGAAATTCAGACCGGTGTTCTCATCCATGAAACACACTCTCTTTTAACACAAGGAGCAAGCTCTTCTTTCCAACTTCTCCAATACAGCAAGAATCATGAGCAAGCCCAGAGAAAAAGAACTGTGTTTCCTACTCATAAGGACCATATGTAATTCAACTATGCTTATGAAACTGAAACAAACCACAGATAATCTTACATAAAAGCTCTTTAGATAATATTGGGAATGGCGTTGGGTTCAAGAAATGTATAAAATCATTTGAGCCCAAAAACCACTGGGTTTACCAGAAATGAACTCTTGTTTGTATGATGACACAGATTCTGGCATTTAACTCCGTTTCTGAAGGGAAATTCAGACAAGTGTTCTCATTCCTGAAAAAAAAACTGTGTTTTAAGGCAAATATCATCCTGTTGTATCCAGCGTCTCCTATACAGTAAGAACCATGAGCATTCCTAGAAGAAAGACCTGTGTTTCCTACTCATATAGACCATATGTAGTTCAACTCAGCTTATGAAACTGTTTCAATCCCCAGCTCCTCTTACATAAATCCTCTTTAATTAATAGTGAGAATCGCGTTGGGTTCGTGAACTGTGAAAAACCATTTGAGCCCAAAATTCACTGGGTTTACCTGAAATGAACTCTTTCTTGTAGAAAGACACAGATCCTGGGGTTTAACACCGTTTATGAAGGGAAATTCAGACCAGAGTTCTCATCCCTGAAACATACTCTGTTTTAACGCAAGAAGCAAGCTCTTCTTTCCAGATTCTAAAATACAGCAAGAACCATGAGCATGCCCTGAAAAAAAGAACTGTGTTTCCTACCCCTACGGTTCATATGTAATTCAACTATGCTTATGAAACTGATACAAACCACAGCTCCTCTTACATAAATGCTCTTTAGTTAATAGTGAGAATCGCGGTGGGTTCATGAACTGTGAAACATCATTTGAGCCCAAAATTCACTGGGTTTACCAGAAATGAACTCTTGCTTGTAGGAAGACACTGATCCTGGGGTTTAACTCCATTTCTGAAGAGAAATTTAGACCAGAGTTCTCATCCCTGATACACACTGTGTTTTTACCAAGAAGCAAACTCTTCTTTGCAGAGTCTAAAATACAGCAAGAACAATGGTCATGCCCTGAAAAAAAGAACTGTGTTTCCTACTCATATGGACCGTATGTAGTTCAACTCTGCTCATGAAACTGATACAGACTACAGCTCCCATTACATAAATGCTCTTTAGTAAATAGTGATAAACGCGTTGTGTTCTGGAACTGTGTAAATCATTAGAGCCGAAAATTCACTTGGTTTACCAGAAATGAACTCTTGCTTGTAGGAAGTTACAGATCCTGGGGTTTAACTCGATTTCTGAAGGGAAATTCAGACCAGAGTTCTCATCCCTGAAACGCACTCTGCTTTAACACAAGAAGACAGCTCTTCTTTCCAGACTCTAAAATACAGCAGGAACCATAAGCATGCCCTGAAAAAAAGAACTGTGATTCCTACTCATGGGGACTATATGTAGTTCAACTCTGTTTATGAAACTGATACATAAAACAGCTCCTCTTACATAAAAGCTCTTTAGTTAATAGTGAGAATCTCGTTGGGTTCGTGAACTGTGAAAAATCATTTCAGCCCAAAATTCACTGGGTTTACCAGAAATGAACTCTTGCTTGTAGGAAGACACAGATCCTGGGGTTTAACTCCGTTTTTGAAGGGAAATTCAGACCGGTGTTCTCATCCATGAAACACACTCTCTTTTAACACAAGGAGCAAGCTCTTTTTTCCAGTTTCTCCAATACAGCAATAATCATGAGCAAGCCCAGAAAAAAAGAACTGTGTTTCCTACTCATAAGGACCATATGTAATTCAACTATGATTATGAAACTGAAACAAACCACAGCTAATCTTACATAAATGCTCTTTAGTTAATATTGGGTTTGTGTTGGGATCAAGAAATGTATAAAATCATTTGAGCCCAAAATCCACTGGGTTTACCAGAAATGAACTCTTGTTTGTATGATGACACAGATTCTGGCATTTAACTCCGTTTCAGAAGGGAAATTCAGACAAGAGTTCTCATCCCTGAAAATAAAACTGTGTTTTATGGCAAATATCATCCTCTTGTATCCAGCGTCTCCTATACAGTAAGAACCATGAGCATTCTGAGAAGAAAAGAACTGTGTTTCCTACTCATACAGACCATATGTAGTTCAACTCAGCTTATGAAACTGTTTCATACCCCAGCTCCTCTTACATAAATCCTCTTTAATTAATAGTGAGAATCGCGTTGGGTTCGTGAACTGCGAAAAACCATTTGAGCCCAAAATTCACTGGGTTTACCTGAAATGAACTCTTTCTTGTAGGAAGACACAGATCCTGGGGTTTAACACCGTTTCTGAAGAGAAATTCAGATCAGAGTTCTCATCCCTGAAACGTACTCTGTTTTAACGCAAGAAGCATGCTCTTCTTTCCAGATTCTAAAAAACAGCAAGAACCATGAGCATGCCCTGAAAAAAAGAACTGTGTTTCCTACCCCTACGGACCATATGTAGTTCAACTATGCTTATGAAACTGATACAAACCACAGCTCCTCTTAAATAAATGCTCTTGAATTAATGGTGAGAATCGCATTGGGTTTTGAACTGGGTAAAATCATTTGAGCCCAAAATTCACTTTGTATACCACAAATGAACTCTTGCTTGTAGGAAGAAAGAGATAATGGGGTTAAACACCTTTTCTAAAGAGAAATTCAGACCAGAGTTCTCATCCATGAAACACAGTCTGATTTAACGCAAGAAGCAAGCTCTTCTTTCCAGACTCTAAAATACAGCAGGAACCATAAGCATGCCCTGAAAAAAAGAACTGTGATTCCTACTCATGGGGACCATATGTAGTTCAACTCTGCTTATGAAACTGATACATACAACAGCTTCTCTTACATAAATGCTCTTTAGCTACTAGTGAGAATAGCCTTGTGTTCGTGAACTGGGAATACTCATTTGAGCCCAAAATTCATTGGGTTTACCAGAAATGAACTCTTGCTTGTATTAAGACACAGATCCTGGGGTTTAACTCCGTTTCTGAATGGAAATTCAGACCATAGTTCTCATCCCTGAAACACACTCTGTTTTAACCAAAGAAGCAAGCTCTTCTTTCCAGAGTCTAAAATACAGCATGAACCATGAGCATGCCCTGAAAAAAGAACTGTGTTTCCTACTCATACGGACCATATGCAGTTCAACTCTGATTATGAAACTGATACAAACCACAGCTCCTCTTCAATAAATGCTCTTTATATAATATGAGAATCGCTTTGGTATTTCAACTGTGTAAATCATTTGAGCACAAAATACTCTTTGTATACCACAAATGAACTCTTGCTTGTAAGAAGAAAGAGATTATGAGGTTTAACACCGTTTCTAAATAGTAATTCAGACCAGAGTGCTCACCCATGAAACACACTCTGATTAAACGCAAGAAGCAAGCTCTTCTTTCCAGACTCAAAAATACAGCAAGAACCATAAGCATGCCCTGAAAAATAGAACTGTGTTTCCTACTCATGCGGACCATATGTAGTTCAACTCTGCTTATGAAACTGATACAAACCACAGCTCCTCTTACATAAATGCTCTTTAGTTAATAGTGAGAATCGCGGTGGGTTCATGAAGTGTGAAACATCATTTGAGCCCAAAATTCACTGGGTTTACCAGAAATGAACTCTTGCTTGTAGGAAGACACAGATCCTGGGATTTAACTCCGTTTCTGAAGGTAAATTCAGAGCAGAGTTCTCATCCGTGAAAAACACTCTGTTTTAAGGCAAGAATCATCCTCTTGTATCCAGCGTCTCCAATACAGTAAGAACCATGAACATTCTTGAAAAAAGAACTGTGTTTCCTACTCATCCAGACCATATGTAGTTCAACTCAGCTTCTGAAACTGATTCAAACCCCAGCTCCTCTTACATAAATCCTCTTTAATTAATAGTGAGAATCGCGTTGGTTTCGTGAACTACGAAAAAACATTTGAGCCCAAAATTCACTGGGTTTACCTGAAATGAACTCTTTCTTGTAGGAAGACACAGATCCTGGGGTTTAACTCCTTTTCTGAAGGGAAATTCAGACCAGAGTTCTCATCCCTGAAAAACACTCTGTTTTAAGGCAAGAATCATCCTCTTCTTTCCAGCGTATCCAATACAGTAAGAAACATGAGCATGCTCAGAAAATAAGAACTGTGTTTCCTACTCATATAGACCATATGTAGTTCAACACTGCTTATGAAACTGATACAAACCACAGATCCCCTTACTTAAATCCTCTTTATTTAATAATGAGAATAGTGTTGTTTTCGTGAACTGAGAAAAATCAATTGAGCCCAAAATTTACTTGATTTACCAGAAACGAACTCTTGCTTGTATTAACACACAGATCCTAGGGTTTAACTCCGTTTCTGAAAGGAAATTCAGACCAGAGTTCTCATCCCTGAAACACACTCTGTTTTAACCAAGGAAGCAAGCTCTTCTTTCCAGAGTCTAAAATACAGCAAGAACCATGAGCATGCCAGGAAAAAATACTGTGTTTCCTACTCATACGGACCATATGTAGTTCAACTGTGCTTATGAAACTGATACAAAGCACAGCTCCTCTTAAATAAATGCTCTTTAGTTAATAGTGAGAATCACATTGGGTTTTGAACTGGGTAAAATCATTTGAGCCCAAAATTCACTTTGTATACCACAAATGAACTCTTGCTTGTAGGAAGAATGAGATCATGGGGTTTAACACCGTTTCTAAAGAGAAATTCAGACCAGAGTTCTCATCCATGAAACACACTGTGAGTTATCGCAAGAAGCAAGCTCTTCTTTCCAAATTCTAAAAAAAAGCAAGAACCATAAGCATGCTCTGAAAAAAAGAACTGTGTTTCCTACTCATGCGGACCATATGTAGTTCAACTCTGCTTATGAAACTGATACATACAACAGCTCCTCTTACATAAAAGCTCTTTAGATAATAGTGAGAATCTCGTTGGATTTATGAACTGCAAAAAATCATTTCAGCCCAAAATTCACTGGCTTTACCAGAAATGAACTCTTGCTTGTAGGAAGACACAGATCCTGGGGTTTAACTCCGTTTCTGAAAGGAAATTCAGACCAGTGTTCTCATCCATGAAACACACTCTCTTTTAACGCAAGGAGCAAGCTCTTCTTTCCAGGTTCTCCAATACAGCAAGAATCATGAGCAAGCCCAGAAAAAAAGAACTGTGTTTCCTATTCATAAGGACCATATGTAATTCAACTATATTTATGAAACTGAAACAAACCACAGCTAATCTTACATAAATGCTCTTTAGTTAATACTGGGAATGGTGTTGGGTTCAAGAAAGGTATAAAATTATTTGAGCCCAAAATCCACTGGGTTTACCAGAAATGAACTCTTGTTTGTATGATGACACAGATCCTGGCATTTAACTCCGTTTCTGAAGGGAAATTCAGACCAGAGATCTCATCCCTGAAACACAATCTGTTTTAACGCAAGAAGCAAGCTCTTCTTTCCAAATTCTAAAATACAGCAATATCCACGAGCATGGACTGAAAAAAAGAACTGAGTTTCCCAATCATCCGGTCCATATGTAGTTCAACTCTGCTTATAAAACTGATACAGACCACATCTCCTCTTACATAAATGCGCTTAAGTTACTAGTGAGAATAGCCTTGGTTCGTGAACCGCAAAAAACCATTTGAGCCCAAAATTCACTGGGTTTACCAGAAATGAACTCTTGCTTGTAGGAAGACACAGATCCTGGGGTTTAACTCCGTTTCTGTAGGGAAATCCAGACCAGAATTCTCATCCCTGAAATACACTCTGTTTTAAGGGATGAATCATCCTCTTCTTTCCAGGGTCTCCAATACAGTAAGAACCATGATCATGCCAAGAAAAAAAGAACTGTGTTTCCTATTCATACGGACCATATGTAGTCCAGCTCTGCTTTTAACCTGAAACTAACCACAGCTCCTCTTACATAAATGCTCTTTAGTTAATAGTGAGAATCGCATTGGGTTTTTGAACTGTGTAAAATCATTTCAGCCCAAAATTAAGTTTGTTTACCAGAAATGAACTCTTGCTTGTAGGAAGACACAGATCCTGTGGTTGAACTCCGTTTCTTAAGGGAAATTCAGACCTGTGTTCTCATCCATGAAACACACTCTTTTTAACGCAATGAGCAAGCTCTTCTTTCCAGCGTCTCCAATACAGCAAGAATCATGATCTAGCCCAGAAAAAAAGAACTGTGTTTCCTACTCATAAGGACCATAGTAATTCAACTATGGTTATGAAACTGAAACAAACCACAGTTAATCTTACATAAATGCTCTTTAGTTAATAGTGAGAATCGCGTTGGGTTCTGGAACTGTGCAAAATCATTTGAGCCGAAAATTCACTTGGTTTACCAGAAATGAACTCTTGCTTGTAGGAAGATACAGATCCTGGGTTTTAACGCCGTTTCTGAAGGGAAATTCAGACCAGAGTTCTCATCCCTGAAACATACTCTGTTTAACACAAGAAGCAAGCTCTTCTTTCCAGAGTCTAAAATACAGCAAGAATCATGAGCATGCCAGGAAAAAACAACTGTGTTTCCTACTCATAAGGACCATATGTAACTCAACTACACTTATGAAACTGAAACGAACCACAGCTACTCGTACATAAATGCACTTTAGTTAATAGTGAGAATCGCGTTGGGTTCAAGAAATATATAAAATCATTTGAGCTCAAAATTCACTGTGTTTACCAGAAATGCACTCTTGTTTGTATGATGAAACAGATCCAGGCGTTTAACTCTGTTTCTGAAGGGAAATACAGACCAGAGTTCTCATCCCTGCAACACAATCTGTTTTAACACAAGAAGCAAGCTCTTCTTTTCAAATTCTAAAATACAGCAAGAACCATAAGAATGCCCTGAAAAAAGAACTGTGTTTCCTACTAATACAGACCATATGTAGTTCAACTCTGCTTATGAAAATGATACAAACCACAGATCCTCTTACATAAATGATCTTTAGTTAATAGTGCGAATCGAGTTGGGTTCGTGAACTGCGAAAAACCATTTGAGCCCAAAATTCACTGGGTTTACCTGAAATGAACTCTTTCTTGTAGAAAGACACAGATCCTGGGGTTTAACTCCGTTTCTGAAGGGAAATTCAGACCAGAGTTCTCATCCGTGAAAAACACTCTGTTTTAAGGCAAGAATCATCCTCTTCTTTCCAGTGTATCCAATACAGTAAGAAACATGAGCATGCTCAGAAAAAAAGAACTGTGATTCCTATTCATATGGACCATATGTAGTTCATCTCTGATTATGAAACTGATACAAACCACAGATCCCCTTACACAAATCCTCTTTAGTTAAAAATGAGAATAGCGTTGTGTTCGTGATCTGAGAAAAATCATTTGAGCCCAATATTTACTGGGTTTACCAGAAATGAACTGTTGCTTGTAGGAAGACACTGATCCTGGTGTTTAACTCCGTTTCTGAAGGGAAATTCAGACCAGAGTTCTCATCCCTGAAAAAAACTGTGTTTTAAGGCAAATATCATTCTCTTGTATCCAGCGTCTCCAATACATTAAGAACAATGAGCATTCCTACAAAAAAAGAATGGTGTTTCCTACTCATACAGACCATATGTCAATCAACTCAGCTTATGAAACTGATTCAAACACCAGCTCCTGTTACATAAATACTCTTTAATTAATAGTGATAATCGTGTTGGGTTCATGAACTGCGAAAAACCATTTGAGCCCAAAATTCACTGGGTTTACCAGAAATGAACTCTTGCTTGTATTAAGACACAGATCCTAGGGTTTAACTCCGTTTCTGAAGGGAAATCAGACCATAGTTCTCATCCCTGAAACCCACTCTGTATTAACCAAAGAAGCAAGCTCTTCTTTCCAGAGTCTAAAATACAGCAAGAACCATGAGCATGCCCTGAATAAAAGAACTGTGTTTCCTACTCATAAGGACCATATGCAGTTCAACTCTGATTATGAAACTGATACAAAACACAGCTCCTCTTAAATAAATGCTCTTTATATAATAGTGATAATCGCTTTGGGTTTTGAACTGTGTAAAATCATTTGAGCCCAAAATTCTCTTTGTATACCACAAATGAACTCATCCTTGTAGGAAGAAAGAGATCATGTGGTTTAACACCTTTTCTAAAGAGAAATTCAGACCAGAGTTCTCATCCATGAAACACAGTCTGATTTAACGCAAGAAGCAAGCTTTTCTTTCCAGACTCTAAAATACAGCAAGAACCATAAGCATGCCCTGAAAAATAGAACTGTGTTTCCTACTTATGCGGAACATATGTAGTTCAACTCTGCTTATGAAACTGATACATACAACAGCTCCTGTTACATTAAAGCTCTTTAGTTAATAGTGAGAATCTCGTTGGGTTCGTCAACTACGAAAAATCATTTCAGCCCAAAATTCACTGGGTTTACCAGAAATGAACTCTTGCTTGTAGGAAGACACAGATCCTGTGGTTTAACTCCGTTTCTGAAGGGAAATTCAGTCCGGTGTTCTCATCCATGAAACACACTCTCTTTTAACGCAAGGAGCAAGCTCTTCTTTCCAACTTCCCAATACAGCAAGAATCATGAGCAAGCCCAGAGAAAAAGAACTGTGTTTCCTACTCATAAGGACCATATGTAATTCAACTATGCTTATGAAACTGAAACAAACCACAGCTAATCTTACATAAAAGCTCTTTAGTTAATATTGGGAATGGCGTTGGGTTCAAGAAATGTATAAAATCATTTGAGCCCAAAATCCACTGGGTTTACCAGAAATGAACTCTTGTTTGTATGATGACACAGATTCTGGCATTTAACTCCGTTTCTGAAGGGAAATTCAGACCAGA
The DNA here is from genome assembly GCA_949786385.1 of Onychomys leucogaster. NCBI lineage: Eukaryota > Metazoa > Chordata > Mammalia > Rodentia > Cricetidae > Onychomys > Onychomys leucogaster. The sequence goes on along the minus strand of CATKUP010000117.1, from coordinate 1,570,493 downwards.
GATCTCATCCCTGAAACACAATCTGTTTTAACGCAAGAAGCAAGCTCTTCTTTCCAAATTCTAAAATACAGCAATATCCATGAGCATGGCCTGAAAAAAAGAACTGTGTTTCCTATTCATCCGGTCCATATGTTGTTCAACTCTGCTTATGAAACTGATACAGACCACACCTCCTCTTACATAAATGCTCTTTAGCTACTAGTGAGAATAGCCTTGTGTTCGTGAACTGTGAAAAATCATTTGAGCCCAAAATTCACTGGGTTTACCAGAAATGAACTCTTGCTTGTAGGAAGACACAGATCCTGGGGTTTAACTCCGTTTCTGAAGGGAAATTCAGACCAGAGTTCTCATCCCTGAAAAAAACTGTGTTTTAAGGCAAATATCATCCTCTTGTATCCAGCGTCTCCAATACAGTAAGAACAATGAGCATTCCTACAAAAAAAGAACGGTGTTTCCTACTCATACCGCACATATGTCGTTCAACTCAGCTCATGAAACTGATTCAAACCCCAGCTCCTCTTAAATAAATCCTCTTTAATAAACAGTGAGAATCGCGTTGGGTTCATGAACTGTGAAAAACCATTTGAGCCCAAAAATCACTGGGTTTACCAGAAATGAACTCTTGCTTGTAGGAAGACACAGTTCCTGGGGTTTAACTCCGTTTCTGTAGGGAAATTCAGACCAGAATTCTCATCCCTTAAATACACTCTGTTTTAAGACATGAATCATCCACTTCTTTCCAGGGTCTCCAATACAGTTAGAACCATGAGCATGCCAAGAAAAAAAGAACTGTGTTTCCTATTCATACGGACCATGTGTAGTCCAACTCTGCTTATGAAAGTGATGCAAACCACAGCTCCTCTTACATAAATGCTCTTTTTTAATAGTGAGAATCACATTGGGTTTTTGAACTGTGTAATATCATTTCAGCCCAAAATTCACTTGGTTTACCAGAAATGAACGCTTGCTTGTAGGAAGACACAGATACTGTGGTTGAACTCCTTTTCTGAAGGGAAATTCAGACCAGTGTTCTCATCCATGAAACACACTGTCTTTTAACGCAAGGAGCAAGCTCTTCTTTCCAGCATCTCCAATACAGCAAGAATCATGAGCATTCCCAGAAAAAAAGAACTGTGTTTCCTACTCATACGGACCATATGTAGTTCAACTCTTCTTATGAAAATGATACAAACCACAGCAGCTCTTACATAAATGCTGTTTAGTTAATAGTGAGAATCGCGTTGGGTTCAAGAAATGTATAAAATCATTTGGGCCCAAAATTCACTGGGTTTACCAGAAATGAACTCTTGTGTGTATGATGACACAGATCCTGGCGTTTAACTCCGTTTCTGAAGGGAAATTCAGACCAGAGTTCTCATCCCTGAAAAAAAACTGTGTTTTAAGGCAAATATGATCCTCTTGAATCCAGCGTCTCCAATACAGTAAGAACCATGAGCATTCCAAGTAAAAAAGAACTGTGTTTCCTACTCATACGGACCATATGTAGTCCAACACTGCTTATGAAACTGATACAAACCAGAGCTCCTCTTACCTAAATGCTCTTTAGTTAATAGTGAGAATCGCGGTGGGTTCCTGCACTGAGAAACATCATTTGAGCCCAATATTCACTGGGATTACCAGAAATGAACTCTTGCTTGTAGGAAGACACTGATCCTGGGGTTTAACTCCGTTTCTGAAGAGAAATTCAGACCAGAGTTCTCATCCCTGATACACACTGTGTTTTAACCAAGAAGCAAGCTCTTCTTTGCACAGTCTAAAATACAGCAAGAACCACAGATCCCCTTACTTAAATCCTCTTTAGTTAATAATGAGAATAGCGTTGTGTTTGTGAACTGAGAAAAATCATTTGTGCCCAAAATTTACTGTGTTTACCAGAAATGAACTCTTGCTTGTATTAAAACACAGATCCTAGGGTTTAACTCCGTTTCTGAAGGGAAATTCAGACCACAGTTCTCATCCCTGGAACACACTCTGTTTTAAGAAAAGAAGCAAGCTCTTCTTTTCGGAGTCTAAAATGCAGCAAGAACCATGAGCATGTCCTGAAAAAAAGAACTGTGATTCTTATACATACGGACTATTTGTAGTTCAACTCTGTTTATGAAAATGATATAAACCACAGCTCCATTTACATAAATGCTCTTTAGTTAATAGTGAGAATAGCGTTGGGTTCATGAACTGCCAACAATCATTTGAGCCCAAAATTCACTGGGTTTACAAGAAATGATCTCTTGCTTGTAGGAAGACACAGATCCTGGGGTTTAACTCGATTTCTGAAGGGAAATTCAGACCAGAGTTCTCATCCCTGCAACACACTCTGCTTTAACACAAGAAGCCAGCTCTTCTTTCCAGACTCTAAAATATAGCAGGAACCATAAGCATGCCCTGAAAAATAGAACTGTGATTCCTACTCATGGGGACCATATGTAGTTCAACTCTGTTTATGATACTGATACATACAACAGCCGCTCTTACATAAAAGGTCTTTAGTTAATAGTGAGAATCTCGTTGGGTTCGTGAACTGCGAAAAATCATTTCAGCACAAAATTCACTGGGTTTACCAGAAATGAACTCTTGCTTGTAGGAAGACACTGATGTTGGGGTTTAACTCCTTTTCTGAAGAGAAATTCAGACCAGAGTTCTCATCCCTGATACACACTGTGTTTTAACCAAGAAGCAAACTCTTCTTTGCAGAGTCTAAAATACAGCAAGAACAATGAGCATGCCCTGAAAAAAAGAACTGTGTTTCCTACTCATACAGACCATATGTAGTTCAACTCTGCTCATGAAACTGATACAGACTACAGCACCCATTACATAAATGCTCTTTAGCAAATTGTGATAAACACGTTGTGTTCTGGAACTGTGTAAAATCATTAGAGCCGAAAATTCACTTGGTTTACAAGAAATGAACTCTTGCTTCTAGGAAGATACAGATCCTGGGGTTTAACTCCTTTTCTAAAGGGAAATTCAGACCAGAGTTCTCATCCCTGAAACATACTCTGTTTTAATGCAAGAAGCAAGCTCTTCTTTCCAGAGTCTAAATTACAGCAAGAACCAGGAGCATGCCCTGGAAAAAAGAACTGTGTTTCCTACTCCTACAGACCATATGTAGTCCAACTATGCTTATGAAACTGATACAAAACACAGCTCCTCTTAAATAAATGTTCTTGAGTTAATAGTGAGAATCGCATTGGGTTTTGAACTGGGTAAAATCATTTGAGCCCAAAATTCACTTTGTATACCACAAATGAACTCTTGCTTGTAGGAAGAAAGAGATAATGGGGTTTAACACCTTTTCTAAGGAGAAATTCAGACCAGAGTTCTCATCCATGAAACACAGTCTGATTTAACGCAAGAAGCAAGCTCTTCTTTCCAGACTCTAAAATACAGCAGGAACCATAAGCATGCCCTGAAAAAAAGAACTGTGATTCCTACTCATGGGGACCATATGTAGTTCAACTCTGCTTAGGAAACTGATACATACAACAGCTACTCTTACATAAAAGCTCTTTATTTAATGGTGAGAATCTCGTTGGGTTCGTGAACTGTGAAAAATCATTTCAGCCCAAAATTCACTGGGTTTACTAGAAATGAACTCTTGCTTATAGGAAGACACAGATCCTGGGGTTTAACTCCGTTTCTGAAGGGAAATTCAGGCTGGTGTTCTCATCCATGAAACACACTCTCTTTTAACGCAAGGAGCACGCTCTTCTTTCTAGCTTCTCCAATACAGCAAGAATCATGAGCAAGCCCAGAAAAAAAGAACTGTGTTTCTTACTCCTAAGGAACATATGTAATTCAACTATGATTATGAAACTGAAACAAACCACAGCTAATCTTACACAAATGCTCTTTAGTTAATATTGGGTTTGTGTTGGGATCAATAAATGTATAAAATCATTTGAGCACAAAATCCACTGGGTTTACCAGAAATGAACTCTTGCTTGTAGGAAGACACTGATCCTGGGGTTTAACTCCGTTTCTGAAGAGAAATTCAGACCAGAGTTCTCATCCCTGATTCACACTGTGTTTTAACCAAGAAGCAAGCTCTTCTTTGCAGAGTCAAAAATACAGCAAGAACAATGAGCATGCCCTGAAAAAAAGAACTGTGTTTCCTACTCATACGGACCATATATAGTTCAACTCTGCTCATGAAACTAATACAGACTAGAGCTCCCATTACATAAATGCTCTTTAGTAAATAGTGATAAACGCGTTGTGTTCTGGAACTGTGTAAAATCATTAGAGCCGAAAATTCACTTCGTTTACCAGAAATGAACTCTTGCTTTAGGGAGATACAGACCCTGGTGTTTTACTCCTTTTCTGAAGGGAAATTCAGACCAGAGTTCTCATCCCTGAAACATACTCTGTTTTAACGCAAGAAGCAAGCTCTTCTTTCCAGAGTCTAAAATACAGCCAGAACCATGAGCATGCCATGAAAAAAACAACTGTGTTTCCTATTCATACAGGCCATATGTAGTCCAACTCTGCTTATGAAACTGATACAAACCACAGCTCCTCTTACATACATGCTCTTTTTTAATAGTGAGAATCGCGTTGGGTTGTAGAACTGTGAAAAATCATTTGAGTCGAAAATTCACTTGGTTTAACAGAAATGAACTCATGCTTGTAGAAAGACAAACATCATGGAGTTTTACTCCGTTTCTGAAGGGAAATTCAGACCAGAGTTCTCATCCACGAAACACACTCTGTTTTAATACAAGAAGCAAGCTCTTCTTTCCAGCGTCTCAATTACAGTAAGAACCATGTGAATGGCCTGAAAAACGAAATGTGTTTCCTACTCATACAGACCATGTGTACATCAACTCTGGTTATGAAACTGATAGAAACCACAGCACCTCTTAAATAAATGCTGTTTAGTTAATAGTGAGAATCCCGTTGGGTTCTAGAACTCTGTAAAATCACTTGAGCCCAAAATTCTCTTGGTTTACTGGAAATGAACTCTTGCGTGTAGGAAGACCCAGATCCTGGGGTCTAACTCAGATTCTAAAGGGAAATCAGACCAGTGTTCAAATCTATGAAACACTCTCTGTTTTCACGCAAGAAGGAAGCTCTTCTTTCCAGTGTCTCCAGTAGAGCAAGAACCATGAGCATGCCCAGAAAAAAACAACTGTGTTTCCTACCTAAGCGGACTTTATGTAGTTCAACCTGCTTATGAATCTGATAGAAACCACAGCTCCTCTTACATAAATGCTCTTTAGGTAATAGAGAGAATCGCGTTGTGTTCGTCAACGGCGAAAAATCATTTGAGCCCAAAATTCACTGGGTGAACCAGAAATGAACTCCTGCTTGTAGAAAGATACAGATCCTGGGGTTTAACTCCGTTTCTGAAGGGAAATTCAGACCATTGTACTCATCCATGAAACATACTCTGTCTTATCGCAAGAAGCAAGATATTCTTTCCAGAGTCTCCAATACAGCAAGAATCATGAGCATGCCCAGAAAAAAAGAACTGTGTTTCCTATTCTTAAGGACCATATATACTTCAACTCTGCTTATGAAACTGATACAGACTATTGCTCCTCTTACATAAATGCTCTTTAATTAATAGTGATAAACATGTTGTGTTCTGGAACTGTGTAAAATCATTTGAGCTGAACACTCCCTTGGTTTACCAGAAATGATCTCTTGCTTGTAGGAAGATACAGATCCTGGTGTTTAACTCCATTTCTGAAGGGAAATTCAGACCAGAGTTATCGTCCCTGAAACATACTCTGTTTTAACGCAAGAAGCAAGCTATTCTTTCCAGAGTCTAAAATACAGCAAAAACCATGAGCATGCCCTGAAAAAAAGAACTGTGTTTCCTACTCATACGGACCATATGTACTTCAACTCTGCTTATGAAACTAATACAAACCACAGCTCCTCTTAAATAAATGCTCTTAAGTAAATAGTGAGAATCGCATTGGGTTTTGAACTGTGTAAAATCATTTGAGCCCAAAATTCACTTTGTATACCACAAATGAACTCTTGCTTGTAGGAAGATACAGATGCTGGAGTTTAACTCCGTTTCTGAAGGCAAATTCAGACCAGAGTTCTCATCCCTGATAAAAAACTCTGTTTTCAGGCAAATATCATCCTCTTTTATCCAGCGTCTCCAATACAGCAAGAACCATGAGCATGCCCAGAAAAAAAGAACTGTGTTTCCTACTCATACGGACCATATGTTGTTCAACTCTGCTTATGAAACTGATACAAACCACAGCTCCTCTTACATAAATGCTCTTTAGTTAATAGTGAGAATCGTTTTGGGATAGTGAAATGCTAAAAATCATTTGAGCCCAAAATTCACTTGCTTTACTAGAAATGAACACTTGCTTGGAGGAAGACACAGATCCTGGGCTTAACTCCATTACTGATGGGAAATTCAGACCAGAGTTCTCATCCCTGAAACACAATCTGTTTTAACGCAAGAAGCAAGCTCTTCTTTCCAGAGACTAAAATACAGCAAGAACCCTGAGCATGGCCTGAAAAAATGAACTGTGTTTCCTATTCATACAGTCCATATGTAGTTCAACTCTGCTTATGAAACTGATACATAACACAACTCCTCTTACATGAATGCTGTTTAGTTACTAGTGACAATAGCGTTGTGTTCGTTTACTGTGAAAAATCATTTGAGCCCAAATTCACTTGGTCTACCAGAAATGAACACTTGCTTGTACGAAGACACAGATCCTGACGTTTAACTCCGTTTCTGAGGTTAAATTCAGACCAGAATTCTCATCCCTGAAAAACACTCTGTTTTAAGGCATGAATCATTCTCTTCTTTCCATGGTCTCCAATACAGTAAGAACCATGTGCATGCCAAGAAAAGAATATCTGTGTTTTCTACTCATACGGACCATGTGTAGTTCAAATCTGCTTATGAAACTGAAACAGACCACAGCTCCTCTTACATAAATGGTCTTTAGTTAATAGTAATAATCACATTGTGTTATAGAACTGTGTAAAATCATTTGAGCCAAAAATTCACTTGGTTTACCAGAAATGAACTCTTGCTTGTAGGAAGACACAGATCCTGTGGTTGAACTCCATTTCTGAAAGGAAATTCAGACCAGTGTTCTCATCCATGAGCACACTGTATTTTAACGCAAGGAGCAAGCTCTTCTTTCCAGCGTCTCCAATACAGCAAGAATCATGTGCATTCCCAGAAAAAAAGAACTGTGTTTCCTATTCATAAGGACCATATGTAATTCAACTATGCTTATGAAACTGAAAAAAACCACAGCTACTCTTACATACATGCTCTTTAGTTAATAGTGAGAATCGATTGGGTTCATGAAATGTATAAAATCATTTGAGCCCAAAATTCACTGGCTTTACCAGAAATGAACTCTTGTTTGTATGATTACACAGATCATGGCGTTTTACCCCATTTCTGAAGAGAAATTCAGGGCAGAGTTCTCATCCCTGAAACACACTCTGCTTTAACGCAAGAAGCAAGCTCTTCTTTCCAGAGTCTAAAATACAGCAAGAACAATGAGCATGCCCTGAAAAAAAGAACTGTGTTTCCTACTCATGCGGACCATATGTAGTTCAACTCTGCTTATGAAACTGATACAGACCACACCTCCTGTTACATAAATGCGCTTTAGTTACTAGTGAGAATATCGTTGTGTTCGTGAACTGCGAAAAATCATTTGAGCCCAAAATTCACTTGGTTTACCAGAAATGAACTCGTGTATTTAGGAAGACACAGATGCTGTGGTTGAACTCCGTTTCTGAAGGGAAATTCAGAGCAGTGTTCTCATCTATGAAACACACTCTCTTTTAACGCAATGAGCAAGCTCTTCTTTCCAGCGTCTCCAATACAGCAAGAATCATGAGCATTCCCAGAAAAAAAGAACTGTGTTTCCTACTCATAAGGACCATATGTAATTCAACTATGCTTATGAAACTGAAACAAACCACAGCTACTCTTAAATAAATGCTCTTTAGTTAATAGTGAGTATCGCGTTGGGTTCAAGAAATGTATAAAATCATTTGAGCCTAAAATTCACTGGGTTTACCAGAAATGAACTCTTGTTTGTATGATGTCTCAGATCCTGGCGTTTAACTCCGTTTCTGAAGGAAAATTCAGACCAGTGTTCTCATCCCTGAAACACAATCTGTTTTATCGCAAGAAGCAAGCTCTTCTTTCCAATTTCTAAAATACAGCAAGAACCATGAGCATGCACTGAAAAAAAGAACTGTGGTTCCTACTCATATGGACCATATGTAGTTCAACTCTGCTTATGAAAATGATACAAACCACAGCTCCTCTTACATAAACGCTCTTTAGTTAATAGTGAGAATCGCGTTGGGTTCGTGAACTGCGAAACATCTTTGAGCCCAAAAATTACTGGGTTTACCAGAAATGAAATCTTGCTTGTAGGAAGACACAGATCCTGGGGTTTAACTCCGTTTCCGAAGGGAAATTCAGACCAGAGTTCTCATCCCTGAAAAGAAAACTGTGTTTTAAGGCAAATATCATCCTCTTCTATCCTGCAACTCCAATACAGTAGGAACCATGAGCATTCCTAGAAAAAAAGAACTGTGTTTCCTACTCGTACAAACCATATGTAGTTCAACTCTGCTTATGAAATGATACAGACCACAGCTCCTCTTACATAAATTCTCTTTAGTTAATAGTGAGAATCGCATTGGGTTTTTGAACTGTGTAAAATCATTTCAGCCCAAAATTCAGTTGGTTTACCAGAAATGAACTCTTGCTTGTAGGAAGACACAGATCCTGTGGTTGAACTCCGTTTCTGAGGGAAATTCAGACCAGTGTTCTCATCCATGAAACATACTCTCTTTTAACGAAAGGAGCAAGCTCTTCTTTCTAGCGTCTCCAATACAGCAAGAATCATGAGCATGCCCAGAAAAAAAGAACTGTGTTTCCTACTCATATGGACCATATGTATTTCAACTATACTTAAGAAACTGAAACAAACCACAGCTACACTTACATAAATGCTCTTTAGTTAATAGTGAGAATCGCGTTGTGTTCAAGAAATGTATAAATTCATTTGAGCCCAAAATTTACTGGGTTTACCAGAAATGAATTCTTCTTTGTATGATGACACAGATGCTGGCGTTTAACACAGTTTCGGAAGGGAAATTCAGAGCAGAGTTCTCATCCCTGGAACACAATCTGTTTTAAGGTAAGAAGCAAGCTCTTCTTTCAAAACACTAAAATACAGCAAGAACCATGAACATGCGCTGAAAAAAAGAACTGTGTTTCCTACTCATACAGACCATATGTAGTTCAACTCAGCTTATGAAAGTGATTCAAACCACAGCTCCTCTTACGTAAATCCTCTTTAGTTAATTGTGAGAATCGCGTTGGGTTCCTGAACTGCAAAAAAACATTTGAGCCCATAATTCACTGTGTTTACCAGAAATGTACTCTTGCTTGTAGGAAGACACAAATCATGGGGTTTAACTCCGTTTCTGAAGGGAAATTCAGGCAAGATTTCTCATCAATAAAACACACTCTGTTTTAATGCAAGATGCAGGCTTTTCTTTCCAGCCTCACTAATACAGTAAGAACCATGAGCATGCCAAGAAAAAAAGAACCGTGTTTCCTACTCATAGGGACCATATGTAGTCCAACTCTGAATATGAAACTGACACAAACCACAGCTCCTCTTACATAAATGCTCTTTAGTTAATAGTGAGAACCGCATTGTGTTTTTGAACTGTTTAAAATCTTTTCAGGCCAAAATTCACTTGGTTTACCAGAAATGAACTCTTGCTTGTAGAAAGACACAGATCCTGTGGTTGAACTCCGTTTCTGAAGGGTAATTCAGACCAGTGTTCTCATTCATGAAACACACTCTCTTTTAACGCAAGGAGCAAACTCTTCTTTCCAGCCTCTCCAAAACAGCGAGAACAATGAGCATGCCCAGAAAAAGAGAACTGTGTTTCCTACTCATAGGGACCATATGTAGTTCAACTCTGCTTATGAAGCTGATACAAACCACAGCTCCTCTTACATAAATGCTCTTTAGTGAATAGTGAGAATCATGTTGGGTTCGTGAACTGCGAAAAATCATTTGAGCCCAAAGTTGACTGGGTTTACCAGAAATGAACTCTTGCTTGTAGGAAGACACATATCCCGCGGATTAACTCCACTTTTGAAGGCAAATTCAGACCAGAGTTCTCATCCATGAAAAACACTCTGTTTTAATGCAAGAAGCAAACTCTTTTTTCCAGAGGCTCCAATACAGAAAGAACCATGAGCATGCCCAGAAAAAAAGAAGTGTGTTTCTTACTCATACAGACCATATGTAGTTCAACTCTGCTTATCAACTGATAGCAACCACAACTCCTCTTACATAAATGCTCTTTAGTTAATAGTGAGAACAGCATTGTGTTTTGAACTGTGTAAAATCATTTCAGCCCAAAATTCACTTGGTTTACCAGAAATGAACACTTGCTTGTAGGAAGACAATAATCCTTTGGTTGAACTCCGTTTCTGAAGGAAAATTCAGACCAGTGTTCTCATCCCTGAAACACAATCTGTTTTATCGCAAGAAGCAAGCTCTTCTTTCCAATTTCTAAAATACAGCAAGAACCATGAGCATGCACTGAAAAAAAGAACTGTGGTTCCTACTCATATGGACCATATGTAGTTCAACTCTGCTTATGAAAATGATACAAACCACAGCTCCTCTTACATAAACGCTCTTTAGTTAATAGTGAGAATCGCGTTGGGTTCGTGAACTGCGAAACATCTTTGAGCCCAAAAATTACTGGGTTTACCAGAAATGAAATCTTGCTTGTAGGAAGACACAGATCCTGGGGTTTAACTCCGTTTCCGAAGGGAAATTCAGACCAGAGTTCTCATCCCTGAAAAGAAAACTGTGTTTTAAGGCAAATATCATCCTCTTCTATCCTGCAACTCCAATACAGTAGGAACCATGAGCATTCCTAGAAAAAAAGAACTGTGTTTCCTACTCGTACAAACCATATGTAGTTCAACTCTGCTTATGAAATGATACAGACCACAGCTCCTCTTACATAAATTCTCTTTAGTTAATAGTGAGAATCGCATTGGGTTTTTGAACTGTGTAAAATCATTTCAGCCCAAAATTCAGTTGGTTTACCAGAAATGAACTCTTGCTTGTAGGAAGACACAGATCCTGTGGTTGAACTCCGTTTCTGAGGGAAATTCAGACCAGTGTTCTCATCCATGAAACATACTCTCTTTTAACGAAAGGAGCAAGCTCTTTTTTCTAGCGTCTCCAATACAGCAAGAATCATGAGCATGCCCAGAAAAAAAGAACTGTGTTTCCTACTCATATGGACCATATGTATTTCAACTATACTTAAGAAACTGAAACAAACCACAGCTACACTTACATAAATGCTCTTTAGTTAATAGTGAGAATCGCGTTGTGTTCAAGAAATGTATAAATTCATTTGAGCCCAAAATTTACTGGGTTTACCAGAAATGAATTCTTCTTTGTATGATGACACAGATCCTGGCGTTTAACACAGTTTCGGAAGGGAAATTCAGAGCAGAGTTCTCATCCCTGGAACGCAATCTGTTTTAAGGTAAGAAGCAAGCTCTTCTTTCAAAACACTAAAATACAGCAAGAACCATGAACATGCGCTGAAAAAAAGAACTGTGTTTCCTACTCATACAGACCATATGTAGTTCAACTCAGCTTATGAAAGTGATTCAAACCACAGCTCCTCTTACGTAAATCCTCTTTAGTTAATTGTGAGAATCGCGTTGGGTTCCTGAACTGCAAAAAAACATTTGAGCCCATAATTCACTGTGTTTACCAGAAATGTACTCTTGCTTGTAGGAAGACACAAATCATGGGGTTTAACTCCGTTTCTGAAGGGAAATTCAGGCAAGATTTCTCATCAATAAAACACACTCTGTTTTAATGCAAGATGCAGGCTTTTCTTTCCAGCCTCACTAATACAGTAAGAACCATGAGCATGCCAAGAAAAAAAGAACCGCGTTTCCTACTCATAGGGACCATATGTAGTCCAACTCTGAATATGAAACTGACACAAACCACAGCTCCTCTTACATAAATGCTCTTTAGTTAATAGTGAGAACCACATTGTGTTTTTGAACTGTTTAAAATCTTTTCAGGCCAAAATTCACTTGGTTTACCAGAAATGAACTCTTGCTTGTAGAAAGACACAGATCCTGTGGTTGAACTCCGTTTCTGAAGGGTAATTCAGACCAGTGTTCTCATTCATGAAACACACTCTCTTTTAACGCAAGGAGCAAACTCTTCTTTCCAGCCTCTCCAAAACAGCGAGAACAATGAGCATGCCCAGAAAAAGAGAACTGTGTTTCCTACTCATAGGGACCATATGTAGTTCAACTCTGCTTATGAAGCTGATACAAACCACAGCTCCTCTTACATAAATGCTCTTTAGTGAATAGTGAGAATCATGTTGGGTTCGTGAACTGCGAAAAATCATTTGAGCCCAAAGTTGACTGGGTTTACCAGAAATGAACTCTTGCTTGTAGGAAGACACATATCCCGCGGATTAACTCCACTTTTGAAGGCAAATTCAGACCAGAGTTCTCATCCATGAAAAACACTCTGTTTTAATGCAAGAAGCAAACTCTTTTTTCCAGAGGCTCCAATACAGAAAGAACCATGAGCATGCCCAGAAAAAAAGAAGTGTGTTTCTTACTCATACAGACCATATGTAGTTCAACTCTGCTTATCAACTGATAGCAACCACAACTCCTCTTACATAAATGCTCTTTAGTTAATAGTGAGAACAGCATTGTGTTTTGAACTGTGTAAAATCATTTCAGCCCAAAATTCACTTGGTTTACCAGAAATGAACACTTGCTTGTAGGAAGACAATAATCCTTTGGTTGAACTCCGTTTCTGAAGGGAAATTCAGACTAGAGTTCTCATGCTGGAAACATAATCTGTTTTAACGCAAGAAGCAAGCTCTTCTTTCCAGAGTCTAAAATACACCAAGAACCATGAGCATGCCCTGAAAAAAATAAATGTGTTTCCTACTCATACGGACCATATGTAGTTCAACTCTGCATATGAAACTGATACAAACCCCAGCTCTTCTTACACAAATGCTCTTTAGTTAATAGTGAGAATCATGTTGTGTTCGTGAACTGCGAAAAATCATTTGAGCCCAAATTTGACTGGGTTTACCAGAAATGAACTCTTGCTTGTAGGAAGACACAGATCCTGGGGTTTAACTCCGTTTCTGAAGTCAAATTCAGACCAGAGTTCCCATACCTGAAAAACACTCTGTTTTAAGGCAAGAATCATCCTCTTCTTTCCACCGTCTCCAACACAGTCAGATACACGAGCATGCCCAGAAAAAAAGAGCTGTGTTTCTTATGTGTACAGACCATATGTAGTTCAACTCTGCTTATGAATCTAATAGCAACCACAACTCCTCTTACATAAATCCTCTTTCGTAAAAAGTGAGATTCGCATTGGGTTTGTGAACCGAGAAAAAAATTTTGAGCCCAAAATCACTGAGTTTAACAGAAATGAACACTTGCTAGTAGGAAGACACAGATCCTGGGGTTTAACTCCATTTCTGAAGGAAAATTCAGACCAGAGTTCTCATCCCTGAAACACACTCTGTTTTAACAAAGAAGCAAGCTCTTATTTCCAGAGACTAAAATAGATCAAGAACTATGAGCATGGAGTAAAAAAAAGAACTGTATTTCCTACTCATACGGACCATATGTAGTCCAACTCTGCTTATGAAACTGATACAAACCACAGCTCCACTTACATAAATGCTCTTTAGTTAATAGTGAGAATCGCATTGGGTTTTTGAACTGTGTAAAATCATTTCAGCCCAAACTTGACATGCTTTACCAGAAAAGAACTCTTGCTTGTAGGAAGACACAGATCTTGTGGTTGAACTCCGTTTCTGAGGGAAATTCAGACCAGTGTTCTCATCCATGAAACACTCTCTTTTAACGCAAGGAGCAAGCTCTTCTTTCCAGATACTAAAATACAGCAAGAACCATGAGCATGCCCAGAAAAAAAGAACTGTGTTTCCTACTCATAAGGACCATATGTAATTCGACTATGCTTATGAAACTGAAAGAAACCACAGCTACACTTACATAATTGCTCTTTAGTTAATAGTGAGAATCACGTTGGTTTCAAGAAATGTATAAATTCATTTGGGCCTCAAATTCACTGGGTTTACTAGAAATGAACTCTTGTTTGTATGATTACACAGATCCTGGCGTTTAACACCGTTTTGGAAGGGTAATTCAGAGCAGTGTTCTCATCCCTGGAACGCAATCTGTTTTAATGCAATAAGCAAGTTCTTCTTTCCAAACTCTAAAATACAGTAAGAACCATGATCATGCGCTGAAAAAAATAACTGTCTTTTCTCCTCATACGGACCATATGTAGTTCAACTCTGCTTATGAAACTGATACAAGCCACAGCTCCTCTTACATAAATGCTCTTTAGGTAATAGTGAGAATCACGTAGGGTTCATGAACTGTAAAATATCATCTGAGCCCAAAATTCACTGGGTTTACCAGAAATGAACTCTTGCTTGTAGGAAGACACTGATCCTGTGGTTTAACTCCGTTTCTGAAGGGAAATTCAGACCAGAGTTCTCATCCCTGAAAAAAAACTGTGTTTTAAGGCAAATCTCATCCTCATCCTCTTCTATCCAGCGTCTCCAATACAGTAAGAACCATGAGCATTCCTAGAAAAAAAGAACTGTGTTTCCTACTCATACAAACCACACGTAGTTCAATTCAGCTTATGAAACTGATTCAATCCAAAGCTCCTCTTACATAAAACCTCTTTAGTTAATAGTGAGAATCGTGTTGGGTTTCTGAACTGTGAAAAACAATTTGAGCCCAAAATTCACTGTGTTTACCTGAAATGAACTCTTTCTTGTAGGAAGACATAGATACTGGGGTTTAACTCCATTTCTGAAGGGAAATTCAGAGCAGAGTTCTCATCCGTGAAAAACACTCTGTTTTAAGGCAAGTATCATCCTCTTCTTTCCAGCGTATCCAATACAGTAAGCAACATGAGCATGCTCAGAAAAAAAGAACTGTGTTTCCTACTCATATGGACCATATGTAGTTCAACTCTGCTTAGGAAACTGATACAAACCACAGATTCCTTTATATAAGTCTTCTTTAGTTAATAGTGAGAATTGCGTTGGGTTCGTGAACTGAGAAAAATCATTTGAGCCCAAAATTCACTGGGTTTACCAGAAATGATCTCTTGCTTGTAGGAAGACACAGGTCCTGGGGTTTAACTCCGTTTCTGAGGGGAAATTCAGACCAGAATTCTCATCCCTGAAAATCACTCTGCTTTAAGGCATGTATCATCCTCTTCTTTCCAGGGACTCCAATACAGTATGAACCATGTGCATGCCAAGAAAAGAAGATCTGTGTTTCCTACTCATACGGATCATATGTAGTTCAACTCTGCTTATGAAACTGAAACAGACAACAGCTCCTCTTACATAAATGCTCTTTAGTTAATAGTGGAAATCGTGTTGTGTTCTAGAACTGTTTAAAATCATTTGGTCGAAAAATCACTTAGTTTACCAGAAATGCACTCTTGCTGTAGGAAGACACAGATCATGGGGTTTAACTCCGTTGCTGAAGGGAAATTCAGACCAGAGTTCTCATCAATAAAACACACACTGTTTTAATGCAAGATGCAGGCTCTTCTTTCCAGCAACTCCAATACAGTAATAACCATGAGCATGCCCTGAAAAAAAGAACAGTGTTTCCTACTCATACGGACCATATGTAGTTCAACTCTGCTTATGAAACTGATAGAAACCACAAATTCCTCTTACAAAAATCCTCTTTAGTTAATAGTGAGAATCGCGTTGGGTTCGTGAACTGCGAAAAACCATTTGAGCCCAAAATAAACTGGGTTTACCTGAAATGAACTCTTTCTTATAGGAAGACACAGTTCCTGGGGTTTAACTAAATTTCTGAAGAGAAATTCAGACCAGAGTTCTCATCCCTGAAACACACTCTGTTTTAACGAAGAAGCAAGCTCTTATTTCCAGATACTAAAATACAGCAGGAACCATGAGCATGCCAAGAAATAAAGAACTGTGTTTCCTATTCATACGGTCCATATGTATCCAACTCTGCTTATGAAACTGATACAAACCACAGCTCCTCTTACATAAATGCTCTTTAGTTAATAGTGAGAACCGCATTGTGTTTTTGAACTGTGTAAAATCATTTCAGCCCAAAATTCACTTGGTTTACCAGAAATGAACACTTGCTTGTAGGAGACAAAGATCCTGTGGTTGAACTCAGTTTCTGAAGGGAAATTAAGACCAGAGTTCTCATGCCGGAAACATACTATGTTTTAATGCAAGAAGCAAGCTGTTCTTTACAGAGTCTAAAATACACCAAGAACCATGAGCATGCCCAGAAAAAAAGAAATGTGTTTCCTACTCATACGGACCATATGTAGTTCAATTCTGCTTATGAAACTGATACAAACCACAGCACCTCTTAATTAAATGCTTTTTAGGTAATAGTGATAATCACGTTGGTTTCTAGAACTGTGTAAAATCATTTGAGCCAAAATTCACTTGGTGTAACAGAAATGAACTCGTGTTTGTAGGAAGACACAGATCATGGGGTTTTAGTCTGTTTCTGAATGGAAATTCAGACCAGAGTTCTCATCCATGAAACACACTCTGTTTTAAAGCAAGAAGCAAGCTCTTCTTTCCAGAAGCTCCAATACATCAAAAACATGAGCATGCCCAGAAAAAAAGAACTCTGTTTCCTACTAATACGGACCATATGTAGTTCAACTCTGCTTATGAAACTGATACAAACCACAGCTCCTCTTACATAAATGCTCTTTAGTTAATAGTGAGAATCACGTTGTGTTAATGAACTGTGTAAAATCATTGAGCCCAAAATTCACTGGGTTTTCCAGAAATGAACTCTTGCTTGTAGGAAGACCCAGATCCTGGGGTTTAACTCCGTTTCTGAAGTCAAATTCAGACCAGAGTTCTCATACTTGAAAAACAGTCTGTTTTAAGGCAAGAATCATCCTCTTCTTTCCACCGTCTCCAATACAGTAAGATCCACGAACATGCCCAGAAAAAAAGAGCTGTGATTCCTACGCATACAGACCATATGTAGTTCAACTCTGCTTATGAAACTGCTACCAACCACAACTCCTCTTACATAAATCCTCTTTTGTTAAAAGTGAGAATCGCATTGGGTTTGTGAACAGAGAAATATCATTTGAGCCCAAAATTCACTGAGTTTACCAGAAATGAGCACTTGCTTGTAGGAAGACAAAGATCCTGTGGTTGAACTCCGTTTCTCAGGGGAAATTCAGACCAGAGTTCTCATGCCGGAAACATACTATGTTTTAACGCAAGAAGCAAGCTCTTCTATCCAGAGTCTAAAATACACCAAGAACCATGAGCATGCCCTGAAAAAAAGAACTGTGTTTCCTACTCATACGGACCATATGTAGTTCAACTCTGCTTATGAAACTGATACAAACCCCAGCTCCTCTTACACAAATGCTCTTTAGTTACTAGTGATAATCATGTTGAGTTCGTGATTTGCGAAAAATCATTTGAGCCCAAATTTGACTGGGTTTCCCAGAAATGAACTCTTGCTTGTAGGAAGACACAGATCCTGGGGTTTAACACCGTTTCTGAAGTCAAATTCAGACCAGAGTTCTCATACCTGAAAAACACTCTGTTTTAAGGCAAGAATCATCCTCTTCTTTCCACCGTCTCCAATACAGTAAGAACCACGAGCATCCCCAGAAAAAAAGACCTGTGTTTCCTACGCATACAGACCATTTGTAGTTCAACTCTGCTTATTAAACTGATAGCAACCACAACTCCTCTTACATAAATCCTCTTTCGTTAAAAGTGAGAATCGCGTTGGGTTGTGAACTGAGAAAATCATTTGAGCCCAAAATTAACTGAGTTTCCCAGAAATGAACACTTGCTATTAGGAAGACAAAGATCCTAGGGTTTAACTCCGTTTCTGAAGGGAAATTCAGACCAGAGTTCTCATGCCGGAAATATACTCTGTTTTAACGCAAGAAGCAAGCTCTTCTTTCCAGAGTCTAAAATACACCAAGAACCATGAGCATGCCCTGAAAAAAAGAACTGTGTTTCCTACTCATACGGACCATATGTACTTCAACTCTGCTTATGAAACTGATACAAACCACAGCACCTCTTAAATAAGTACTCTTTAGTTAATAGTGATAATCAGGTTGGGATCTAGAACTGTTTAAAATCATTTGAGCCAAAAATTCACTTGGTATAACGGAAATGAAATCGTGCTTGTAGGAAGACACAGATCATGGGGTTTTACTCTGTTTCTGAATGGAAATTCAGACCAGAGTTCTCATCCATGAAACACCCTCTGTTTTAATGCAAGAAGCAAGCTCTTCTTTCCAGAGGCTCCAATACATCAAGAATCATGAGCATGCCCAGAAAAAAAGAACTCTGTTTCCTACTCATACAGACAGTATGTATTTCAAGTCTGCTTATGAAACTGATACAAACCCTAGCTCCTCTTACATAAATGCTCTTTAGTTAATAGTGAGAATCGCTTTGGGTTCGTGAACTGTGTAAAATCACTGAGGCCAAAATTCACTGGGTTTTCCAGAAATGAACTCTTGCTTGTAGGAAGACACAGATCCTGGGGTTTAACTCCTTTTCTGAAGTCAAATTCAGACCAGAGTTCTCATACCTGAAAAACACTCTGTTTTAAGGCAAGAATCATCCTCTTCTTTCCACCGTCTCCAATACAGTAAGCAACATGAGCATGCTCAGAAAAAAAGAACTGTGTTTCCTACTCATATGGACCATATGTAGTTCAACTCTGCTTAGGAAACTGATACAAACCACAGATTCCCTTATATAAGTCTTCTTTAGTTAATAGTGAGAATAGCGTTGGGTTCGTGAACTGAGAAAAATCATTTGAGCCCAAAATTCACTGGGTTTACCAGAAATGATCTCTTGCTTGTAGGAAGACACAGGTCCTGGGGTTTAACTGCGTTTCTGAGGGGAAATTCAGACCAGAATTCTCATCCCTGAAAATCACTCTGCTTTAAGGCATGTATCATCCTCTTCTTTCCAGGGTCTCCAATACAGTATGAACCATGTGCATGCCAAGAAAAGAAGATCTGTGTTTCCTACTCATACGGACCATATGTAGTTCAACTCTGCTTATGAAACTGAAACAGACAACAGCTCCTCTTACATAAATGCTCTTTAGTTAATAGTGGAAATCGTGTTGTGTCTAGAACTGTGTAAAATCATTTGGCCGAAAAATCACTTAGTTTACCAGAAATGCACTCTTGCTGTAGGAAGACACAGATCATGGGGTTTAACTCTGTTGCTGAAGGGAAATTCAGACCAGAGTTCCCATCAATAAAACACACACTGTTTTAATGCAAGATGCAGGCTCTTCTTTCCAGCAACTCCAATACAGTAATAACCATGAGCATGCCCTGAAAAAAAGAACAGTGTTTCCTACTCATACGGACCATATGTAGTTCAACTCTGCTTATGAAACTGATAGAAACCACAAATTCCTCTTACAAAAATCCTCTTTAGTTAATAGTGAGAATCGCGTTGGGTTCGTGAACTGCGAAAAACCATTTGAGCCCAAAATAAACTGGGTTTACCTGAAATGAACTGTTTCTTATAGGAAGACACAGTTCCTGGGGTTTAACTAAATTTCTGAAGAGAAATTCAGACCAGAGTTCTCATCCATGAAACACACTCTGTTTTAACGAAGAAGCAAGCTCTTATTTCCAGATACTAAAATACAGCAGGAACCATGAGCATGCCAAGAAATAAAGAACTGTGTTTCCTATTCATACGGTCCATATGTAGTCCAACTCTGCTTATGAAACTGATACAAACCACAGCTCCTCTTACATAAATGCTCTTTAGTTAATAGTGAGAACCGCATTGTGTTTTTGAACTGTGTAAAATCATTTCAGCCCAAAATTCACTTGGTTTACCAGAAATGAACACTTGCTTGTAGGAAGACAAAGATCCTGTGGTTGAACTCAGTTTCTGAAGGGAAATTAAGACCAGAG
This sequence comes from Onychomys leucogaster, assembly GCA_949786385.1. NCBI lineage: Eukaryota > Metazoa > Chordata > Mammalia > Rodentia > Cricetidae > Onychomys > Onychomys leucogaster. Next base: position 1,550,373 of record CATKUP010000117.1, on the reverse strand, counting down.
TTCTCATGCCGGAAACATACTCTGTTTTAATGCAAGAAGCAAGCTGTTCTTTACAGAGTCTAAAATACACCAAGAACCATGAGCATGCCCAGAAAAAAAGAAATGTGTTTCCTACTCATACGGACCATATGTAGTTCAATTCTGCTTATGAAACTGATACAAACCACAGCACCTCTTAATTAAATGCTTTTTAGGTAATAGTGATAATCACGTTGGTTTCTAGAACTGTGTAAAATCATTTGAGCCAAAATTCACTTGGTGTAACAGAAATGAACTCGTGTTTGTAGGAAGACACAGATCATGGGGTTTTAGTCTGTTTCTGAATGGAAATTCAGACCAGAGTTCTCATCCATGAAACACACTCTGTTTTAAAGCAAGAAGCAAGCTCTTCTTTCCAGAAGCTCCAATACATCAAAAACATGAGCATGCCCAGAAAAAAAGAACTCTGTTTCCTACTAATACGGACCATATGTAGTTCAACTCTGCTTATGAAACTGATACAAACCACAGCTCCTCTTACATAAATGCTCTTTAGTTAATAGTGAGAATCACGATGTGTTAATGAACTGTGTAAAATCATTGAGCCCAAAATTCACTGGGTTTTCCAGAAATGAACTCTTGCTTGTAGGAAGACCCAGATCCTGGGGTTTAACTCCGTTTCTGAAGTCAAATTCAGACCAGAGTTCTCATACTTGAAAAACAGTCTGTTTTAAGGCAAGAATCATCCTCTTCTTTCCACCGTCTCCAATACAGTAAGATCCACGAACATGCCCAGAAAAAAAGAGCTGTGATTCCTACGCATACAGACCATATGTAGTTCAACTCTGCTTATGAAACTGCTACCAACCACAACTCCTCTTACATAAATCCTCTTTTGTTAAAAGTGAGAATCGCATTGGGTTTGTGAACAGAGAAATATCATTTGAGCCCAAAATTCACTGAGTTTACCAGAAATGAGCACTTGCTTGTAGGAAGACAAAGATCCTGTGGTTGAACTCCGTTTCTCAGGGGAAATTCAGACCAGAGTTCTCATGCCGGAAACATACTATGTTTTAACGCAAGAAGCAAGCTCTTCTATCCAGAGTCTAAAATACACCAAGAACCATGAGCATGCCCTGAAAAAAAGAACTGTGTTTCCTACTCATACGGACCATATGTAGTTCAACTCTGCTTATGAAACTGATACAAACCCCAGCTCCTCTTACACAAATGCTCTTTAGTTACTAGTGATAATCATGTTGAGTTCGTGATTTGCGAAAAATCATTTGAGCCCAAATTTGACTGGGTTTCCCAGAAATGAACTCTTGCTTGTAGGAAGACACAGATCCTGGGGTTTAACACCGTTTCTGAAGTCAAATTCAGACCAGAGTTCTCATACCTGAAAAACACTCTGTTTTAATGCAAGAATCATCCTCTTCTTTCCACCGTCTCCAATACAGTAAGAACCACGAGCATCCCCAGAAAAAAAGACCTGTGTTTCCTACGCATACAGACCATTTGTAGTTCAACTCTGCTTATTAAACTGATAGCAACCACAACTCCTCTTACATAAATCCTCTTTCGTTAAAAGTGAGAATCGCGTTGGGTTGTGAACTGAGAAAATCATTTGAGCCCAAAATTAACTGAGTTTCCCAGAAATGAACACTTGCTATTAGGAAGACAAAGATCCTAGGGTTTAACTCCGTTTCTGAAGGGAAATTCAGACCAGAGTTCTCATGCCGGAAATATACTCTGTTTTAACGCAAGAAGCAAGCTCTTCTTTCCAGAGTCTAAAATACACCAAGAACCATGAGCATGCCCTGAAAAAAAGAACTGTGTTTCCTACTCATACGGACCATATGTACTTCAACTCTGCTTATGAAACTGATACAAACCACAGCACCTCTTAAATAAGTACTCTTTAGTTAATAGTGATAATCAGGTTGGGATCTAGAACTGTTTAAAATCATTTGAGCCAAAAATTCACTTGGTATAACGGAAATGAAATCGTGCTTGTAGGAAGACACAGATCATGGGGTTTTACTCTGTTTCTGAATGGAAATTCAGACCAGAGTTCTCATCCATGAAACACCCTCTGTTTTAATGCAAGAAGCAAGCTCTTCTTTCCAGAGGCTCCAATACATCAAGAATCATGAGCATGCCCAGAAAAAAAGAACTCTGTTTCCTACTCATACAGACAGTATGTATTTCAAGTCTGCTTATGAAACTGATACAAACCCTAGCTCCTCTTACATAAATGCTCTTTAGTTAATAGTGAGAATCGCTTTGGGTTCGTGAACTGTGTAAAATCACTGAGGCCAAAATTCACTGGGTTTTCCAGAAATGAACTCTTGCTTGTAGGAAGACACAGATCCTGGGGTTTAACTCCTTTTCTGAAGTCAAATTCAGACCAGAGTTCTCATACCTGAAAAACACTCTGTTTTAAGGCAAGATTCATCCTCTTCTTTCCACCGTCTCCAATACATTAAGCAACATGAGCATGCTCAGAAAAAAAGAACTGTGTTTCCTACTCATATGGACCATATGTAGTTCAACTCTGCTTAGGAAACTGATACAAACCACAGATTCCCTTATATAAGTCTTCTTTAGTTAATAGTGAGAATAGCGTTGGGTTCGTGAACTGAGAAAAATCATTTGAGCCCAAAATTCACTGGGTTTACCAGAAATGATCTCTTGCTTGTAGGAAGACACAGGTCCTGGGGTTTAACTCCGTTTCTGAGGGGAAATTCAGACCAGAATTCTCATCCCTGAAAATCACTCTGCTTTAAGGCATGTATCATCCTCTTCTTTCCAGGGTCTCCAATACAGTATGAACCATGTGCATGCCAAGAAAAAAGATCTGTGTTTCCTACTCATACGGACCATATGTAGTTCAACTCTGCTTATGAAACTGAAACAGACAACAGCTCCTCTTACATAAATGCTCTTTAGTTAATAGTGGAAATCGTGTTGTGTCTAGAACTGTGTAAAATCATTTGGCCGAAAAATCACTTAGTTTACCAGAAATGCACTCTTGCTGTAGGAAGACACAGATCATGGGGTTTAACTCTGTTGCTGAACGGAAATTCAGACCAGAGTTCTCATCAATAAAACACACACTGTTTTAATGCAAGATGCAGGCTCTTCTTTCCAGCAACTCCAATACAGTAATAACCATGAGCATGCCCTGAAAAAAAGAACAGTGTTTCCTACTCATACGGACCATATGTAGTTCAACTCTGCTTATGAAACTGATAGAAACCACAAATTCCTCTTACAAAAATCCTCTTTAGTTAATAGTGAGAATCGCGTTGGGTTCGTGAACTGCGAAAAACCATTTGAGCCCAAAATAAACTGGGTTTACCTGAAATGAACTCTTTCTTATAGGAAGACACAGTTCCTGGGGTTTAACTAAATTTCTGAAGAGAAATTCAGACCAGAGTTCTCATCCCTGAAACACACTCTGTTTTAACGAAGAAGCAAGCTCTTTTTTCCAGATACTAAAATACAGCAGGAACCATGAGCATGCCAAGAAATAAAGAACTGTGTTTCCTACTCATACGGTCCATATGTAGTCCAACTCTGCTTATGAAACTGATACAAACCACAGCTCCTCTTACATAAATGCTCTTTAGTTAATAGTGAGAACCGCATTGTGTTTTTGAACTGTGTAAAATCATTTCAGCCCAAAATTCACTTGGTTTACCAGAAATGAACACTTGCTTGTAGGAAGACAAAGATCCTGTGGTTGAACTCAGTTTCTGAAGGGAAATTAAGACCAGAGTTCTCATGCCGGAAACATACTCTGTTTTAATGCAAGAAGCAAGCTGTTCTTTACAGAGTCTAAAATACACCAAGAACCATGAGCATGCCCAGAAAAAAAGAAATGTGTTTCCTACTCATACGGACCATATGTAGTTCAATTCTGCTTATGAAACTGATACAAACCACAGCTCCTCTTAATTAAATGCTTTTTAGGTAATAGTGATAATCACGTTGGTTTCTAGAACTGTGTAAAATCATTTGAGCCAAAATTCACTTGGTGTAACAGAAATGAACTCGTGTTTGTAGGAAGACACAGATCATGGGGTTTTAGTCTGTTTCTGAATGGAAATTCAGAACAGAGTTCTCATCCATGAAACACACTCTGTTTTAAAGCAAGAAGCAAGCTCTTCTTTCCAGAAGCTCCAATACATCAAGAAACATGAGCATGCCCAGAAAAAAAGAACTCTGTTTCCTACTCATACAGACAGTATGTAGTTCAAGTCTGCTTATGAAACTGATACAAACCCTTGCTCCTCTTACATAAATGCTCTTTAGTTAATAGTGAGAATCGCTTTGGGTTCGTGAACTGTGTAAAATCACTGAGGCCAAAATTCACTGGGTTTTCCAGAAATGAACTCTTGCTTGTAGGAAGACACAGATCCTGGGGTTTAACTCCTTTTCTGAAGTCAAATTCAGACCAGAGTTCTCATACCTGAAAAACACTCTGTTTTAAGGCAAGATTCATCCTCTTCTTTCCACCGTCTCCAATACATTAAGCAACATGAGCATGCTCAGAAAAAAAGAACTGTGTTTCCTACTCATATGGACCATATGTAGTTCAACTCTGCTTAGGAAACTGATACAAACCACAGATTCCCTTATATAAGTCTTCTTTAGTTAATAGTGAGAATAGCGTTGGGTTCGTGAACTGAGAAAAATCATTTGAGCCCAAAATTCACTGGGTTTACCAGAAATGATCTCTTGCTTGTAGGAAGACACAGGTCCTGGGGTTTAACTCCGTTTCTGAGGGGAAATTCAGACCAGAATTCTCATCCCTGAAAATCACTCTGCTTTAAGGCATGTATCATCCTCTTCTTTCCAGGGTCTCCAATACAGTATGAACCATGTGCATGCCAAGAAAAAAGATCTGTGTTTCCTACTCATACGGACCATATGTAGTTCAACTCTGCTTATGAAACTGAAACAGACAACAGCTCCTCTTACATAAATGCTCTTTAGTTAATAGTGGAAATCGTGTTGTGTCTAGAACTGTGTAAAATCATTTGGCCGAAAAATCACTTAGTTTACCAGAAATCCACTCTTGCTGTAGGAAGACACAGATCATGGGGTTTAACTCTGTTGCTGAAGGGAAATTCAGACCAGAGTTCTCATCAATAAAACACACACTGTTTTAATGCAAGATGCAGGCTCTTCTTTCCAGCAACTCCAATACAGTAATAACCATGAGCATGCCCTGAAAAAAAGAACAGTGTTTCCTACTCATACGGACCATATGTAGTTCAACTCTGCTTATGAAACTGATAGAAACCACAAATTCCTCTTACAAAAATCCTCTTTAGTTAATAGTGAGAATCGCGTTGGGTTCGTGAACTGCGAAAAACCATTTGAGCCCAAAATAAACTGGGTTTACCTGAAATGAACTCTTTCTTATAGGAAGACACAGTTCCTGGGGTTTAACTAAATTTCTGAAGAGAAATTCAGACCAGAGTTCTCATCCCTGAAACACACTCTGTTTTAACGAAGAAGCAAGCTCTTTTTTCCAGATACTAAAATACAGCAGGAACCATGAGCATGCCAAGAAATAAAGAACTGTGTTTCCTACTCATACGGTCCATATGTAGTCCAACTCTGCTTATGAAACTGATACAAACCACAGCTCCTCTTACATAAATGCTCTTTAGTTAATAGTGAGAACCGCATTGTGTTTTTGAACTGTGTAAAATCATTTCAGCCCAAAATTCACTTGGTTTACCAGAAATGAACACTTGCTTGTAGGAAGACAAAGATCCTGTGGTTGAACTCAGTTTCTGAAGGGAAATTAAGACCAGAGTTCTCATGCCGGAAACATACTCTGTTTTAATGCAAGAAGCAAGCTGTTCTTTACAGAGTCTAAAATACACCAAGAACCATGAGCATGCCCAGAAAAAAAGAAATGTGTTTCCTACTCATACGGACCATATGTAGTTCAATTCTGCTTATGAAACTGATACAAACCACAGCACCTCTTAATTAAATGCTTTTTAGGTAATAGTGATAATCACGTTGGTTTCTAGAACTGTGTAAAATCATTTGAGCCAAAATTCACTTGGTGTAACAGAAATGAACTCGTGTTTGTAGGAAGACACAGATCATGGGGTTTTAGTCTGTTTCTGAATGGAAATTCAGAACAGAGTTCTCATCCATGAAACACACTCTGTTTTAAAGCAAGAAGCAAGCTCTTCTTTCCAGAAGCTCCAATACATCAAGAAACATGAGCATGCCCAGAAAAAAAGAACTCTGTTTCCTACTAATACGGACCATATGTAGTTCAACTCTGCTTATGAAACTGATACAAACCACAGCTCCTCTTACATAAATGCTCTTTAGTTAATAGTGAGAATCACGTTGTGTTAATGAACTGTGTAAAATCATTGAGCCCAAAATTCACTGGGTTTTCCAGAAATGAACTCTTGCTTGTAGGAAGACCCAGATCCTGGGGTTTAACTCCGTTTCTGAAGTCAAATTCAGACCAGAGTTCTCATACTTGAAAAACAGTCTGTTTTAAGGCAAGAATCATCCTCTTCTTTCCACCGTCTCCAATACAGTAAGATCCACGAACATGCCCAGAAAAAAAGAGCTGTGATTCCTACGCATACAGACCATATGTAGTTCAACTCTGCTTATGAAACTGCTACCAACCACAACTCCTCTTACATAAATCCTCTTTTGTTAAAAGTGAGAATCGCATTGGGTTTGTGAACAGAGAAATATCATTTGAGCCCAAAATTCACTGAGTTTACCAGAAATGAGCACTTGCTTGTAGGAAGACAAAGATCCTGTGGTTGAACTCCGTTTCTCAGGGGAAATTCAGACCAGAGTTCTCATGCCGGAAACATACTATGTTTTAACGCAAGAAGCAAGCTCTTCTATCCAGAGTCTAAAATACACCAAGAACCATGAGCATGCCCTGAAAAAAAGAACTGTGTTTCCTACTCATACGGACCATATGTAGTTCAACTCTGCTTATGAAACTGATACAAACCCCAGCTCCTCTTACACAAATGCTCTTTAGTTACTAGTGATAATCATGTTGTGTTCGTGATTTGCGAAAAATCATTTGAGCCCAAATTTGACTGGGTTTCCCAGAAATGAACTCTTGCTTGTAGGAAGACACAGATCCTGGGGTTTAACACCGTTTCTGAAGTCAAATTCAGACCAGACTTCTCATACCTGAAAAACACTCTGTTTTAAGGCAAGAATCATCCTCTTCTTTCCACCGTCTCCAATACAGTAAGAACCACGAGCATCCCCAGAAAAAAAGACCTGTGTTTCCTACGCATACAGACCATTTGTAGTTCAACTCTGCTTATTAAACTGATAGCAACCACAACTCCTCTTACATAAATCCTCTTTCGTTAAAAGTGAGAATCGCGTTGGGTTGTGAACCGAGAAAATCATTTGAGCCCAAAATTAACTGAGTTTCCCAGAAATGAACACTTGCTATTAGGAAGACAAAGATCCTAGGGTTTAACTCCGTTTCTGAAGGGAAATTCAGACCAGAGTTCTCATGCCGGAAATATACTCTGTTTTAACGCAAGAAGCAAGCTCTTCTTTCCAGAGTCTAAAATACACCAAGAACCATGAGCATGCCCTGAAAAAAAGAACTGTGTTTCCTACTCATACGGACCATATGTACTTCAACTCTGCTTATGAAACTGATACAAACCACAGCACCTCTTAAATAAGTACTCTTTAGTTAATAGTGATAATCAGGTTGGGATCTAGAACTGTTTAAAATCATTTGAGCCAAAAATTCACTTGGTATAACGGAAATGAAATCGTGCTTGTAGGAAGACACAGATCATGGGGTTTTACTCTGTTTCTGAATGGAAATTCAGACCAGAGTTCTCATCCATGAAACACCCTCTGTTTTAATGCAAGAAGCAAGCTCTTCTTTCCAGAGGCTCCAATACATCAAGAATCATGAGCATGCCCAGAAAAAAAGAACTCTGTTTCCTACTCATACAGACAGTATGTAGTTCAAGTCTGCTTATGAAACTGATACAAACCCTAGCTCCTCTTACATAAATGCTCTTTAGTTAATAGTGAGAATCGCGTTGGGTTCGTGAACTGTGTAAAATCACTGAGCCCAAAATTCACTGGGTTTTCCAGAAATGAACTCTTGCTTGTAGGAAGACACAGATCCTGGGGTTATTTCCTTTTCTGAAGTCAAATTCAGACCAGAGTTCTCATACCTGAAAAACACTCTGTTTTAAGGCAAGAATCATCCTCTTCTTTCCACCGTCTCCAATACAGTAAGAACCACGAGCATGCCCTGAAAAAAAGACCTGTGTTTCCTACGCATACAGACCATATGTAGTTCAACTCTGCTTATTAAACTGATAGCAACCACAACTCCTCTTACATAAATCCTCTTTCGTTAAAAGTGAGAATCGCGTTGGGTTTGTGAACATAGAAAAATCATTGAGACCAAAATTCACTGAGTTTACCAGAAATGAACTCTTGCTATTAGGAAGACAGAGATCCTGGGGTTTAACACCATTTCTGAAGGCAAATTCAGACCAGAGTTCTCATCCCTGAAACACACTCTGTTTTAACGAAGAAGCAAGCTCTTCTTTCCAGATAATAAAATACAGCAAGAACCATGAGCATGCCAAGAGAAAAAGAACTGTGTTTCCTATTCATACAGGCCATATGTAGTCCAACTCTCATCATGAAACTGATACAAACCACAGCTCCTCTTACATAAATGCTCTTTAGTTAATAGTGAGAACCGCATTGGGTTTTTGAACTGTGTAAAATCATTTCAGCCCAAAATTCACATGGTTTACCAGAAATGAACACTTGCTTGTAGGAAGACAAAGATCCTGTGGTTGAACTCCGTTTCTGAAGGGAAATTCAGACCAGAGTTCTCATGCCGGAGTCATACTCTGTTTTAACGCAAGAAGCAAGCTCTTCGTTCCAGAGTCTAAAATACACCAAGAACCATGAGCATGCCCTGAAAAAAAGAACTGTGTTTCCTACTCATACGGACCATATGTAGTTCAACTCTGCTTATGAAACTGATACAAACCACAGCTCCTCTTACATAAATCCTCTTTAGTTAAAAGTGAGAATCGCGTTTGGTTCGTGAACCGCGAAAAATCATTTGAGCCCAAAATTCACTGGGTTTACCTGAAATGAACTCTTTCTTGTAGGAAGACACAGATCCTGGGGTTTAATTACATTTCTGAAGGCAAATTCTGACCAGAATTCTCAACCCTGTAAAACACTCTGTTTTAAGGCAAGAATCATCCTCTTCTTTCCAGTGTCTCCAAAACATTAAGAACCATGTGCATGTCCAGAAATAAAGAACTGTGTTTCCTACTCATACGGACCATATGCAGTTCAACTCTGCTTATGAAACTGATACAACCAATACCTCCTCTTAAATAAATGATCTTTGGTTAATAGTGAGAATCGCATTGGGTTTTGAACTGTGTAAATTCATTTGAGCCCAAAATTCACTGGTTTAACCAGAAATGAACTCTTGCTTTAGGAAGACAGAGTTCCTGGTGTTTAACTCCATTTCTGAATTGAAATTCAGATCAGAGTTCTCATCCCTGAAAAATACTCTGTTTTAAGGCAGGAATCATCCTCTTCTTTCCAGCTTCTCCAATACAGAAAGAACCATGAGCATGTCCAGAAAAAAGAACTGTGTTTCCTACTCATACAGACCATATGTAGTTCAACTCTGCTTATGAAACTGATATAAACAACAGCTCCTCTTACATAAATGCTCTTTAGTTAATAGTGATAAACCCGTTGTGTTCTGGAACTCTGTAAAATCATTTGAGCCGGAAATTCACTTGGTTTACCAGAAGTGATCTCTTGCTTGTAGTAAGATACAGATCTTGGGGTTTAACTCCGTTTCTGATCGGAAATTCAGACAAGAGTTCTCATCCCTTTAAAAAAAACTCTGTTTTAAGGCAAATATCAACCTCTACTATCCAGCGTCTCAATACAGTAACAACCATGAGCATTCCTAGAAAAAAAGACCTGTGTTTTCTACTCATATAGATCATATCTAGTTCAACTCTGCTCATGAACCTGATTCAAATCACAGCTACTCTTACATAAATCCTCTCTAGTTAATAGTGAGAATCGCGTTGGGTTGGTGAACTGCGAAAAACCATTTGAGCCCAAAATTCACTGGGTTTACCTGAAATGAACTCTGTCTTGTAGGAAGACACAGATCCTGTGGTTTAACTCCACTTCTGAAGGGAAATTCAGACCAGAGTTCTCATCCCTGAAACACACTCTGTTTTAACTAAGAAGCAAGCTCTTCTTTCCCGATACTAAAATACAGCAAGAACCATGAGCATGCCAAGAAAAAAAGAGCTGTGTTTCCTATTGATACAGTCCATATGTTGTCCAACTCAGCATATGAAACTGATACAAAGGACGGCTCCACTTACATAAATCCTCTCTAGTTAATAGTGAGAATCGCGTTGGGTTGGTGAACTGCGAAAAATCATTTGAGCCCAAAATTCACTGGGTTAACCAGAAATGAACTCTTTCTTATAGGAAGACACAGTTCCTGGGGTTTAACTCCGTTTCTGAAGGGAAATTCAGGCCAGAGTTCTCATGCCGGAAACATACTCTGTTTTAATGCAAGAAGCAAGCTCTTCTTTCCAGAGTCTAAAATACACCAAGAACCATGAGCATGCCCTGAAAAAAAGAACTGTGTTTCCTACTCATACGGACCATATGTACTTCAACTCTGCTTATGAAACTGATACAAACCACAGCACCTCTTAATTAAATGCTCTTTAGTTAATAGTGATAATCAGGTTGGGTTCTAGAACTGTTTAAAATCATTTGAGCCAAAAATTCACTTGGTATAACGGAAATGAAATCGTGCTTGTAGGAAGACACAGATCATGGGGTTTTACTCTATTTCTGAATGGAAATTCAGACCAGAGTTCTCATCCATGAAACACCCTCTGTTTTAATTCAAGAAGCAAGCTCTTCTTTCCAGAATCTCCAATACATCAAGAACCATGAGCATGCCCAGAAAAAAAGACTCTGTTCCTACTCATACAGACAGTATGTAGTTCAACTGTGCTTATGAAACTGATACAAACCCCAGCTCTTCTTACATAAATGCTCTTTAGTTAATAGTGAGAATCGCGTTGGGTTCGTGAACTGTGTTAAATCACTGAGCCCAAAATTCACGGGGTTTTCCAGAAATGAACTCTTGCTTGTAGGAAGACACAATTCCTGGGGTTTAACTCGTTTTCTGAAGAGAAATTCAGACCAGAGTTCTCATACCTGAAACACACTCTGTTTTAACGAAGAAGCAAGCTCTTCTTTCCAGATACTAAAATACAGCAGGAACCATGAGCATGCCAATAAATAAAGAACTGTGTTTCCTATTCATACGGTCCATATGTAGTCCAACTCTGCTTATGAAACTGATACAAACCACAGCTCCTCTTACATAAATGCTCTTTAGTTAATAGTGAGAACCGCATTGGGTTTTTGAACTGTGTAAAATCATTTCAGCCCAAAATTCACTTGGTTTACCAGAAATGAACACTTGCTTGTAGGAAGACAAAGATCCTGTGGTTGAACTCCGTTTCTCAAGGGAAATTCAGACCAGAGTTCTCATGCCGGAAACATACTCTGTTTTAATGCAAGAAGCAAGCTCTTCTTTCCAGAGTCTATAATACACCAAGAACCATGAGCATGCCTTGAAAAAAAGAAATGTGTTTCCTACTCATACGGACCATATGTAGTTCAATTCTGCTTATGAAACTGATACAAACCACAGCACCTCTTAATTAAATGCTTTTTAGGTAATAGTGATAATCACGTTGGTTTCTAGAACTGTGTAAAATCATTTGAGCCAAAATTCACTTGGTGTAACAGAAATGAACTCGTGCTTGTAGGAAGACACAGATCATGGGGTTTTATGCTGTTTCTGAATGGAAATTCAGACCAGAGTTCTCATCCATGAAACACACTCTGTTTTAATGCAAGAAACAAGCTCTTCTTTCCAGAGGCTCCAATACATCAAGAAACATGAGCATGACAAGAAAAAAAGAACTCTGTTTCCTACTAATACGGACCATATGTAGTTCAACTCTGCTTATGAAACTGATACAAACCTCAGCTCCTATTACATAAATGCTCTTTAGTTAATAGTGAGAATCACGTTGTGTTCATGAACTGTGTAAAATCATTGAGCCCAAAATTCACTAGGATTTCCAGAAATGAACTCTTGCTTGTAGGAAGACACAGATCCTGGGGATAACTCCGTTTCTGAAGTCAAATTGAGACCAGAGTTCTCATACCTGAAAAACAGTATGTTTTAAGGCAAGAATAATCCTCTTCTTTCCACCGTCTCCAATACAGTAAGATCCACGAGCATGCCCAGAAAATAGAGGTGTGATTCCTATGCATACAGACCATATGTAGTTCAACTCTGCTTATGAAACTGCTACCAACCACAACTCCTCTTACATAAATCCTCTTTTGTTAAAAGTGAGAATCGCATTGGGTTTGTGAACAGAGAAATATCATTTGAGCCCAAAATTCACTGAGTTTACCAGAAATGAACACTTGCTTGTAGGAAGACAAAGATCCTGTGGTTGAACTCCGTTTCTCAAGGGAAATTCAGACCAGAGTTCTCATGCCGGAAACATACTATGTTTTAACGCAAGAAGCAAGCTCTTCTATCCAGAGTCTAAAATACACCAAGAACCATGAGCATGCCCTGAAAAAAAGAACTGTGTTTTCTACTCATACGGACCATATGTAGTTCAATTCTGCTTATGAAACTGATACAAACCACAGCACCTCTTAAATAAGTGCTCTTTAGTTAATAGTGATAATCAGGTTGGGATCTAGAACTGTTTAAAATCATTTGAGCCAAAAATTCACTTGGTATAACGGAAATGAACTCTTGCTTGTAGGAAGACACAGATCCTGGGGTTTAACTCCTTTTCTGAAGTCAAATTCAGACCAGAGTTCTCATACCTGAAAAACACTCTGTTTTAAGGCAAGAATCATCCTCTTCTTTCCACCGTCTCCAATACAGTAAGAACCACGAGCATGCCCAGAAAAAAAGACCTGTGTTTCCTACGCATACAGACCATATGTAGTTCAACTCTGCTTATTAAACTGATAGCAACCACAGCTCCTCTTACATAAATGCTCTTTAGTTAATAGTGAGAACCGCATTGGGTTTTTGAACTGTGTAAAATCATTTCAGCCCAAAATTCACATGGTTTACCAGAAATGAACACTTGCTTGTAGGAAGACAAAGATCCTGTGGTTGAACTCCGTTTCTGAAGGGAAATTCAGATCAGAGTTCTCATGCCGGAGTCATACTCTGTTTTAACGCAAGAAGCAAGCTCTTCGTTCCAGAGTCTAAAATACACCAAGAACCATGAGCATGCCCTGAAAAAAAGAACTGTGTTTCCTACTCATACGGACCATATGTAGTTCAACTCTGCTTATGAAACTGATACAAACCACAGATCCTCTTACATAAATCCTCTTTAGTTAAAAGTGAGAATCGCGTTTGGTTCGTGAACTGCGAAATAAACATTTGAGCCCAAAATTCACTGGGTTTACCTTAAATTAACTCTTTCTTGTAGGAAGACACAGATCCTGGGGTTTAATTACATTTCTGAAGGCAAATTCTGACCAGAATTCTCAAACCCTGTAAAACACTCTGTTTTAAGGCAAGAATCATCCTCTTCTTTCCAGTGTCTCCAAAACATTAAGAACCATGTGCATGTCCAGAAATAAAGAACTGTGTTTCCTACTCATACGGACCATATGCAGTTCAACTCTGCTTATGAAACTGATACAAGCAATACCTCCTCTTAAATAAATGATCTTTAGTTAATAGTGAGAATCGCATTGGGTTTTGAACTGTGTAAATTCATTTGAGCCCAAAATTCACTGGTTTAACCAGAAATGAACTCTTGCTTTAGGAAGACAGAGTTCCTGGTTTTTAACTCCATTTCTGAATTGAAATTCAGATCAGAGTTCTCATCCCTGAAAAATACTCTGTTTTAAGGCAGGAATCATCCTCTTCTTTCCAGCTTCTCCAATACAGAAAGAACCATGAGCATGTCCAGAAAAAAGAACTGTGTTTCCTACTCATACAGACCATATGTAGTTCAACTCTGCTTATGAAACTGATATAAACAACAGCTCCTCTTACATAAATGCTCTTTAGTTAATAGTGATAAACCCGTTGTGTTCTGGAACTCTGTAAAATCATTTGAGCCGGAAATTCACTTGGTTTACCAGAAGTGATCTCTTGCTTGTAGTAAGATAGAGATCTTGGGGTTTAACTCCGTTTCTGAAGGGAAATTCAGACAAGAGTTCTCATCCCTTTAAAAAAAACTCTGTTTTAAGGCAAATATCAACCTCTACTATCCAGCGTCTCAATACAGTAAGAACCATGAGCATTCCTAGAAAAAAAGACCTCTGTTTTCTACTCGTACAGATCATATGTAGTTCAACTCTGCTCATGAACCTGATTCAAATCACAGCTCCTCTTACATAAATCCTCTCTAGTTAATAGTGAGAATCGCATTGGGTTGGTGAACTGCGAAAAACCATTTGAGCCCAAAATTCACTGGGTTTACCTGAAATGAACTCTGTCTTGTAGGAAGACACAGATCCTGTGGTTTAACTCAATTTCTGAAGGGAAATTCAGACCAGAGTTCTCATCCCTGAAACACACTCTGTTTTAACTAAGAAGCAAGCTCTTCTTTCCCGATACTAAAATACAGCAAGAACCATGAGCATGCCAAGAAAAAAAGAGCTGTGTGTCCTATTGATGCGGTCCATATGTTGTCCAACTCTGCATATGAAACTGATACAAACCATGGCTCCACTTACATAAATGCTCATTAGTTAATAGTGAGAATCGCTTTGTGTACGTAAACTGCGAAAAATCATTTGAGCCCAAAATTCACTGGGTTAACCAGAAATGAACTCTTTCTTATAGGAAGACACAGTTCCTGGGGTTTAACTCCATTTCTGAAGAGAAATTCAGACCAGAGTTCTCATACCTGAAACACACTCTGTTTTAACGAAGAAGCAAGCTCTTCTTTCCAGATACTAAAATACAGCAGGAACAATGAGCATGCCAAGAAATAAAGAACTGTGTTTCCTATTCATACGGTCCATATGTAGTCCAACTCTGCTTATGAAACTGATACAAACCACAGCACCTCTTACATAAATGCTCTTTAGTTAATAGTGAGAACCTCATTGGGTTTTTGAACTGTGTAAAATCATTTCAGCCCAAAATTCACATGGTTTACCAGAAATGAACACTTGCTTGTAGGAAGACAAAGATCCTGTGGTTGAACTCCGTTTCTGAATGGAAATTCAGACCAGAGTTCTCATGCCGGAAACATACTCTGTTTTAATGCAAGAAGCAAGCTCTTCTTTCCAGAGTCTAAAATACACCAAGAACCATGAGCATGCCCTGAAAAGAGAAATGTGTTTCCTACTCATACGGACCATATGTAGTTCAATTCTGCTTATGAAACTGATACAAACCACAGCACCTCTTAATTAAATGCTTTTTAGGTAATAGTGATAATCACGTTGGTTTCTAGAACTGTGTAAAATCATTTGAGCCAAAATTCACTTGGTGTAACAGAAATGAACTCGTGCTTGTAGGAAGACACAGATCATGGGGTTTTATGCTGTTTCTGAATGGAAATTCAGACCAGAGTTCTCATCCATGAAACCCACTCTGTTTTAATGCAATACGCAAGCTATTCTTTCCAGCGGCTCCAATAAAGATCCTGTGGTTGAACTCCGTTTCTGAAGGGAAATTAAGACCAGTGTTCTCATCCATGAAACACACTCTCTTTTAACACAAGGAGCAATCTCTTCTTTCCAGCGTCTCCAATACAGCAAGAATCATGAGCAAGCCCAGAAAAAAAGAACTGTGTTTCCTACTCATAAGGACCATATGTAATTTAACTATGCTTATGAAACTGAAACAAAACAAAGCTACTCTTACATAAATGTTCTTTAGTTAATAGTGAGAATCGCGTTGGGTTCGTGAACTGCAAATAATCATTTGAGTCCAAAATTCACTGTGTTAACCAGAAATGAACTCTTGCTTGCAGGAAGACACAGATCCTGGGGTTTAACTACGTTTCTGTAGGGAAATTCAGACCAGAGTTCTCATCCCTGAAACACACTCTGCTTTAATGCATGAAGCAAGCTCTTCTTTCCAGAGACTAAAATACAGCAAGAACAATGAGCATGCCCTGAAAAAAAGAACTGTGTTTCCTACTCAGGCGGACCATATGTAGTTCAACTCTGCTTATGAAATGATACAGACCACACGTCTTCTTACATAAATACTCTTTAGTTTCTAGTGAGAATAGCGTTGTGTTCGTGAACTGCGAAAAATCATTTGAGCCCAAAATTCACTGGGTTTACCGGAAATGAACTCTTGCTTGTAGGAAGACACCAATCCTGGGGTTTAACTCTGTTTCTGTAGGGAAATTCAGACCAGAGTTCTCATCCCTGAAAAACACTCTGTTTTCTTGCAATACGCAAGCTATTCTTTCCAGCGGCTCCAATACATCAAGAACCATGAGAATGCTCTGAAAAAAAGAACTGTGTTTCCTACTAATACGGACCATATGTAGTTCAACTCTCCTTATGAAACTGATACATACCACAGCACCTCTTAAATAAATGCTCTTTAGTTAATAGTGATTATCGCATTGGGTTCTAGAACTGTGTAAAATCATTTGAGCCCAAAATTCACTTTGTATACCACAAATTAACTCTTGCTTGTAGGAAGACACAGATGCTGGGGTTTAACTCCGTTTATGAAGGCAAATTCAGACCAGAGTTCTCATCCCTTTAAAAAAAAAGTCTGTTTTAAGGCAAACATCAACCTCTACTATCCAGCGTCTCCAATACAGTAAGAACCATGAGCATTCCTAGAAAAAAAGACCTGTGTTTTCTACTCGTACAGACCATATGTAGTTCAACTCTGCTCATGAAACTGATTCAAATCACAGCTCCTCTTACATAAATCCTCTTTAGTTAATAGTGAGAATCGCGTTGGGTTCGTGAACTGTGAAAATTCATTTGAGCCCAAAATTCACTGGGTTAACCAGAAATGAACTCTTGCCTGTAGGAAGACTCAGATCCGGGGGTTTAACTCCGTTCCTTAAGGGAAATTAAGAGCAGAGTTCTTATCCCTGAAACACACTCTGTTTTAACGAAGAAGCAAGCTCTTCTTTCCATAGACTAAAATACAGAAAGAACCATGAGAATGCCCTGAAAAAAAGAACTGTGTTTCCTACTCATGCGGACCATATATAGTTCAACTCTGCTTATGAAACTGATACATACCATACGTCCTCTTACATAAATGCTTTTTAGTTACTAGTGAGAATAGCGTTGTGTTAGTGAACTGTGAAAAATCATATGAGCCCAAATTTGTCTGGGTTTACCAGAAATGAACTCTTACTTGTAGGAAGACACAGACCCTGGGGTTTAACTCCGTTTCTGAAGCCAAATTCAGACCAGAGTTCTCATCCCTGAAAAACACTCTGTTTTCATGCAATACGCAAGCTATACTTTCCAGCGGCTCCAATACATCAAGAACCATGAGAATGCTCAGAAAAAAAGAACTGTGTTTCCTACTAATACGGACCATATGTAGTTCAACTCTGCTTATGAAACTGATACAAACCACAGCACCTCTTAAATAAATGCTCTTTAGTTAATAGTGATAATCGCGTTGGATTCTAGAACTGTGTAAAATCATTGGAGCCGAAATTCACTTGGTTTAACAGAAATGAACTCGTGCTTGTAGGAAGACACAGATCATGGGGTTTTACTCTGTTTCTGAATGGAAATTCAGACCAGAGTTCTCATCCATGAAACACACACTGTTTTAATGCAAGAAGCCAGCTCTTCTTTCCAGAGGCTCCAATACAGCAAGAATCATGAGCATGCCCAGAAAAAAAGAACTGTGTTTCCAACTCTTAAGTACCATATATAATTCAACCCTGCTTATGAAACTGTAACAAACAAAATCTACTCTTACATAAATGCTCTCTAGTTAATAGTGAGAATCGCGTTGGGTTCATGAACTGTATAAAATCATTTGAGCTCAAATTCATTGGATTTACCAGAAATGAACTCTTGCTTGTAGGAAGACACAGATCCTGGGGTTTATCTCCATTTCTGAAGGGAAATTCTGACCAGGGTTCTCATCCCTGAAACACAATCTGTTTTAACGCAAGAAGCAAGCTCTTCTTTCCAGAGTCAAAAATACAGCAAGAACCATGAGCATGCCCAGAAAAATAGATCTGTGTTTCCTACTCATACAGACCATATGTAACTAAACTCTGCTAATGAAACAGATTCAGACTACAGCTCCTCTTACATAAATGCTCTTTAGTTAATAGTGATAAACCCGTTGTGTTCTGGAACTGTGTAAAATCATTTGAGCCGAAAATTCACATGGTTTACCAGAAATGATCTCTTGCTTGTAGTAAGATACAGATCCTGGGGTTTAACTCCGTTTCTGAATGGAAATTCAGACCAGAGTTCTCGTCCCTGAAACATACTCTGTTTTAACGCAAGAAGCAAGCTATTCTTTCCAGAGTCTAAAATACAGCAAAAACCATGAGCATGCCCTGAGAAAAAGAACTGTGTTTCCTACTCATAGGGACCATATGTACTTCAACTCTGCTTATGAAACTAATACAAACCACAGCTCCTCTTAAATAAATGCTCTTAATTAAATAGTGAGAATCGCATTGGGTTTTGAACTGTGTAAAATCATTTGAGCCCAAAATTCACTTTGTATACCACAAATGAACTCTTGCTTGTAGGAAGATACAGATGCTGGGTTTTAACTCCGTTTCTGAAGGCAAATTCAGACCAGAGTTCTCATCCCTGATAAAAAACTCTGTTTTCAGGCTACTATCATCCTCTTCTATTCAGCGTCTCCAATACAGCAAGAACCATGAGCATGCCCAGAGAAAAAGAACTGTGTTTCCTACTCATACGGACCATATGTTGTTCAACTCTGCTCATGAAACTGATACAAACCACAGCTCCTCTTACATAAATGCTCTTTAGTTAATAGTGAGAATCGGTTTGGGATAGTGAAATGCTAAAAATCATTTGAGCCCAAAATTCTCTTGGTTTACCAGAAATGAACTCTTGCTTGGAGGAAGACACAGATCCTGGGCTTAAACTCCATTATTGAAGGGAAATTCAGACCAGTGTTCTCATCCCTGAAACACAATCTGTTTTAAAGCAAGAAGCAAGCTCTTCTTTCCAGGGACTAAAATACAGCAAGAACCCTGAGCATGGCCTGGAAAAAAGAACTGTGTTTCCTATTCATACGGTCCATATGTAGTTCAACTCTGCTTATGAAACTGATACAGAACACAGCTCCTCTTACATAAATGCTCTTTACTTAATAGTAAAAATCGCATTGTGTTCTAGAACTGTGTAAAATCATTTGAGCCAAAAATTCACTTGGTTTACCAGAAATGAACTCTTGCTTGTAGGAAGACACAGATCCTGTGGTTGAACTCCGTTTCTGAAGGGAAATTCAGACCAGTGTTCTCATCCATGAAACACACTCTATTTTAACGCAAGGAGCATGTTCTTCTTTCCAGCATCTCCAATACAGCAAGAACCATGAGCATGCCCAGAAAAAAAGAACTGTGTTTCATACTCATTCGGACCATATGTATTTCAACTCTGCTTATGAAACTGATACAAACCACAGCTCCTCTTACATAAATGCTCCTTAGTTAATAGTGAGAATCTGTTTGGGATAGTGAAATGCTAAAAATCATTTGAGCCCAAAATAGACTTGCTTTACCAGAAATGAACTCTTTTTGGAGGAAGACACAGATCCTGGGGTTTAACTCCGTTTCTTAAGGGAAATTCAGACCAGTGTTCTCATCCATGAAACACACTCTCTTTTAACGCAAGGAGCAATCTCTTCTTTCCAGGGTCTCCAATACAGCAAGAATCATGTGCATTCCCTGAAAATAAGAACTGTGTTTTCTATTCATAAGGACCATATGTAATTCAACTATGCTTATGAAACTGAAAAAAACCACAGCTACTCTTACATACATGCTCTTTAGTTAATAGTGAGAATCGGTTTGGGTTGTTGAACTGCGAAAAATCATTTGAGACCAAAATTCACTTGGTTTAACAGAAATGAACTCTTGCTTGCAGGAAGACACAGATGCTGGGCTTAAACTCCATTACTGAAGGGAAATTCAGACCAGAGTTCTCATCCCTGAAACACACTCTGCGTTAACGCAAGAAGCAATCTCTTCTTTCCAGAGTCTAAAATACAGCAAGAACCATGAGCATGCCCTGAAAAAAAGAACCGTGTTTCCCACTCATGCGGACCATATGTAGTTCAACTCTGCTTATGAAAATGATACAAACCACAGCTCCTCTTACATAAATGCTCTTTAGTTAATAGTGAGAATCGCGTTGGGTTCGTGAACTGCGAAACATCATTTGAGCCCAAAAATCACTGGGTTTACCCGAAATGAACTCTTGCTTGTAGAAAGACACAGATCCTGGGGTTTAACTCCGTCTCCGAAGGGAAATTCAGACCAGAGTTCTCATCCCTGAAAAGAAAACTCTGTTTTAAGGCAAATATCATCCTCTTCTATCCAGCGACTCCAATACAGTAGGAACCATGAGCATTCCTAGAAAAAAAGAACTGTGTTTCCTACTCGTACAGACCATATGTAGTTCAACTCTGCTTATGCAATGATACAGGCCACAGCTCCTCTTACATAAATTCTCTTTAGTTAATAGTGAGAATCGCGTTGGGTTCATGAAATATATAAAATCATTTGAGCCCAAAAATCACTGGGTTTACCAGAACGGAACTCTTTTTTGTATGATTACACAGATCCTGGCGTTTAACCCCGTTTCTGAAGGGAAATTCAGACCAGAGTTCTCATCCCTGAAACACAATTTGTTTTAACGCAAGAAGCAAGCTCTTCTTTCCAAATTCTAAAATAAAGCAAGAACCATGAGCATGCCCTGAAAAAAAGAATTGTGTTTCCTACTCATACAGACCATATGTAGTTCAACTCTGCTCATGAAACTGATACAAACCACAGCTCCTCTTACATAAATGCTCTTTAGTTAATAGTGAGAATCGCATTGGGTTCGTGAACTGTGAAACCTAATTTGAGCCTAAAATCACTGGCTTTACCAGAAATGAACTCTTGCTTGTAGGAAGACACTGATCCTTGGGTTTAACTCCGTTTCTGAAGGGAAATTCATTCCAGAGTTTTCATCCCTGATACACACTCTGTTGTAACGCAAGAAGCAAGCTCTTCTTTCCAGAGTCTAAAATACAGCAAGAACAATGAGCATACCCTGAAAAAAAGAAATGTGTTTCCTACTCATACGGACCATATGTAGTTCAACTCTGCTTATGAAACTGATACAAACCACAGCTCCGCTTACATTAAAGCTCTTTAGTTAATAGTGAGAATCGGTTTGGTTTGGTGAACTATGAAAAATCATTTAAGCCCAAAATTCACTTGGTTTACCAGAAATGAACTCTTGCTTGTAGGAAGACACAGATATGGGGGTTTAACTCCATTTCTGAAGGGAAATTCAGACCAGAGTTCTCATCCATGAAACACACTCTGCTTTATCGCAAGAAGCATGCTCTTCTTTCCAGAGTCTAAAATACAGCAAGAACCATGAGCATATCCAGAAAAAAGAACTGTGTTTCCTACTCATACACACCATATGTATATCAAATCTGCTTATGAAACTGATATAAACAACAGCTCCTCTTACGTAAATGCTCTTTCGTTAATTGTGAGAATCGCGTTGGTTCCATGAACTGCGAAAAATCCTTTCAGCCCAAAATTCACTGGGTTTACCAGAAATGTACTCTTGCTTGTAGGAAGACACAGATCCTGGGGTTTAACTCCCTTTCTGAAGGCAAATTCAGACCAGAGTTCTCATCCATGAAAAACACTCTGTTTTCACACAAGACGCAAGCTCTTCTTTCCAGCTTCTCCAATACATAAAGAACCATGAGCATGCTCAGAAAAAAAGAACTGGGTTTCCTACTAATAAGGACCATATGTAGTTCAACTCTGCTTACGAAACTCATACAAACCACAGCTCTGCTTACATAAATGCTCTTAGGTTAATAGTGAGAATCGCGTTGTGTTCGTGAACTGGGAAAAATCATTTGAGCCCAAAATTCACTGGGTTAACCAGAAAGGAACTCTTTCTTAGAGGAAGAAACAGATCCTGGGGTTGAACTCCGTTTCTGAAGGGAAATTCAGACCATTGTACTCATCCATGAAACATACTCTGTTTTATCGCAAGAAGCAAGATCTTCTTTCCAGCGTCTCCAATACAGCAAGAATCATGAGCATGCCCAGAAAAAAAGAACTGAGTTTCCTATTCTTAAGGACCATATATACTTCAAGTCTGCTTATGAAACTGATACAGACTATTGCTCCTCTTACATAAATGCTCTTTAATTAATAGTAATAAACGCGTTGTGTTCTGGAACTGTATAAAATCATTTGAGCTGAACACTCCCTTGTTTTACCAGAAATGATCTCTTGATTGTAGGAGGATACAGATCCTGGGGTTTAACTCCATTTCTGAAGGGAAATTCAGACCAGAGTTCTCGTCCCTGAAACATACTCTGTTTTAACGCAAGAAGCAAGCTATTCTTTCCAGAGTCTAAAATACAGCAAAAACCATCAGCATGCCCTGAAAAAAAGAACTGTGTTTCCTACTCATACGGACCATATGTACTTCAACTCTGCTTATGAAACTGATACAAACCACAGCTCCTCTTAAATAAATGCTCTTAAGTAAATAGTGAAAATCGCATTGGGTTTTGAACTGTGTAAAATCATTTGAGCCCAAAATTCACTTTGTATACCACAAATGAACTCTTGCTTGTTGGAAGATACAGATGCTGGGGTTTAACTCCGTTTCTGAAGGCAAATTCAGACCAGAGTTCTCATCCCTGATAAAACAAACTCTGTTTTCAGGCAAATATCATCCTCTTCTATCCAGCGTCTCCAATACAGCAAGAACCATGAGCATGCCCAGAAAAAAAGAACTGTGTTTCCTACTCATACGGACCATATGTTGTTCAAATCTGCTTATGAACCTGATACAAACCACAGCTCCGCTTAAATTAATGCTGTTTAGTTAATAGTGAGAATCGGTTTGGTTTGGTGAACTGTGAAAAATCATTTGAGCCCAAAATCACTGGCTTTACCAGAAATGAACTCTTGCTTGTAGGAAGACACTGATCCTTGGGTTTAACTCCGTTTCTGAAGGGAAATTCATTCCAGAGTTTTCATCCCTGATACACACTCTGTTTTAATGCAAGAAGCAAGCTCTTCTTTCCAGAGTCTAAAATACAGCAAGAACAATGAGCATACCCTGAAAAAAAGAAATGTGTTTCCTACTCATACGGACCATATGTAGTTCAACTCTGCTTATGAAACTGATACAAACCACAGCTCCGCTTACTTTAAAGCTCTTTAGTTAATAGTGAGAATCGGTTTGGTTTGGTGAACTATGAAAAATCCTTTCAGCCCAAAATTCACTTGGTTTACCAGAAATGAACTCTTGCTTGAAGGAAGACACAGATATGGGGGTTTAACTCCATTTCTGAAGGGAAATTCAGACCAGAGTTCTCATCCATGAAACACACTCTGCTTTATCGCAAGAAGCATGCTCTTCTTTCCAGAGTCTAAATTACAGCAAGAACCATGAGCATATCCAGAAAAATGAACTGTGTTTCCTACTCATACACACCATATGTATACCAACTCTGCTTATGAAACTGATATAAACAACAGCTCCTCTTACATAAATGCTCTTTGGTTAATTGTGAGAATCGCGTTGGTTCCATGAACTGCGAAAAATCCTTTCAGCCCAAAATTCACTGGGTTTACCAGAAATGTACTCTTGCTTGTAGGAAGACACAGATCCTGGGGTTTAACTCCGTTTCTGAAGGCAAATTCAGACAGGAGTTCTCATCCATGAAAAACACTCTGTTTTCACACAAGACGCAAGCTCTTCTTTCCAGCTTCTCCAATACATAAAGAACCATGAGCATGCTCAGAAAAAAAGAACTGGGTTTCCTACTAATAAGGACCATATGTAGTTCAACTCTGCTTATGAAACTCATACAAACCACAGCTCTGCTTACATAAATGCTCTTAGGTTAATAGTGAGAATCGCGTTGTGTTCGTGAACTGCGAAAAATCATTTGAGCCCAAAATTCACTGGGTTAACCAGAAAAGAACTCTTTCTTAGATGAAGAAACAGATCCTGGGGTTGAACTCCGTTTCTGAAGGGAAATTCAGACCATTGTACTCATCCATGAAACATACTCTGTTTTATCGCAAGAAGCAAGATCTTCTTTCCAGCGTCTCCAATACAGCAAGAATCATGAGCATGCCCAGAAAAAAAGAACTGAGTTTACTATTCTTAAGGACCATATATACTTCAAGTCTGCTTATGAAACTGATACAGACTATTGCTCCTCTTACATAAATGCTCTTTAATTAATAGTGATAAACACGTTGTGTTCTGGAACTGTGTAAAATCATTTGAGCTGAACACTCCCTTGGTTTACCAGAAATGATCTCTTGCTTGTAGGAAGATACAGATCCTGGGGTTTAACTCCATTTCTGAAGGGAAATTCAGACCAGAGTTCTCGTCCCTGAAACATACTCTGTTTTAACGCAAGAAGCAAGCTATTCTTTCCAGAGTCTAAAATACAGCAAAAACCATGAGCATGCCCTGAGAAAAAGAACTGTGTTTCCTACTCATAGGGACCATATGTACTTCAACTCTGCTTATGAAACTAATACAAACCTCAGCTCCTCTTAAATAAATGCTCTTAATTAAATAGTGAGAATCGCATTGGGTTTTGAACTGTGTAAAATCATTTGAGCCCAAAATTCTCTTTGTATACCACAAATGAACTCTTGCTTGTAGGAAGATACAGATGCTGGGGTTTAACTCCGTTTCTGAAGGCAAATTCAGACCAGAGTTCTCATCCCTGATAAAAAACTCTGTTTTCAGGCTACTATCATCCTCTTCTATTCAGCGTCTCCAATACAGCAAGAACCATGAGCATGCCCAGAGAAAAAGAACTGTGTTTCCTACACATACGGACCATATGTTGTTCAACTCTGCTCATGAAACTGATACAAACCACAGCTCCTCTTACATAAATGCTCTTTAGTTAATAGTGAGAATCGGTTTGGGATAGTGAAATGCTAAAAATCATTTGAGCCCAAAATTCTCTTGGTTTACCAGAAATGAACTCTTGCTTGGAGGAAGACACAGATCCTGGGCTTAAACTCCATTACTGAAGGGAAATTCAGACCAGTGTTCTCATCCCTGAAACACAATCTGTTTTAAAGCAAGAAGCAAGCTCTTCTTTCCAGAGACTAAAATACAGCAAGAACCGTGAGCATGGCCTGGAAAAAAGAACTGTGTTTCCTATTCATACGGTCCATATGTAGTTCAACTCTGCTTATGAAACTGATACAGAGCACAACTTCTCTTAAATAAATGCTGTTTAGTTACTAGTGAGAATAGCGTTGTGTTCGTTTACTGCGAAAAAATCATTTGAGCCCAAATTCACTTGGTTTACCAGAAATGAACTCTTGCTTGTACGAAGACACAGATCCTGGCGTTTAACTCCGTTTCTGAGGTTAAATTCAGACCAGAATTCTCATCCCTGAAAAACACTCTGTTTTAAGGCATGAATCATTCTCTTCTTTCCATGGTCTCCAATACAGTAAGAACCATGTGCATGCCAAGAAAAGAAGATCTGTGTTTTCTACTCATACGGACCATATGTAGTTCAACTCTGCTTATGAAACTGATACAGACCACAGCTCCTCTTACATAAATGCTCTTTACTTAATAGTAAAAATCGCATTGTGTTCTAGAACTGTGTAAAATCATTTGAGCCAAAAATTCACTTGGTTTACCAGAAATGAACTCTTGCTTGTAGGAAGACACAGATCCTGTGGTTGAACTCCGTTTCTGAAGGGAAATTCAGACCAGTGTTCTCATCCATGAAACACACTCTATTTTAACGCAAGGAGCATGTTCTTCTTTCCAGCATCTCCAATACAGCAAGAACCATGAGCATGCCCAGAAAAAAAGAACTGTGTTTCATACTCATTCGGACCATATGTATTTCAACTCTGCTTATGAAACTGATACAAACCACAGCTCCTCTTACATAAATGCTCCTTAGTTAATAGTGAGAATCTGTTTGGGATAGTGAAATGCTAAAAATCATTTGAGCCCAAAATTCACTTGCTTTACCAGAAATGAACTCTTGTTTGGAGGAAGACACAGATCCTGGGGTTTAACTCCGTTTCTTAAGGGAAATTCAGACCAGTGTTCTCATCCATGAAACACACTCTCTTTTAACGCAAGGAGCAATCTCTTCTTTCCAGGGTCTCCAATACAGCAAGAATCATGTGCATTCCCTGAAAAAAAGAACTGTGTTTTCTATTCATAAGGACCATATGTAATTCAACTATGCTTATGAAACTGAAAAAAACCACAGCTACTCTTACATACATGCTCTTTAGTTAGTAGTGAGAATCGGTTTGGGTTGTTGAACTGCGAAAAATCATTTGAGCCCAAAATTCACTTGGTTTAACAGAAATGAACTCTTGCTTGCAGGAAGACACAGATCCTGGGCTTAAACTCCATTACTGAAGGGAAATTCAGACCAGAGTTCTCATCCCTGAAACACACTCTGCTTTAACGCAAGAAGCAATCTCTTCTTTCCAGAGTCTAAAATACAGCAAGAACCATGAGCATGCCCTGAAAAAAAGAACCGTGTTTCCCACTCATGCGGACCATATGTAGTTCAACTCTGCTTATGAAAATGATACAAACCACAGCTCCTCTTACATAAATGCTCTTTAGTTAATAGTGAGAATCGCGTTGGGTTCGTGAACTGCGAAACATCATTTGAGCCCAAAAATCACTGGGTTTACCCGAAATGAACTCTTGCTTGTAGGAAGACACAGATCCTGGGGTTTAACTCCATTTCCGAAGGGAAATTCAGACCAGAGTTCTCATCCCTGAAAAGAAAACTCTGTTTTAAGGCAAATATCATCCTCTTCTATGCAGCGACTCCAATACAGTAGGAACCATGAGCATTCCTAGAAAAAAAGAACTGTGTTTCCTACTCGTACAGACCATATGTAGTTCAACTCTGCTTATGCAATGATACAGGCCACAGCTCCTCTTACATAAATTCTCTTTAGTTAATAGTGAGAATCGCGTTGGGTTCATAAAATATATAAAATCATTTGAGCCCAAAATTCACTGGGTTTACCAGAAAGGAACACTTTTTTGTATGATTACACAGATCCTGGCGTTTAACCCCGTTTCTGAAGGGAAATTCAGACCAGAGTTCTCATCCCTGAAACACAATTTGTTTTAACGCAAGAAGTAAGCTCTTCTTTCCAAATTCTAAAATAAAGCAAGAACCATGAGCATGCCCTGAAAAAAAGAATTGTGTTTCCTACTCATACAGACCATATGTAGTTCAACTCTGCTCATGAAACTGATACAAACCACAGCTCCTCTTACATAAATGCTCTTTAGTTAATAGTGAGAATCGCATTGGGTTCGTGAACTGTGAAACCTAATTTGAGCCCAAAATCACTGGCTTTACCAAAAATGAACTCTTGCTTGTAGGAAGACACTGATCCTTGGGTTTAACTCCGTTTCTGAAGGGAAATTCATTCCAGAGTTTTCATCCCTGATACACACTCTGTTTTAACGCAAGAAGCAAGCTCTTCTTTCCAGAGTCTAAAATACAGCAAGAACAATGAGCATACCCTGAAAAAAAGAAATGTGTTTCCTACTCATACGGACCATATGTAGTTCAACTCTGCTTATGAAACTGATACAAACCACAGCTCCGCTTACTTTAAAGCTCTTTAGTTAATAGTGAGAATCGGTTTGGTTTGGTGAACTATGAAAAATCATTTAAGCCCAAAATTCACTTGGTTTACCAGAAATGAACTCTTGCTTGTAGGAAGACACAGATCCTGGGGTTTAACTCCCTTTCTGAAGGCAAATTCAGACCAGAGTTCTCATCCATGAAAAACACTCTGTTTTCACACAAGACGCAAGCTCTTCTTTCCAGCGGCTCCAATACATAAAGAACCATGACCATGCTCAGAAAAAAAGAACTGTGTTTCCTACTAATAAGGACCATATGTAGTTTAACTCTGCTAACGAAACTCATACAAACCACAGCTCTGCTTACATAAATGCTCTTAGGTTAATAGTGAGTATCGCGTTGTGTTCGGTTACTGCGAAAAAATCATTTGAGCCCAAATTCACTTGGTTTACCAGAAATGAACTCTTGCTTGTAGGAAGACACAGATCCTGGCGTTTAACTCCGTTTCTGAGGTTAAATTCAGACCAGAATTCTCATCCCTGAAAAACACTCTGTTTTAAAGCATGAATCATTCTCTTCTTTCCATGGTCTCCAATACAGTAAGAACCATGTGCATGCCAAGAAAAGATCTGTGTTTTCTACTCATACGGACCATATGTAGTTCAACTCTGCTTATGAAACTGATACAGACCACAGCTCCTCTTACATAAATGCTCTTTAGTTAATAGTAAAAATCACATTGTGTTCTAGAACTGTGTAAAATCATTTGAGCCAAAAATTCACTTGGTTTACCAGAAATGAACTCTTGCTTGTAGGAAGACAGAGATCCTGTGGTTGAACTCCGTTTCTGAAGGGAAATTCAGACCAGTGTTCTCATGCATGAAACACACTCTATTTTAACGCAAGGAGCAAGTTCTTCTTTCCAGCGTCTCCAATACAGCAAGAACCATGAGCATGCCCAGAAAAAAAGAACTGTGTTTCATACTCATTTGGACCATATGTATTTCAACTCAGCTTATGAAACTGATACAAACCACAGCTCCTCTTACATAAATGCTCCTTAGTTAATAGTGAGAATCTGTTTGGGATAGTGAAATGCTACAAATCATTTGAGCCCAAAATTCACTTGCTTTACCAGAAATGAACTCTTGCTTGGAGGTAGACACAGATCCTGGGGTTTAACTCCGTTTCTTAAGGGAAATTCAGACCAGTGTTCTCATCCATGAAACACACTCTCTTTTAACGCAAGGAGCAATCTCTTCTTTCCAGGGTCTCCAATACAGCAAGAATCATGTGCATTCCCTGAAAAAAAGAACTGTGTTTTCTATTCATAAGGACCATATGTAATTCAACCTATGCTTATGAAACTGATATAAACAACAGCTCCTCTTACGTAAATGCTCTTTGGTTAATTGTGAGAATCGCGTTGGTTCCATGAACTGCGAAAAATCCTTTCAGCCCAAAATTCACTGGGTTTACCAGAAATGTACTCTTGCTTGTAGGAAGACACAGATCCTGGGGTTTAACTCTGTTTCTGAAGGCAAATTCAGACCAGAGTTCTCATCCATGAAAAACACTCTGTTTTCACACAAGAAGCAAGCTCTTCTTTCCAGCTTCTCCAATACATAAAGAACCATGAGCATGCTCAGAAAAAAAGAACTGGGTTTCCTACTAATTAGGACCATATGTAGTTCAACTCTGCTTACGAAACTCATACAAACCACAGATCTGCTTACATAAATGCTCTTAGGTTAATAGTGAGTATCGCGTTGTGTTCGTTTACTGCGAAAAAATCATTTGAGCCCAAATTCACTTGGTTTACCAGAAATGAACTCTTGCTTGTAGGAAGACACAGATCCTGGCGTTTAACTCCGTTTCTGAGGTTAAATTCAGACCAGAATTCTCATCCCTGAAAAACACTCTGTTTTAAGGCATGAATCATTCTCTTCTTTCCATGGTCTCCAATACAGTAAGAACCATGTGCATGCCAAGAAAAGATCTGTGTTTTCTACTCATACGGACCATATGTAGTTCAACTCTGCTTATGAAACTGATACAGACCACAGCTCCTCTTACATAAATGCTCTTTAGTTAATAGTAAAAATCGCATTGTGTTCTAGATCTGTGTAAAATCATTTGAGCCAAAAATTCACTTGGTTTACCAGAAATGAACTCTTGCTTGTAGGAAGACAGAGATCCTGTGGTTGAACTCCGTTTCTGAAGGGAAATTCAGACCAGTGTTCTCATCCATGAAACACACTCTATTTTAACGCAAGGAGCAAGTTCTTCTTTCCAGCGTCTCCAATACAGCAAGAACCATGAGCATGCCCAGAAAAAAAGAACTGTGTTTCATACTCATTCGGACCATATGTATTTCAACTCTGCTTATGAAACTGATACAAACCACAGCTCCTCTTACATAAATGCTCCTTAGTTAATAGTGAGAATCTGTTTGGGATAGTGAAATGCTACAAATCATTTGAGCCCAAAATTCACTTGCTTTACCAGAAATGAACTCTTGCTTGGAGGTAGACACAGATCCTGGGGTTTAACTCCGTTTCTTAAGGGAAATTCAGACCAGTGTTCTCATCCATGAAACACACTCTCTTTTAACGCAAGGAGCAATCTCTTCTTTCCAGGGTCTCCAATACAGCAAGAATCATGTGCATTCCCTGAAAAAAAGAACTGTGTTTTCTATTCATAAGGACCATATGTAATTCAACCTATGCTTATGAAACTGATATAAACAACAGCTCCTCTTACGTAAATGCTCTTTGGTTAATTGTGAGAATCGCGTTGGTTCCATGAACTGCGAAAAATCCTTTCAGCCCAAAATTCACTGGGTTTACCAGAAATGTACTCTTGCTTGTAGGAAGACACAGATCCTGGGGTTTAACTCTGTTTCTGAAGGCAAATTCAGACCAGAGTTCTCATCCATGAAAAACACTCTGTTTTCACACAAGAAGCAAGCTCTTCTTTCCAGCTTCTCCAATACATAAAGAACCATGAGCATGCTCAGAAAAAAAGAACTGGGTTTCCTACTAATAAGGACCATATGTAGTTCAACTCTGCTTACGAAACTCATACAAACCACAGATCTGCTTACATAAATGCTCTTAGGTTAATAGTGAGTATCGCGTTGGGTTCGTGAACTGCGAAAAATCATTTGAGCCCAAAATTCTCTGGGATAACCAGAAAGGAACTCTTTCTTGTAGGAAGACACAGATCCTGGGGTTGAACTCCGTTTCTGAAGGGAAATTCAGACCATTGTACTCATCCATGAAACATACTTTGTTTTATCGCAAGAAGCAAGATTTTCTTTCCTGCGTCTCCAATACAGCAAGAATCATGAGCATGCCCAGAAAAAAAGAACTGAGTTTCCTATTCTTAAGGACCATATATACTTCAAGTCTGCTTATGAAACTGATACAGACTATTGCTCCTCTTACATAAATGCTCTTTAATTAATAGTGATAAACATGTTGTGTTCTGGAACTGTGTAAAATCATTTGAGCTGAACACTCCCTTGGTTTACCAGAAATGATCTCTTGCTTGTAGGAAGATACAGATCCTGAGGTTTAACTCCATTTCTGAAGGGAAATTCAGACCAGAGTTCTCGTCCCTGAAACATACTCTGTTTTAACGCAAGAAGCAAGCTATTCTTTCCAGAGTCTAAAATACAGCAAAAACCATGAGCATGCCCTGAGAAAAAGAACTGTGTTTCCTACTCATAGGGACCATATGTACTTCAACTCTGCTTATGAAACTAATACAAACCACAGCTCCTCTTAAATAAATGCTCTTAATTAAATAGTGAGAATCGCATTGGGTTTTGAACTGTGTAAAATCTTTTGAGCCCAAAATTCACTTTGTATACCACAAATGAACTCTTGCTTGGAGGAAGATACAGATGCTGGGGTGTAACTCCGTTTCTGAAGGGAAATTCAGACCAGAGTTCTCATCCCTGATAAAAAAACTCTGTTTTCAGGCAAATATCATCCTCTTCTATTCAGCGTCTCCAATACAGCAAGAACCATGAGCATGCCCAGAGAAAAAGAACTGTGTTTCCTACTCATACGGACCATATGTTGTTCAACTCTGCTTATGAAACTGATACAAACCACAGCTCCTCTTACATAAATGGTCTTTATTTAATAGTGAGAATCGGTTTGGGATAGTGAAATGCTAAAAATCATTTGAGCCCAAAATTCACTTGGTTTACCAGAAATGAACTCTTGCTTGGAGGAAGACACAGATCCTGGGCTTAACTCCATTACTGATGGGAAATTCAGACCAGAGATCTCATCCCTGAAACACAATCTGTTTTAACGCAAGAAGCAAGCTCTTCTTTCCAGAGACTAAAATACAGCAAGAACCCTGAGCATGGCCTGGAAAAAAGAACTGTGTTTCCTATTCATACGGTCCATATGTAGTTCAACTCTGCTTATGAAACTGATACAGAACACAACTCCTCTTAAATAAATGCTGTTTTGTTACTAGTGAGAATAGCGTTGTGTTCATTTACTGCGAAAAAATCATTTGAGCCCAAATTCACTTGGTTTACCAGAAATGAACTCTTGCTTGTACGAAGACACAGATCCTGGCTTTAACTCCGTTTCTGAGGTTAAATTCAGACCAGAATTCTCATCCCTGAAAAACACTCTGTTTTAAGGCATGAATCATTCTCTTCTTTCCATGGTCTCCAATACAGTAAGAACCATGTGCATGCCAAGAAAAGAAGATCTGTGTTTTCTACTCATACGGACCATATGTAGTTCAACTCTGCTTATGAAACTGATACAGACCACAGCTCCTCTTACATAAATGCTCTTTACTTAATAGTAAAAATCGCATTGTGTTCTAGAACTGTGTAAAATCATTTGAGCCAAAAATTCACTTGGTTTACCAGAAATGAACTCTTGCTTGTAGGAAGACACAGATCCTGTGGTTGAACTCCGTTTCTGAAGGGAAATTCAGACCAGTGTTCTCATCCATGAAACACACTCTATTTTAACGCAAGGAGCAAGTTCTTCTTTCCAGCGTCTCCAATACAGCAAGAACCATGAGCATGCCCAGAAAAAAAGAACTGTGTTTCCTACTAATAACGACCATATGTAGTTTAACTCTGCTAACGAAACTCATACAAACCACAGCTCTGCTTACATAAATGCTCTTAGGTTAATAGTGAGAATCGCGTTGGGTTTGTGAACTGCGAAAAATCATTTGAGCCCAAAATTCTCTGGGATAACCAGAAAGGAACTCTTTCTTGTAGGAAGACACAGATCCTGGGGTTGAACTCCGTTTCTGAAGGGAAATTCAGACCATTGTACTCATCCATGAAACATACTCTGTTTTATCGCAAGAAGCAAGATCTTCTTTCCTGCGTCTCCAATACAGCAAGAATCATGAGCATGCCCAGAAAAAAAGAACTGTGTTTCCTATTCTTAAGGACCATATATACTTCAAGTCTGCTTATGAAACTGATACAGACTATTGCTCCTCTTACATAAATGCTCTTTAATTAATAGTGATAAACACGTTGTGTTCTGGAACTGTGTAAAATCATTTGAGCTGAACACTCCCTTGGTTTACCAGAAATGATCTCTTGCTTGTAGGAAGATACAGATCCTGGGGTTTAACTCCATTTCTGAAGGGAAATTCAGACCAGAGTTCTCGTCCCTGAAACATACTCTGTTTTAACGCAAGAAGCAAGCTATTCTTTCCAGAGTCTAAAATACAGCAAAAACCATGAGCATGCCCTGAGAAAAAGAACTGTGTTTCCTACTCATAGGGACCATATGTACTTCAACTCTGCTTATGAAACTGATACAGACCACAGCTCCTCTTACATAAATGCTCTTTACTTAATAGTAAAAATCGCATTGTGTTCTAGAACTGTGTAAAATCATTTGAGCCAAATATTCACTTGGTTTACCAGAAATGAACTCTTGCTTGTAGGAAGACACAGATCCTGTGGTTGAACTCCGTTTCTGAAGGGAAATTCAGACCAGTGTTCTCATCCATGAAACACACTCTATTTTAACGCAAGGAGCAAGTTCTTCTTTCCAGCGTCTCCAATACAGCAAGAACCATGAGCATGCCCAGAAAAAAAGAACTGTGTTTCATACTCATTTGGACCATATGTAGTTCAACTCTGCTTATGAAACTGATACAAACCACAGCTCCTCTTACATAAATGCTCCTTAGTTAATAGTGAGAATCTGTTTGGGATAGTGAAATGCTACAAATCTTTTGAGCCCAAAATTCACTTGCTTTACCAGAAATGAACTCTTGCTTGGAGGAAGACACAGATCCTGGGGTTTAACTCCGTTTCTTAAGGGAAATTCAGACCAGTGTTCTCATCCATGAAACACACTCTCTTTTAACGCAAGGAGCAAGCTCTTCGTTCCAGGGTCTCCAATACAGCAAGAATCATGTGCATTCCCTGAAAAAAAGAACTGTGTTTTCTATTCATAAGGACCATATGTAATTCAACTATGCTTATGAAACTGAAAAAAACCACAGCTACTCTTACATACATGCTCTTTAGTTAATAGTGAGAATCGCGTTGGGTTCATGAAATGTATAAAATCATTTGATCCCCAAATTCACGGGGTTTAACAGAAATGAACTCTTGTTTGTATGATTACACAGATCATGGCGTTTGACCCCGTTTCTGAAGAGAAATTCAGACCAGAGTTCTCATCCCTGAAACACACTCTGCTTTATCGCAAGAAGCATGCTCTTCTTTCCAGAGTCTAAAATACAGCAAGAACTATGAGCATATCCAGAAAAAAGAACTGTGTTTCCTACTCATACACACCATATGTATTTCAACTCTGCTTATGAAACTGATATAAACAACAGCTCCTCTTACATAAATGCTCTTTGGTTAATTGTGAGAATCGTGTTGGTTTCATGAACTGCGAAAAATCCTTTCAGCCCAAAATTCACTGGGTTTACCAGAAATGTACTCTTGCTTGTAGGAAGACATAGATCCTGGGGTTTAACTCCGTTTCTGAAGGCAAATTCAGACCAGAGTTCTCATCCATGAAAAACACTCTGTTTTCACACAAGACGCAAGCTCTTCTTTCCAGCGGCTCCAATACATAAAGAACCATGACCATGCTCAGAAAAAAAGAACTGTGTTTCCTACTAATAACGACCATATGTAGTTTAACTCTGCTAACGAAACTCATACAAACCACAGCTCTGCTTACATAAATGCTCTTAGGTTAATAGTGAGAATCGCGTTGGGTTCGTGAACTGCGAAAAATCATTTGAGCCCAAAATTCTCTGGGATAACCAGAAAGGAACTCTTTCTTGTAGGAAGACACAGATCCTGGGGTTGAACTCCGTTTCTGAAGGGAAATTCAGACCATTGTACTCATCCATGAAACATACTCTGTTTTATCGCAAGAAGCAAAATCTTCTTTCCTGCGTCTCCAATACAGCAAGAATCATGAGCATGCCCAGAAAAAAAGAACTGTGTTTCCTATTCTTAAGGACCATATATACTTCAAGTCTGCTTATGAAACTGATACAGACTATTGCTCCTCTTACATAAATGCTCTTTAATTAATAGTGATAAACACGTTGTGTTCTGGAACTGTGTAAAATCATTTGAGCTGAACACTCCCTTGGTTTACCAGAAATGATCTCTTGCTTGTAGGAAGATACAGATCCTGGGGTTTAACTCCATTTCTGAAGGGAAATTCAGACCAGAGTTCTCGTCCCTGAAACATACTCTGTTTTAACGCAAGAAGCAAGCTATTCTTTCCAGAGTCTAAAATACAGCAAAAACCATGAGCATGCCCTGAGAAAAAGAACTGTGTTTCCTACTCATAGGGACCATATGTACTTCAACTCTGCTTATGAAACTGATACAGACCACAGCTCCTCTTACATAAATGCTCTTTACTTAATAGTAAAAATCGCATTGTGTTCTAGAACTGTGTAAAATCATTTGAGCCAAATATTCACTTGGTTTACCAGAAATGAACTCTTGCTTGTAGGAAGACACAGATCCTGTGGTTGAACTCCGTTTCTGAAGGGAAATTCAGACCAGTGTTCTCATCCATGAAACACACTCTATTTTAACGCAAGGAGCAAGTTCTTCTTTCCAGGGTCTCCAATACAGCAAGAACCATGAGCATGCCCAGAAAAAAAGAACTGTGTTTCATACTCATTTGGACCATATGTAGTTCAACTCTGCTTATGAAACTGATACAAACCACAGCTCCTCTTACATAAATGCTCCTTAGTTAATAGTGAGAATCTGTTTGGGATAGTGAAATGCTACAAATCTTTTGAGCCCAAAATTCACTTGCTTTACCAGAAATGAACTCTTGCTTGGAGGAAGACACAGATCCTGGGGTTTAACTCCGTTTCTTAAGGGAAATTCAGACCAGTGTTCTCATCCATGAAACACACTCTCTTTTAACGCAAGGAGCAAGCTCTTCGTTCCAGGGTCTCCAATACAGCAAGAATCATGTGCATTCCCTGAAAAAAAGAACTGTGTTTTCTATTCATAAGGACCATATGTAATTCAACTATGCTTATGAAACTGAAAAAAACCACAGCTACTCTTACATACATGCTCTTTAGTTAATAGTGAGAATCGCGTTGGGTTCATGAAATGTATAAAATCATTTGATCCCCAAATTCACGGGGTTTAACAGAAATGAACTCT
Source organism: Onychomys leucogaster (assembly GCA_949786385.1). Classification (NCBI taxonomy): domain Eukaryota; kingdom Metazoa; phylum Chordata; class Mammalia; order Rodentia; family Cricetidae; genus Onychomys; species Onychomys leucogaster. Next base: position 1,513,669 of record CATKUP010000117.1, on the reverse strand, counting down.
TGTTTGTATGATTACACAGATCATGGCGTTTGACCCCGTTTCTGAAGAGAAATTCAGACCAGAGTTCTCATCCCTGAAACACACTCTGGTTTATCGCAAGAAGCATGCTCTTCTTTCCAGAGTCTAAAATACAGCAAGAACCATGAGCATATCCAGAAAAAAGAACTGTGTTTCCTACTCATACACACCATATGTATTTCAACTCTGCTTATGAAACTGATATAAACAACAGCTCCTCTTACATAAATGCTCTTTGGTTAATTGTGAGAATCGTGTTGGTTTCATGAACTGCGAAAAATCCTTTCAGCCCAAAATTCACTGGGTTTACCAGAAATGTACTCTTGCTTGTAGGAAGACATAGATCCTGGGGTTTAACTCCGTTTCTGAAGGCAAATTCAGACCAGAGTTCTCATCCATGAAAAACACTCTGTTTTCACACAAGACGCAAGCTCTTCTTTCCAGCGGCTCCAATACATAAAGAACCATGACCATGCTCAGAAAAAAAGAACTGTGTTTCCTACTAATAACGACCATATGTAGTTTAACTCTGCTAACGAAACTCATACAAACCACAGCTCTGCTTACATAAATGCTCTTAGGTTAATAGTGAGAATCGCGTTGGGTTCGTGAACTGCGAAAAATCATTTGAGCCCAAAATTCTCTGGGATAACCAGAAAGGAACTCTTTCTTGTAGGAAGACACAGATCCTGGGGTTGAACTCCGTTTCTGAAGGGAAATTCAGACCATTGTACTCATCCATGAAACATACTCTGTTTTATCGCAAGAAGCAAAATCTTCTTTCCTGCGTCTCCAATACAGCAAGAATCATGAGCATGCCCAGAAAAAAAGAACTGTGTTTCCTATTCTTAAGGACCATATATACTTCAAGTCTGCTTATGAAACTGATACAGACTATTGCTCCTCTTACATAAATGCTCTTTAATTAATAGTGATAAACACGTTGTGTTCTGGAACTGTGTAAAATCATTTGAGCTGAACACTCCCTTGGTTTACCAGAAATGATCTCTTGCTTGTAGGAAGATACAGATCCTGGGGTTTAACTCCATTTCTGAAGGGAAATTCAGACCAGAGTTCTCGTCCCTGAAACATACTCTGTTTTAACGCAAGAAGCAAGCTATTCTTTCCAGAGTCTAAAATACAGCAAAAACCATGAGCATGCCCTGAGAAAAAGAACTGTGTTTCCTACTCATAGGGACCATATGTACTTCAACTCTGCTTATGAAACTGATACAGACCACAGCTCCTCTTACATAAATGCTCTTTACTTAATAGTAAAAATCGCATTGTGTTCTAGAACTGTGTAAAATCATTTGAGCCAAATATTCACTTGGTTTACCAGAAATGAACTCTTGCTTGTAGGAAGACACAGATCCTGTGGTTGAACTCCGTTTCTGAAGGGAAATTCAGACCAGTGTTCTCATCCATGAAACACACTCTATTTTAACGCAAGGAGCAAGTTCTTCTTTCCAGGGTCTCCAATACAGCAAGAACCATGAGCATGCCCAGAAAAAAAGAACTGTGTTTCATACTCATTTGGACCATATGTAGTTCAACTCTGCTTATGAAACTGATACAAACCACAGCTCCTCTTACATAAATGCTCCTTAGTTAATAGTGAGAATCTGTTTGGGATAGTGAAATGCTACAAATCTTTTGAGCCCAAAATTCACTTGCTTTACCAGAAATGAACTCTTGCTTGGAGGAAGACACAGATCCTGGGGTTTAACTCCGTTTCTTAAGGGAAATTCAGACCAGTGTTCTCATCCATGAAACACACTCTCTTTTAACGCAAGGAGCAAGCTCTTCGTTCCAGGGTCTCCAATACAGCAAGAATCATGTGCATTCCCTGAAAAAAAGAACTGTGTTTTCTATTCATAAGGACCATATGTAATTCAACTATGCTTATGAAACTGAAAAAAACCACAGCTACTCTTACATACATGCTCTTTAGTTAATAGTGAGAATCGCGTTGGGTTCATGAAATGTATAAAATCATTTGATCCCCAAATTCACGGGGTTTAACAGAAATGAACTCTTGTTTGTATGATTACACAGATCATGGCGTTTGACCCCGTTTCTGAAGAGAAATTCAGACCAGAGTTCTCATCCCTGAAACACACTCTGGTTTATCGCAAGAAGCATGCTCTTCTTTCCAGAGTCTAAAATACAGCAAGAACCATGAGCATATCCAGAAAAAAGAACTGTGTTTCCTACTCATACACACCATATGTATTTCAACTCTGCTTATGAAACTGATATAAACAACAGCTCCTCTTACATAAATGCTCTTTGGTTAATTGTGAGAATCGTGTTGGTTTCATGAACTGCGAAAAATCCTTTCAGCCCAAAATTCACTGGGTTTACCAGAAATGTACTCTTGCTTGTAGGAAGACATAGATCCTGGGGTTTAACTCCGTTTCTGAAGGCAAATTCAGACCAGAGTTCTCATCCATGAAAAACACTCTGTTTTCACACAAGACGCAAGCTCTTCTTTCCAGCGGCTCCAATACATAAAGAACCATGACCATGCTCAGAAAAAAAGAACTGTGTTTCCTACTAATAACGACCATATGTAGTTTAACTCTGCTAACGAAACTCATACAAACCACAGCTCTGCTTACATAAATGCTCTTAGGTTAATAGTGAGAATCGCGTTGGGTTCGTGAACTGCGAAAAATCATTTGAGCCCAAAATTCTCTGGGATAACCAGAAAGGAACTCTTTCTTGTAGGAAGACACAGATCCTGGGGTTGAACTCCGTTTCTGAAGGGAAATTCAGACCATTGTACTCATCCATGAAACATACTCTGTTTTATCGCAAGAAGCAAAATCTTCTTTCCTGCGTCTCCAATACAGCAAGAATCATGAGCATGCCCAGAAAAAAAGAACTGTGTTTCCTATTCTTAAGGACCATATATACTTCAAGTCTGCTTATGAAACTGATACAGACTATTGCTCCTCTTACATAAATGCTCTTTAATTAATAGTGATAAACACGTTGTGTTCTGGAACTGTGTAAAATCATTTGAGCTGAACACTCCCTTGGTTTACCAGAAATGATCTCTTGCTTGTAGGAAGATACAGATCCTGGGGTTTAACTCCATTTCTGAAGGGAAATTCAGACCAGAGTTCTCGTCCCTGAAACATACTCTGTTTTAACGCAAGAAGCAAGCTATTCTTTCCAGAGTCTAAAATACAGCAAAAACCATGAGCATGCCCTGAGAAAAAGAACTGTGTTTCCTACTCATAGGGACCATATGTACTTCAACTCTGCTTATGAAACTAATACAAACCACAGCTCCTCTTAAATAAATGCTCTTAATTAAATAGTGAGAATCGCATTGGGTTTTGAACTGTCTAAAATCATTTGAGCCCAAAATTCACTTTGTATACCACAAATGAACTCTTGCTTGTAGGAAGATACAGATGCTGGGTTTTAACTCCGTTTCTGAAGGCAAATTCAGACCAGAGTTCTCATCCCTGATAAAAAACTCTGTTTTCAGGCTACTATCATCCTCTTCTATTCAGCGTCTCCAATACAGCAAGAACCATGAGCATGCCCAGAGAAAAAGAACTGTGTTTCCTACTCATACGGACCATATGTTGTTCAACTCTGCTCATGAAACTGATACAAACCACAGCTCCTCTTACATAAATGGTCTTTATTTAATAGTGAGAATCGGTTTGGGATAGTGAAATGCTAAAAATCATTTGAGCCCAAAATTCTCTTGGTTTACCAGAAATGAACTCTTGCTTGGAGGAAGACACAGATCCTGGGCTTAACTCCATTACTGATGGGAAATTCAGACCAGAGATCTCATCCCTGAAACACAATCTGTTTTAACGCAAGAAGCAAGCTCTTCTTTCCAGAGACTAAAATACAGCAAGAACCCTGAGCATGGCCTGGAAAAAAGAACTGTGCTTCCTATTCATACGGTCCATATGTAGTTCAACTCTGCTTATGAAACTGATACAGAACACAACTCCTCTTAAATAAATGCTGTTTTGTTACTAGTGAGAATAGCGTTGTGTTCATTTACTGCGAAAAAATCATTAGAGCCCAAATTCACTTGGTTTACCAGAAATGAACTCTTGCTTGTACGAAGACACAGATCCTGGCTTTAACTCCGTTTCTGAGGTTAAATTCAGACCAGAATTCTCATCTCTGAAAAACACTCTGTTTTAAGGCATGAATCATTCTCTTCTTTCCATGGTCTCCAATACAGTAAGAACCATGTGCATGCCAAGAAAAGAAGATCTGTGTTTTCTACTCATACGGACCATATGTAGTTCAACTCTGCTTATGAAACTGATACAGACCACAGCTCCTCTTACATAAATGCTCTTTACTTAATAGTAAAAATCGCATCGTGTTCTAGAACTGTGTAAAATCATTTGAGCCAAAAATTCACTTGGTTTACCAGAAATGAACTCTTGCTTGTAGGAAGACACAGATCCTGTGGTTGAACTCCGTTTCTGAAGGGAAATTCAGACCAGTGTTCTCATCCATGAAACACACTCTATTTTAACGCAAGGAGCAAGTTCTTCTTTCCAGCGTCTCCAATACAGCAAGAACCATGAGCATGCCCAGAAAAAAAGAACTGTGTTTCATACTCATTTGGACCATATGTAGTTCAACTCTGCTTATGAAACTGATACAAACCACAGCTCCTCTTACATAAATGCTCCTTAGTTAATAGTGAGAATCTGTTTGGGATAGTGAAATGCTAAAAATCATTTGAGCCCAAAATTCACTTGCTTTACCAGAAATGAACTCTTGCTTGGAGGAAGACACAGATCTTGGGGTTTAACTCCGTTTCTTAAGGGAAATTCAGACCAGTGTTCTCATCCATGAAACACACTCTCTTTTAACGCAAGGAGCAAGCTCTTCGTTCCAGGGTCTCCAATACAGCAAGAATCATGTGCATTCCCTGAAAAAAAGAACTGTGTTTTCTATTCATAAGGACCATATGTAATTCAACTATGCTTATGAAACTGAAAAAAACCACAGCTACTCTTACATACATGCTCTTTAGTTAATAGTGAGAATCGCGTTGGGTTCATGAAATGTATAAAATCATTTGATCCCCAAATTCATGGGGTTTAACAGAAATGAACTCTTGTTTGTATGATTACACAGATCATGGCGTTTGACCCCGTTTCTGAAGAGAAATTCAGACCAGAGTTCTCATCCATGAAACACACTCTGCTTTATCACAAGAAGCATGCTCTTCTTTCCAGAGTCTAAAATACAGCAAGAACCATGAGCATATCCAGAAAAAAGAACTGTGTTTCCTACTCATACACACCATATGTATTTCAACTCTGCTTATGAAACTGATATAAACAACAGCTCCTCTTACATAAATGCTCTTTGGTTAATTGTGAGAATCGTGTTGGTTTCATGAACTGCGAAAAATCCTTTCAGCCCAAAATTCACTGGGTTTACCAGAAATGTACTCTTGCTTGTAGGAAGACATAGATCCTGGGGTTTAACTCCGTTTCTGAAGGCAAATTCAGACCAGAGTTCTCATCCATGAAAAACACTCTGTTTTCACACAAGACGCAAGCTCTTCTTTCCAGCGGCTCCAATACATAAAGAACCATGACCATGCTCAGAAAAAAAGAACTGTGTTTCCTACTAATAAGGACCATATGTAGTTCAACTCTGCTAACGAAACTCATACAAACCACAGCTCTGCTTACATAAATGCTCTTAGGTTAATAGTGAGAATCGCGTTGGGTTCGTGAACTGCGAAAAATCATTTGAGCCCAAAATTCTCTGGGATAACCAGAAAGGAACTCTTTCTTGTAGGAAGACACAGATCCTGGGGTTGAACTCCGTTTCTGAAGGGAAATTCAGACCATTGTACTCATCCATGAAACATACTCTGTTTTATCGCAAGAAGCAAAATCTTCTTTCCTGCGTCTCCAATACAGCAAGAATCATGAGCATGCCTAGAAAAAAAGAACTGTGTTTCCTATTCTTAAGGACCATATATACTTCAAGTCTGCTTATGAAACTGATACAGACTATTGCTCCTCTTACATAAATGCTCTTTAATTAATAGTGATAAACACGTTGTGTTCTGGAACTGTGTAAAATCATTTGAGCTGAACACTCCCTTGGTTTACCAGAAATGATCTCTTGCTTGTAGGAAGATACAGATCCTGGGGTTTAACTCCATTTCTGAAGGGAAATTCAGACCAGAGTTCTCGTCCCTGAAACATACTCTGTTTTAACGCAAGAAGCAAGCTATTCTTTCCAGAGTCTAAAATACAGCAAAAACCATGAGCATGCCCTGAGAAAAAGAACTGTGTTTCCTACTCATAGGGACCATATGTACTTCAACTCTGCTTATGAAACTAATACAAACCACAGCTCCTCTTAAATAAATGCTCTTAATTAAATAGTGAGAATCGCATTGGGTTTTGAACTGTCTAAAATCATTTGAGCCCAAAATTCACTTTGTATACCACAAATGAACTCTTGCTTGTAGGAAGATACAGATGCTGGGTTTTAACTCCGTTTCTGAAGGCAAATTCAGACCAGAGTTCTCATCCCTGATAAAAAACTCTGTTTTCAGGCTACTATCATCCTCTTCTATTCAGCGTCTCCAATACAGCAAGAACCATGAGCATGCCCAGAGAAAAAGAACTGTGTTTCCTACTCATACGGACCATATGTTGTTCAACTCTGCTCATGAAACTGATACAAACCACAGCTCCTCTTACATAAATGGTCTTTATTTAATAGTGAGAATCGGTTTGGGATAGTGAAATGCTAAAAATCATTTGAGCCCAAAATTCTCTTGGTTTACCAGAAATGAACTCTTGCTTGGAGGAAGACACAGATCCTGGGCTTAACTCCATTACTGATGGGAAATTCAGACCAGAGATCTCATCCCTGAAACACAATCTGTTTTAACGCAAGAAGCAAGCTCTTCTTTCCAGAGACTAAAATACAGCAAGAACCCTGAGCATGGCCTGGAAAAAAGAACTGTGCTTCCTATTCATACGGTCCATATGTAGTTCAACTCTGCTTATGAAACTGATACAGAACACAACTCCTCTTAAATAAATGCTGTTTTGTTACTAGTGAGAATAGCGTTGTGTTCATTTACTGCGAAAAAATCATTAGAGCCCAAATTCACTTGGTTTACCAGAAATGAACTCTTGCTTGTACGAAGACACAGATCCTGGCTTTAACTCCGTTTCTGAGGTTAAATTCAGACCAGAATTCTCATCTCTGAAAAACACTCTGTTTTAAGGCATGAATCATTCTCTTCTTTCCATGGTCTCCAATACAGTAAGAACCATGTGCATGCCAAGAAAAGAAGATCTGTGTTTTCTACTCATACGGACCATATGTAGTTCAACTCTGCTTATGAAACTGATACAGACCACAGCTCCTCTTACATAAATGCTCTTTACTTAATAGTAAAAATCGCATCGTGTTCTAGAACTGTGTAAAATCATTTGAGCCAAAAATTCACTTGGTTTACCAGAAATGAACTCTTGCTTGTAGGAAGACACAGATCCTGTGGTTGAACTCCGTTTCTGAAGGGAAATTCAGACCAGTGTTCTCATCCATGAAACACACTCTATTTTAACGCAAGGAGCAAGTTCTTCTTTCCAGCGTCTCCAATACAGCAAGAACCATGAGCATGCCCAGAAAAAAGAACTGTGTTTCATACTCATTTGGACCATATGTAGTTCAACTCTGCTTATGAAACTGATACAAACCACAGCTCCTCTTACATAAATGCTCCTTAGTTAATAGTGAGAATCTGTTTGGGATAGTGAAATGCTAAAAATCATTTGAGCCCAAAATTCACTTGCTTTACCAGAAATGAACTCTTGCTTGGAGGAAGACACAGATCTTGGGGTTTAACTCCGTTTCTTAAGGGAAATTCAGACCAGTGTTCTCATCCATGAAACACACTCTCTTTTAACGCAAGGAGCAAGCTCTTCGTTCCAGGGTCTCCAATACAGCAAGAATCATGTGCATTCCCTGAAAAAAAGAACTGTGTTTTCTATTCATAAGGACCATATGTAATTCAACTATGCTTATGAAACTGAAAAAAACCACAGCTACTCTTACATACATGCTCTTTAGTTAATAGTGAGAATCGCGTTGGGTTCATGAAATGTATAAAATCATTTGATCCCCAAATTCATGGGGTTTAACAGAAATGAACTCTTGTTTGTATGATTACACAGATCATGGCGTTTGACCCCGTTTCTGAAGAGAAATTCAGACCAGAGTTCTCATCCCTGAAACACACTCTGCTTTATCACAAGAAGCATGCTCTTCTTTCCAGAGTCTAAAATACAGCAAGAACCATGAGCATATCCAGAAAAAAGAACTGTGTTTCCTACTCATACACACCATATGTATTTCAACTCTGCTTATGAAACTGATATAAACAACAGCTCCTCTTACATAAATGCTCTTTGGTTAATTGTGAGAATCGTGTTGGTTTCATGAACTGCGAAAAATCCTTTCAGCCCAAAATTCACTGGGTTTACCAGAAATGTACTCTTGCTTGTAGGAAGACATAGATCCTGGGGTTTAACTCCGTTTCTGAAGGCAAATTCAGACCAGAGTTCTCATCCATGAAAAACACTCTGTTTTCACACAAGACGCAAGCTCTTCTTTCCAGCGGCTCCAATACATAAAGAACCATGACCATGCTCAGAAAAAAAGAACTGTGTTTCCTACTAATAAGGACCATATGTAGTTCAACTCTGCTAACGAAACTCATACAAACCACAGCTCTGCTTACATAAATGCTCTTAGGTTAATAGTGAGAATCGCGTTGGGTTCGTGAACTGCGAAAAATCATTTGAGACCAAAATTCTCTGGGATAACCAGAAAGGAACTCTTTCTTGTAGGAAGACACAGATCCTGGGGTTGAACTCCGTTTCTGAAGGGAAATTCAGACCATTGTACTCATCCATGAAACATACTCTGTTTTATAGCAAGAAGCAAGATCTTCTTTCCTGCGTCTCCAATACAGCAAGAATCATGAGCATGCCCAGAAAAAAAGAACTGTGTTTCCTATTCTTAAGGACCATATATACTTCAAGTCTGCTTATGAAACTGATACAGACTATTGCTCCTCTTACATAAATGCTCTTTAATTAATAGTGATAAACACGTTGTGTTCTGGAACTGTGTAAAATCATTTGAGCTGAACACTCCCTTGGTTTACCAGAAATGATCTCTTGCTTGTAGGAAGATACAGATCCTGGGGTTTAACTCCATTTCTGAAGGGAAATTCAGACCAGAGTTCTCGTCCCTGAAACATACTCTGTTTTAACGCAAGAAGCAAGCTATTCTTTCCAGAGTCTAAAATACAGCAAAAACCATGAGCATGCCCTGAGAAAAAGAACTGTGTTTCCTACTCATAGGGACCATATGTACTTCAACTCTGCTTATGAAACTGATACAGACCACAGCTCCTCTTACATAAATGCTCTTTACTTAATAGTAAAAATCGCATTGTGTTCTAGAACTGTGTAAAATCATTTGAGCCAAAAATTCACTTGGTTTACCAGAAATGAACTCTTGCTTGTAGGAAGACACAGATCCTGTGGTTGAACTCCGTTTCTGAAGGGAAATTCAGACCAGTGTTCTCATCCATGAAACACACTCTATTTTAACGCAAGGAGCAAGTTCTTCTTTCCAGCGTCTCCAATACAGCAAGAACCATGAGCATGCCCAGAAAAAAAGAACTGTGTTTCATACTCATTTGGACCATATGTAGTTCAACTCTGCTTATGAAACTGATACAAACCACAGCTCCTCTTACATAAATGCTCCTTAGTTAATAGTGAGAATCTGTTTGGGATAGTGAAATGCTACAAATCATTTGAGCCCAAAATTCACTTGCTTTACCAGAAATGAACTTTTGCTTGGAGGAAGACACAGATCCTGGGGTTTAACTCCGTTTCTTAAGGGAAATTCAGACCAGTGTTCTCATCCATGAAACACACTCTGTTTTAACGCAAGGAGCAAGTTCTTCGTTCCAGGGTCTCCAATACAGCAAGAATCATGTGCATTCCCTGAAAAAAAGAACTGTGTTTTCTATTCATAAAGACCATATGTAATTCAACTATGCTTATGAAACTGAGAAAAACCACAGCTACTCTTACATACATGCTCTTTAGTTAATAGTGAGAATCGCGTTGGGTTCATGAAATGTATAAAATCATTTGAACCCCAAATTCACGGGGTTTAACAGAAATGAACTCTTGTTTGTATGATTACACAGATCATGGCGTTTGACCCCGTTTCTGAAGAGAAATTCAGACCAGAGTTCTCATCCCTGAAACACACTCTGGTTTATCGCAAGAAGCATGCTCTTCTTTCCAGAGTCTAAAATACAGCAAGAACCATGAGCATATCCAGAAAAAAGAACTGTGTTTCCTACTCATACACACCATATGTATTTCAACTCTGCTTATGAAACTGATATAAACAACAGCTCCTCTTACATAAATGCTCTTTGGTTAATTGTGAGAATCGTGTTGGTTTCATGAACTGCGAAAAATCCTTTCAGCCCAAAATTCACTGGGTTTACCAGAAATGTACTCTTGCTTGTAGGAAGACATAGATCCTGGGGTTTAACTCCGTTTCTGAAGGCAAATTCAGACCAGAGTTCTCATCCATGAAAAACACTCTGTTTTCACACAAGACGCAAGCTCTTCTTTCCAGCGGCTCCAATACATAAAGAACCATGACCATGCTCAGAAAAAAAGAACTGTGTTTCCTACTAATAACGACCATATGTAGTTTAACTCTGCTAACGAAACTCATACAAACCACAGCTCTGCTTACATAAATGCTCTTAGGTTAATAGTGAGAATCGCGTTGGGTTCGTGAACTGCGAAAAATCATTTGAGCCCAAAATTCTCTGGGATAACCAGAAAGGAACTCTTTCTTGTAGGAAGACACAGATCCTGGGGTTGAACTCCGTTTCTGAAGGGAAATTCAGACCATTGTACTCATCCATGAAACATACTCTGTTTTATCGCAAGAAGCAAAATCTTCTTTCCTGCGTCTCCAATACAGCAAGAATCATGAGCATGCCCAGAAAAAAAGAACTGTGTTTCCTATTCTTAAGGACCATATATACTTCAAGTCTGCTTATGAAACTGATACAGACTATTGCTCCTCTTACATAAATGCTCTTTAATTAATAGTGATAAACACGTTGTGTTCTGGAACTGTGTAAAATCATTTGAGCTGAACACTCCCTTGGTTTACCAGAAATGATCTCTTGCTTGTAGGAAGATACAGATCCTGGGGTTTAACTCCATTTCTGAAGGGAAATTCAGACCAGAGTTCTCGTCCCTGAAACATACTCTGTTTTAACGCAAGAAGCAAGCTATTCTTTCCAGAGTCTAAAATACAGCAAAAACCATGAGCATGCCCTGAGAAAAAGAACTGTGTTTCCTACTCATAGGGACCATATGTACTTCAACTCTGCTTATGAAACTGATACAGACCACAGCTCCTCTTACATAAATGCTCTTTACTTAATAGTAAAAATCGCATTGTGTTCTAGAACTGTGTAAAATCATTTGAGCCAAATATTCACTTGGTTTACCAGAAATGAACTCTTGCTTGTAGGAAGACACAGATCCTGTGGTTGAACTCCGTTTCTGAAGGGAAATTCAGACCAGTGTTCTCATCCATGAAACACACTCTATTTTAACGCAAGGAGCAAGTTCTTCTTTCCAGGGTCTCCAATACAGCAAGAACCATGAGCATGCCCAGAAAAAAAGAACTGTGTTTCATACTCATTTGGACCATATGTAGTTCAACTCTGCTTATGAAACTGATACAAACCACAGCTCCTCTTACATAAATGCTCCTTAGTTAATAGTGAGAATCTGTTTGGGATAGTGAAATGCTACAAATCTTTTGAGCCCAAAATTCACTTGCTTTACCAGAAATGAACTCTTGCTTGGAGGAAGACACAGATCCTGGGGTTTAACTCCGTTTCTTAAGGGAAATTCAGACCAGTGTTCTCATCCATGAAACACACTCTCTTTTAACGCAAGGAGCAAGCTCTTCGTTCCAGGGTCTCCAATACAGCAAGAATCATGTGCATTCCCTGAAAAAAAGAACTGTGTTTTCTATTCATAAGGACCATATGTAATTCAACTATGCTTATGAAACTGAAAAAAACCACAGCTACTCTTACATACATGCTCTTTAGTTAATAGTGAGAATCGCGTTGGGTTCATGAAATGTATAAAATCATTTGATCCCCAAATTCATGGGGTTTAACAGAAATGAACTCTTGTTTGTATGATTACACAGATCATGGCGTTTGACCCCGTTTCTGAAGAGAAATTCAGACCAGAGTTCTCATCCATGAAACACACTCTGCTTTATCACAAGAAGCATGCTCTTCTTTCCAGAGTCTAAAATACAGCAAGAACCATGAGCATATCCAGAAAAAAGAACTGTGTTTCCTACTCATACACACCATATGTATTTCAACTCTGCTTATGAAACTGATATAAACAACAGCTCCTCTTACATAAATGCTCTTTGGTTAATTGTGAGAATCGTGTTGGTTTCATGAACTGCGAAAAATCCTTTCAGCCCAAAATTCACTGGGTTTACCAGAAATGTACTCTTGCTTGTAGGAAGACATAGATCCTGGGGTTTAACTCCGTTTCTGAAGGCAAATTCAGACCAGAGTTCTCATCCATGAAAAACACTCTGTTTTCACACAAGACGCAAGCTCTTCTTTCCAGCGGCTCCAATACATAAAGAACCATGACCATGCTCAGAAAAAAAGAACTGTGTTTCCTACTAATAAGGACCATATGTAGTTCAACTCTGCTAACGAAACTCATACAAACCACAGCTCTGCTTACATAAATGCTCTTAGGTTAATAGTGAGAATCGCGTTGGGTTCGTGAACTGCGAAAAATCATTTGAGCCCAAAATTCTCTGGGATAACCAGAAAGGAACTCTTTCTTGTAGGAAGACACAGATCCTGGGGTTGAACTCCGTTTCTGAAGGGAAATTCAGACCATTGTACTCATCCATGAAACATACTCTGTTTTATCGCAAGAAGCAAAATCTTCTTTCCTGCGTCTCCAATACAGCAAGAATCATGAGCATGCCTAGAAAAAAAGAACTGTGTTTCCTATTCTTAAGGACCATATATACTTCAAGTCTGCTTATGAAACTGATACAGACTATTGCTCCTCTTACATAAATGCTCTTTAATTAATAGTGATAAACACGTTGTGTTCTGGAACTGTGTAAAATCATTTGAGCTGAACACTCCCTTGGTTTACCAGAAATGATCTCTTGCTTGTAGGAAGATACAGATCCTGGGGTTTAACTCCATTTCTGAAGGGAAATTCAGACCAGAGTTCTCGTCCCTGAAACATACTCTGTTTTAACGCAAGAAGCAAGCTATTCTTTCCAGAGTCTAAAATACAGCAAAAACCATGAGCATGCCCTGAGAAAAAGAACTGTGTTTCCTACTCATAGGGACCATATGTACTTCAACTCTGCTTATGAAACTAATACAAACCACAGCTCCTCTTAAATAAATGCTCTTAATTAAATAGTGAGAATCGCATTGGGTTTTGAACTGTCTAAAATCATTTGAGCCCAAAATTCACTTTGTATACCACAAATGAACTCTTGCTTGTAGGAAGATACAGATGCTGGGTTTTAACTCCGTTTCTGAAGGCAAATTCAGACCAGAGTTCTCATCCCTGATAAAAAACTCTGTTTTCAGGCTACTATCATCCTCTTCTATTCAGCGTCTCCAATACAGCAAGAACCATGAGCATGCCCAGAGAAAAAGAACTGTGTTTCCTACTCATACGGACCATATGTTGTTCAACTCTGCTCATGAAACTGATACAAACCACAGCTCCTCTTACATAAATGGTCTTTATTTAATAGTGAGAATCGGTTTGGGATAGTGAAATGCTAAAAATCATTTGAGCCCAAAATTCTCTTGGTTTACCAGAAATGAACTCTTGCTTGGAGGAAGACACAGATCCTGGGCTTAACTCCATTACTGATGGGAAATTCAGACCAGAGATCTCATCCCTGAAACACAATCTGTTTTAACGCAAGAAGCAAGCTCTTCTTTCCAGAGACTAAAATACAGCAAGAACCCTGAGCATGGCCTGGAAAAAAGAACTGTGCTTCCTATTCATACGGTCCATATGTAGTTCAACTCTGCTTATGAAACTGATACAGAACACAACTCCTCTTAAATAAATGCTGTTTTGTTACTAGTGAGAATAGCGTTGTGTTCATTTACTGCGAAAAAATCATTAGAGCCCAAATTCACTTGGTTTACCAGAAATGAACTCTTGCTTGTACGAAGACACAGATCCTGGCTTTAACTCCGTTTCTGAGGTTAAATTCAGACCAGAATTCTCATCTCTGAAAAACACTCTGTTTTAAGGCATGAATCATTCTCTTCTTTCCATGGTCTCCAATACAGTAAGAACCATGTGCATGCCAAGAAAAGAAGATCTGTGTTTTCTACTCATACGGACCATATGTAGTTCAACTCTGCTTATGAAACTGATACAGACCACAGCTCCTCTTACATAAATGCTCTTTACTTAATAGTAAAAATCGCATCGTGTTCTAGAACTGTGTAAAATCATTTGAGCCAAAAATTCACTTGGTTTACCAGAAATGAACTCTTGCTTGTAGGAAGACACAGATCCTGTGGTTGAACTCCGTTTCTGAAGGGAAATTCAGACCAGTGTTCTCATCCATGAAACACACTCTATTTTAACGCAAGGAGCAAGTTCTTCTTTCCAGCGTCTCCAATACAGCAAGAACCATGAGCATGCCCAGAAAAAAGAACTGTGTTTCATACTCATTTGGACCATATGTAGTTCAACTCTGCTTATGAAACTGATACAAACCACAGCTCCTCTTACATAAATGCTCCTTAGTTAATAGTGAGAATCTGTTTGGGATAGTGAAATGCTAAAAATCATTTGAGCCCAAAATTCACTTGCTTTACCAGAAATGAACTCTTGCTTGGAGGAAGACACAGATCTTGGGGTTTAACTCCGTTTCTTAAGGGAAATTCAGACCAGTGTTCTCATCCATGAAACACACTCTCTTTTAACGCAAGGAGCAAGCTCTTCGTTCCAGGGTCTCCAATACAGCAAGAATCATGTGCATTCCCTGAAAAAAAGAACTGTGTTTTCTATTCATAAGGACCATATGTAATTCAACTATGCTTATGAAACTGAAAAAAACCACAGCTACTCTTACATACATGCTCTTTAGTTAATAGTGAGAATCGCGTTGGGTTCATGAAATGTATAAAATCATTTGATCCCCAAATTCATGGGGTTTAACAGAAATGAACTCTTGTTTGTATGATTACACAGATCATGGCGTTTGACCCCGTTTCTGAAGAGAAATTCAGACCAGAGTTCTCATCCCTGAAACACACTCTGCTTTATCACAAGAAGCATGCTCTTCTTTCCAGAGTCTAAAATACAGCAAGAACCATGAGCATATCCAGAAAAAAGAACTGTGTTTCCTACTCATACACACCATATGTATTTCAACTCTGCTTATGAAACTGATATAAACAACAGCTCCTCTTACATAAATGCTCTTTGGTTAATTGTGAGAATCGTGTTGGTTTCATGAACTGCGAAAAATCCTTTCAGCCCAAAATTCACTGGGTTTACCAGAAATGTACTCTTGCTTGTAGGAAGACATAGATCCTGGGGTTTAACTCCGTTTCTGAAGGCAAATTCAGACCAGAGTTCTCATCCATGAAAAACACTCTGTTTTCACACAAGACGCAAGCTCTTCTTTCCAGCGGCTCCAATACATAAAGAACCATGACCATGCTCAGAAAAAAAGAACTGTGTTTCCTACTAATAAGGACCATATGTAGTTCAACTCTGCTAACGAAACTCATACAAACCACAGCTCTGCTTACATAAATGCTCTTAGGTTAATAGTGAGAATCGCGTTGGGTTCGTGAACTGCGAAAAATCATTTGAGACCAAAATTCTCTGGGATAACCAGAAAGGAACTCTTTCTTGTAGGAAGACACAGATCCTGGGGTTGAACTCCGTTTCTGAAGGGAAATTCAGACCATTGTACTCATCCATGAAACATACTCTGTTTTATAGCAAGAAGCAAGATCTTCTTTCCTGCGTCTCCAATACAGCAAGAATCATGAGCATGCCCAGAAAAAAAGAACTGTGTTTCCTATTCTTAAGGACCATATATACTTCAAGTCTGCTTATGAAACTGATACAGACTATTGCTCCTCTTACATAAATGCTCTTTAATTAATAGTGATAAACACGTTGTGTTCTGGAACTGTGTAAAATCATTTGAGCTGAACACTCCCTTGGTTTACCAGAAATGATCTCTTGCTTGTAGGAAGATACAGATCCTGGGGTTTAACTCCATTTCTGAAGGGAAATTCAGACCAGAGTTCTCGTCCCTGAAACATACTCTGTTTTAACGCAAGAAGCAAGCTATTCTTTCCAGAGTCTAAAATACAGCAAAAACCATGAGCATGCCCTGAGAAAAAGAACTGTGTTTCCTACTCATAGGGACCATATGTACTTCAACTCTGCTTATGAAACTGATACAGACCACAGCTCCTCTTACATAAATGCTCTTTACTTAATAGTAAAAATCGCATTGTGTTCTAGAACTGTGTAAAATCATTTGAGCCAAAAATTCACTTGGTTTACCAGAAATGAACTCTTGCTTGTAGGAAGACACAGATCCTGTGGTTGAACTCCGTTTCTGAAGGGAAATTCAGACCAGTGTTCTCATCCATGAAACACACTCTATTTTAACGCAAGGAGCAAGTTCTTCTTTCCAGCGTCTCCAATACAGCAAGAACCATGAGCATGCCCAGAAAAAAAGAACTGTGTTTCATACTCATTTGGACCATATGTAGTTCAACTCTGCTTATGAAACTGATACAAACCACAGCTCCTCTTACATAAATGCTCCTTAGTTAATAGTGAGAATCTGTTTGGGATAGTGAAATGCTACAAATCATTTGAGCCCAAAATTCACTTGCTTTACCAGAAATGAACTTTTGCTTGGAGGAAGACACAGATCCTGGGGTTTAACTCCGTTTCTTAAGGGAAATTCAGACCAGTGTTCTCATCCATGAAACACACTCTGTTTTAACGCAAGGAGCAAGTTCTTCGTTCCAGGGTCTCCAATACAGCAAGAATCATGTGCATTCCCTGAAAAAAAGAACTGTGTTTTCTATTCATAAAGACCATATGTAATTCAACTATGCTTATGAAACTGAGAAAAACCACAGCTACTCTTACATACATGCTCTTTAGTTAATAGTGAGAATCGCGTTGGGTTCATGAAATGTATAAAATCATTTGAACCCCAAATTCACGGGGTTTAACAGAAATGAACTCTTGTTTGTATGATTACACAGATCATGGCGTTTGACCCCGTTTCTGAAGAGAAATTCAGACCAGAGTTCTCATCCCTGAAACACACTCTGGTTTATCGCAAGAAGCATGCTCTTCTTTCCAGAGTCTAAAATACAGCAAGAACCATGAGCATATCCAGAAAAAAGAACTGTGTTTCCTACTCATACACACCATATGTATTTCAACTCTGCTTATGAAACTGATATAAACAACAGCTCCTCTTACATAAATGCTCTTTGGTTAATTGTGAGAATCGTGTTGGTTTCATGAACTGCGAAAAATCCTTTCAGCCCAAAATTCACTGGGTTTACCAGAAATGTACTCTTGCTTGTAGGAAGACATAGATCCTGGGGTTTAACTCCGTTTCTGAAGGCAAATTCAGACCAGAGTTCTCATCCATGAAAAACACTCTGTTTTCACACAAGACGCAAGCTCTTCTTTCCAGCGGCTCCAATACATAAAGAACCATGACCATGCTCAGAAAAAAAGAACTGTGTTTCCTACTAATAACGACCATATGTAGTTTAACTCTGCTAACGAAACTCATACAAACCACAGCTCTGCTTACATAAATGCTCTTAGGTTAATAGTGAGAATCGCGTTGGGTTCGTGAACTGCGAAAAATCATTTGAGCCCAAAATTCTCTGGGATAACCAGAAAGGAACTCTTTCTTGTAGGAAGACACAGATCCTGGGGTTGAACTCCGTTTCTGAAGGGAAATTCAGACCATTGTACTCATCCATGAAACATACTCTGTTTTATCGCAAGAAGCAAAATCTTCTTTCCTGCGTCTCCAATACAGCAAGAATCATGAGCATGCCCAGAAAAAAAGAACTGTGTTTCCTATTCTTAAGGACCATATATACTTCAAGTCTGCTTATGAAACTGATACAGACTATTGCTCCTCTTACATAAATGCTCTTTAATTAATAGTGATAAACACGTTGTGTTCTGGAACTGTGTAAAATCATTTGAGCTGAACACTCCCTTGGTTTACCAGAAATGATCTCTTGCTTGTAGGAAGATACAGATCCTGGGGTTTAACTCCATTTCTGAAGGGAAATTCAGACCAGAGTTCTCGTCCCTGAAACATACTCTGTTTTAACGCAAGAAGCAAGCTATTCTTTCCAGAGTCTAAAATACAGCAAAAACCATGAGCATGCCCTGAGAAAAAGAACTGTGTTTCCTACTCATAGGGACCATATGTACTTCAACTCTGCTTATGAAACTAATACAAACCACAGCTCCTCTTAAATAAATGCTCTTAATTAAATAGTGAGAATCGCATTGGGTTTTGAACTGTGTAAAATCATTTGAGCCCAAAATTCACTTTGTATACCACAAATGAACTCTTGCTTGTAGGAAGATACAGATGCTGGGTTTTAACTCCGTTTCTGAAGGGAAATTCAGACCAGAGTTCTCATCCCTGATAAAAAACTCTGTTTTCAGGCTACTATCATCCTCTTCTATTCAGCGTCTCCAATACAGCAAGAACCATGAGCATGCCCAGAGAAAAAGAACTGTGTTTCCTACTCATACGGACCATATGTTGTTCAACTCTGCTCATGAAACTGATACAAACCACAGCTCCTCTTACATAAATGCTCTTTAGTTAATAGTGAGAATCGGTTTGGGATAGTGAAATGCTAAAAATCATTTGAGCCCAAAATTCACTTGGTTTACCAGAAATGAACTCTTGCTTGGAGGAAGACACAGATCCTGGTCTTAAACTCCATTACTGAAGGGAAATTCAGACCAGTGTTCTCATCCCTGAAACACAATCTGTTTTAAAGCAAGAAGCAAGCTCTTCTTTCCAGAGACTAAAATACAGCAAGAACCCTGAGCATGGCCTGGAAAAAAGAACTGTGTTTCCTATTCATACGGTCCATATGTAGTTCAACTCTGCTTATGAAACTGATACAGAACACAACTTCTCTTAAATAAATGCTGTTTAGTTACTAGTGAGAATAGCGTTGTGTTCGTTTACTGCGAAAAAATCATTTGAGCCCAAATTCACTTGGTTTAACAGAAATGAACTCTTGCTTGTACGAAGACACAGATCCTGGCGTTTAACTCCGTTTCTGAGGTTAAATTCAGACCAGAATTCTCATCCCTGAAAAACACTCTGTTTTAATGCATGAATCATTCTCTTTTTTCCATGGTCTCCAATACAGTAAGAACCATGTGCATGCCAAGAAAAGAAGATCTGTGTTTTCTACTCATACGGACCATATGTAGTTCAACTCTGCTTATGAAACTGA
This sequence comes from Onychomys leucogaster, assembly GCA_949786385.1. Lineage (NCBI taxonomy): Eukaryota > Metazoa > Chordata > Mammalia > Rodentia > Cricetidae > Onychomys > Onychomys leucogaster. The sequence continues at coordinate 1,493,913 of CATKUP010000117.1, read as the reverse complement.
TACAGACCACAGCTCCTCTTACATAAATGCTCTTTAGTTAATAGTAAAAATCGCATTGCGTTCTAGAACTGTGTAAAATCATTTGAGCCAAAAATTCACTTGGTTTACCAGAAATGAACTCTTGCTTGTAGGAAGACACAGATCCTGTGGTTGAACTCCGTTTCTGAAGGGAAATTCAGACCAGTGTTCTCATCCATGAAACACACTCTATTTTAACGCAAGGAGCAAGTTCTTCTTTCCAGCGTCTCCAATACAGCAAGAACCATGAGCATGCCCAAAAAAAAAGAACTGTGTTTCATACTCATTCGGACCATATGTATTTCAACTCTGCTTATGAAACTGATACAAACCACAGCTCCTCTTACATAAATGCTCCTTAGTTAATAGTGAGAATCTGTTTGGGATAGTGAAATGCTAAAAATCATTTGAGCCCAAAATTCACTTGCTTTACCAGAAATGAACTCTTTTTGGAGGAAGACACAGATCCTGGGGTTTAACTCCGTTTCTTAAGGGAAATTCAGACCAGTGTTCTCATCCATGAAACACACTCTCTTTTAACGCAAGGAGCAATCTCTTCTTTCCAGGGTCTCCAATACAGCAAGAATCATGTGCATTCCCTGAAAAAAAGAACTGTGTTTTCTATTCATAAGGACCATATGTAATTCATCTATGCTTATGAAACTGAAAAAAACCACAGCTACTCTTACATACATGCTCTTTAGTTAATAGTGAGAATCGGTTTGGGTTGTTGAACTGCGAAAAATCATTTGAGCCCAAAATTCACTTGGTTTAACAGAAATGAACTCTTGCTTGCAGGAAGACACAGATCCTGGGCTTAAACTCCATTACTGAAGGGAAATTCAGACCAGAGTTCTCATCCCTGAAACACACTCTGCTTTAACGCAAGACGCAATCTCTTCTTTCCAGAGTCTAAAATACAGCAAGAACCATGAGCATGCCCTGAAAAAAAGAACCGTGTTTCCCACTCATGCGGACCATATGTAGTTCAACTCTGCTTATGAAAATGATACAAACCACAGCTCCTCTTACATAAATGCTCTTTAGTTAATAGTGAGAATCGCGTTGGGTTCGTGAACTGCGCAACATCATTTGAGCCCAAAAATCACTGGGTTTACCCGAAATGAACTCTTGCTTGTAGGAAGACACAGATCCTGGGGTTTAACTCAGTCTCCGAAGGGAAATTCAGACCAGAGTTCTCATCCCTGAAAAGAAAACTCTGTTTTAAGGCAAATATCATCCTCTTCTATCCAGCGACTCCAATACAGTAGGAACCATGAGCATTCCTAGAAAAAAAGAACTGTGTTTCCTACTCGTACAGACCATATGTAGTTCAACTCTGCTTATGCAATGATACAGGCCACAGCTCCTCTTACATAAATTCTCTTTAGTTAATAGTGAGAATCGCGTTGGGTTCATGAAATATATAAAATCATTTGAGCCCAAAAATCACTGGGTTTACCAGAACGGAACTCTTTTTTGTATGATTACACAGATCCTGGCGTTTAACCCCGTTTCTGAAGGGAAATTCAGACCAGAGTTCTCATCCCTGAAACACAATTTGTTTTAACGCAGGAAGCAAGCTCTTCTTTCCAAATTCTAAAATAAAGCAAGAACCATGAGCATGCCCTGAAAAAAAGAATTGTGTTTCCTACTCATACAGACCTTATGTAGTTCAACTCTGCTCATGAAACTGATACAAACCACAGCTCCTCTTACATAAATGCTGTTTAGTTAATAGTGAGAATCGCATTGGGTTCGTGAACTGTGAAACCTAATTTGAGCCCAAAATCACTGGCTTTACCAGAAATGAACTCTTGCTTGTAGGAAGACACTGATCCTTGGGTTTAACTCCGTTTCTGAAGGGAAATTCAGACCAGAGTTCTCATCCATGAAACACACTCTGCTTTATCGCAAGAAGCATGCTCTTCTTTCCAGAGTCTAAAATACAGCAAGAACCATGAGCATATCCAGAAAAAAGAACTGTGTTTCCTACTCATACACACCATATGTATATCAACTCTGCTTATGAAACTGATATAAACAACAGCTCCTCTTACGTTAATGCTCTTTGGTTAATTGTGAGAATCGCGTTGGTTCCATGAACTGCGAAAAATCCTTTCAGCCCAAAATTCACTGGGTTTACCAGAAATGTACTCTTGCTTGTAGGAAGACACAGATCCTGGGGTTTAACTCCCTTTCTGAAGGCAAATTCAGACCAGAGTTCTCATCCATGAAAAACTCTCTGTTTTCACACAAGACGCAAGCTCTTCTTTCCAGCTTCTCCAATACATAAAGAACCATGAGCATGCTCAGAAAAAAAGAACTGGGTTTCCTACTAATAAGGACCATATGTAGTTCAACTCTGCTTACGAAACTCATACAAACCACAGCTCTGCTTACATAAATGCTCTTAGGTTAATAGTGAGAATCGCGTTGGGTTCGTGAACTGGGAAAAATCATTTGAGCCCAAAATTCACTGGGTTAACCAGAAAGGAACTCTTTCTTAGAGGAAGAAACAGATCCTGGGGTTGAACTCCGTTTCTGAAGGGAAATTCAGACCATTGTACTCATCCATGAAACATACTCTGTTTTATCGCAAGAAGCAAGATCTTCTTTCCAGCGTCTCCAATACAGCAAGAATCATGAGCATGCCCAGAAAAAAAGAACTGAGTTTCCTATTCTTAAGGACCATATATACTTCAACTCTGCTTATGAAACTGATACAGACTATTGCTCCTCTTACATAAATGCTCTTTAATTAATAGTAATAAACGCGTTGTGTTCTGGAACTGTGTAAAATCATTTGAGCTGAACACTCCCTTGTTTTACCAGAAATGATCTCTTGATTGTAGGAGGATACAGATCCTGGGGTTTAACTCCATTTCTGAAGGGAAATTCAGACCAGAGTTCTCGTCCCTGAAACATACTCTGTTTTAACGCAAGAAGCAAGCTATTCTTTCCAGAGTCTAAAATACAGCAAAAACCATGAGCATGCACTGAAAAAAAGAACTGTGTTTCCTACTCATACGGACCATATGTACTTCAACTCTGCTTATGAAACTGATACAAACCACAGCTCCTCTTAAATAAATGCTCTTAAGTAAATAGTGAAAATCGCATTGGGTTTTGAACTGTGTAAAATCATTTGAGCCCAAAATTCACTTTGTATACCACAAATGAACTCTTGCTTGTTGGAAGATACAGATGCTGGGGTTTAACTCCGTTTCTGAAGGCAAATTCAGACCAGAGTTCTCATCCCTGATAAAAAAAACTCTGTTTTCAGGCAAATATCATCCTCTTCTATCCAGCGTCTCCAATACAGCAAGAACCATGAGCATGCCCAGAAAAAAAGAACTGTGTTTCCTACTCATACGGACCATATGTTGTTCAACTCTGCTTATGAAACTGATACAAACCACAGCTCCGCTTACATTAATGCTCTTTAGTTAATAGTGAGAATAGGTTTGGTTTGGTGAACTGTGAAAAATCATTGAACCCAAAATCACTGGCTTTACCAGAAATGAACTCTTGCTTGTAGGAAGACACTGATCCTTGGGTTTAACTCCGTTTCTGAAGGGAAATTCATTCCAGAGTTTTCATCCCTGATACACACTCTGTTTTAACGCAAGAAGCAAGCTCTTCTTTCCAGAGTCTAAAATACAGCAAGAACAATGAGCATACCCTGAAAAAAAGAAATGTGTTTCCTACTCATACGGACCATATGTAGTTCAACTCTGCTTATGAAACTGATACAAACCACAGCTCCGCTTACATTAATGCTCTTTAGTTAATAGTGAGAATCGGTTTGGTTTGGTGAACTATGAAAAATCCTTTCAGCCCAAAATTCACTTGGTTTACCAGAAATGAACTCTTGCTTGTAGGAAGACACAGATATGGGGGTTTAACTCCATTTCTGAAGGGAAATTCAGACCAGAGTTCTCATCCATGAAACACACTCTGCTTTATCGCAAGAAGCATGCTCTTCTTTCCAGAGTCTAAAATACAGCAAGAACCATGAGCATATCCAGAAAAATGAACTGTGTTTCCTACTCATACACACCATATGTATATCAACTCTGCTTATGAAACTGATATAAACAACAGCTCCTCTTACATAAATGCTCTTTGGTTAATTGTGAGAATCGCGTTGGTTCCATGAACTGCGAAAAATCCTTTCACCCCAAAATACACTGGGTTTACCAGAAATGTACTCTTGCTTGTAGGAAGACACAGATCCTGGGGTTTAACTCCGTTTCTGAAGGCAAATTCAGACCAGAGTTCTCATCCATGAAAAACACTCTGTTTTCACACAAGACGCAAGCTCTTCTCTCCAGCTTCTAAAATACATAAAGAACCATGACCATGCTCAGAAAAAAAGAACTGTGTTTCCTACTAATAAGGACCATATGTAGTTTAACTCTGCTAACGAAACTCATACAAACCACAGCTCTGCTTACATAAATGCTCTTAGGTTAATAGTGAGAATCGCGTTGGGTTCGTGAACTGCGAAAAATCATTTGAGCCCAAAATTCTCTGGGATAACCAGAAAGGAACTCTTTCTTGTAGGAAGACACAGATCCTGGGGTTGAACTCCGTTTCTGAAGGGAAATTCAGACCATTGTACTCATCCATGAAACATACTCTGTTTTATCGCAAGAAGCAAGATCTTCTTTCCAGTGTCTCCAATACAGCAAGAATCATGAGCATGCCCAGAAAAAAAGAACTGTGTTTCCTATTCTTAAGGACCATATATACTTCAAGTCTGCTTATGAAACTGATACAGACTATTGCTCCTCTTACATAAATGCTCTTTAATTAATAGTGATAAACACGTTGTGTTCTGGAACTGTGTAAAATCATTTGAGCTGAACACTCCCTTGGTTTACCAGAAATGATCTCTTGCTTGTAGGAAGATACAGATCCTGAGGTTTAACTCCATTTCTGAAGGGAAATTCAGACCAGAGTTCTCGTCCCTGAAACATACTCTGTTTTAACGCAAGAAGCAAGCTATTCTTTCCAGAGTCTAAAATACAGCAAAAACCATGAGCATGCCCTGAGAAAAAGAACTGTGTTTCCTACTCATAGGGACCATATGTACTTCAACTCTGCTTATGAAACTGATACAAACCACAGCTCCTCTTAAATAAATGCTCTTAAGTAAATAGTGAAAATCGCATTGGGTTTTGAACTGTGTAAAATCATTTGAGCCCAAAATTCACTTTGTATACCACAAATGAACTCTTGCTTGTTGGAAGATACAGATGCTGGGGTTTAACTCCGTTTCTGAAGGCAAATTCAGACCAGAGTTCTCATCCCTGATAAAAAAAACTCTGTTTTCAGGCAAATATCATCCTCTTCTATCCAGCGTCTCCAATACAGCAAGAACCATGAGCATGCCCAGAAAAAAAGAACTGTGTTTCCTACTCATACGGACCATATGTTGTTCAACTCTGCTTATGAAACTGATACAAACCACAGCTCCGCTTACATTAATGCTCTTTAGTTAATAGTGAGAATAGGTTTGGTTTGGTGAACTGTGAAAAATCATTGAACCCAAAATCACTGGCTTTACCAGAAATGAACTCTTGCTTGTAGGAAGACACTGATCCTTGGGTTTAACTCCGTTTCTGAAGGGAAATTCATTCCAGAGTTTTCATCCCTGATACACACTCTGTTTTAACGCAAGAAGCAAGCTCTTCTTTCCAGAGTCTAAAATACAGCAAGAACAATGAGCATACCCTGAAAAAAAGAAATGTGTTTCCTACTCATACGGACCATATGTAGTTCAACTCTGCTTATGAAACTGATACAAACCACAGCTCCGCTTACATTAATGCTCTTTAGTTAATAGTGAGAATCGGTTTGGTTTGGTGAACTATGAAAAATCCTTTCAGCCCAAAATTCACTTGGTTTACCAGAAATGAACTCTTGCTTGTAGGAAGACACAGATATGGGGGTTTAACTCCATTTCTGAAGGGAAATTCAGACCAGAGTTCTCATCCATGAAACACACTCTGCTTTATCGCAAGAAGCATGCTCTTCTTTCCAGAGTCTAAAATACAGCAAGAACCATGAGCATATCCAGAAAAATGAACTGTGTTTCCTACTCATACACACCATATGTATATCAACTCTGCTTATGAAACTGATATAAACAACAGCTCCTCTTACATAAATGCTCTTTGGTTAATTGTGAGAATCGCGTTGGTTCCATGAACTGCGAAAAATCCTTTCACCCCAAAATACACTGGGTTTACCAGAAATGTACTCTTGCTTGTAGGAAGACACAGATCCTGGGGTTTAACTCCGTTTCTGAAGGCAAATTCAGACCAGAGTTCTCATCCATGAAAAACACTCTGTTTTCACACAAGACGCAAGCTCTTCTTTCCAGCTTCTAAAATACATAAAGAACCATGACCATGCTCAGAAAAAAAGAACTGTGTTTCCTACTAATAAGGACCATATGTAGTTTAACTCTGCTAACGAAACTCATACAAACCACAGCTCTGCTTACATAAATGCTCTTAGGTTAATAGTGAGAATCGCGTTGGGTTCGTGAACTGCGAAAAATCATTTGAGCCCAAAATTCTCTGGGATAACCAGAAAGGAACTCTTTCTTGTAGGAAGACACAGATCCTGGGGTTGAACTCCGTTTCTGAAGGGAAATTCAGACCATTGTACTCATCCATGAAACATACTCTGTTTTATCGCAAGAAGCAAGATCTTCTTTCCAGTGTCTCCAATACAGCAAGAATCATGAGCATGCCCAGAAAAAAAGAACTGTGTTTCCTATTCTTAAGGACCATATATACTTCAAGTCTGCTTATGAAACTGATACAGACTATTGCTCCTCTTACATAAATGCTCTTTAATTAATAGTGATAAACACGTTGTGTTCTGGAACTGTGTAAAATCATTTGAGCTGAACACTCCCTTGGTTTACCAGAAATGATCTCTTGCTTGTAGGAAGATACAGATCCTGGGGTTTAACTCCATTTCTGAAGGGAAATTCAGACCAGAGTTCTCGTCCCTGAAACATACTCTGTTTTAACACAAGAAGCAAGCTATTCTTTCCAGAGTCTAAAATACAGCAAAAACCATGAGCATGCCCTGAGAAAAAGAACTGTGTTTCCTACTCATAGGGACCATATGTACTTCAACTCTGCTCATGAAACTGATACAAACCACAGCTCCTCTTACATAAATGCTCTTTAGTTAATAGTGAGAATCGGTTTGGGATAGTGAAATGCTAAAAATCATTTGAGCCCAAAATTCTCTTGGTTTACCAGAAATGAACTCTTGCTTGGAGGAAGACACAGATCCTGGGCTTAAACTCCATTACTGAAGGGAAATTCAGACCAGTGTTCTCATCCCTGAAACACAATCTGTTTTAAAGCAAGAAGCAAGCTCTTCTTTCCAGAGACTAAAATACAGCAAGAACCCTGAGCATGGCCTGGAAAAACGAACTGTGTTTCCTATTCATACGGTCCATATGTAGTTCAACTCTGCTTATGAAACTGATACAGAACACAACTTCTCTTAAATAAATGCTGTTTAGTTACTAGTGAGAATAGCGTTGTGTTCGTTTACTGCGAAAAAATCATTTGAGCCCAAATTCACTTGGTTTACCAGAAATGAACTCTTGCTTGTACGAAGACACAGATCCTGGCGTTTAACTCCGTTTCTGAGGTTAAATTCAGACCAGAATTCTCATCCCTGAAAAACACTCTGTTTTAAGGCATGAATCATTCTCTTCTTTCCATGGTCTCCAATACAGTAAGAACCATGTGCATGCCAAGAAAAGATCTGTGTTTTCTACTCATACGGACCATATGTAGTTCAACTCTGCTTATGAAACTGATACAGACCACAGCTCCTCTTACATAAATGCTCTTTAGTTAATAGTAAAAATCGCATTGTGTTCTAGAACTGTGTAAAATCATTTGAGCCAAAAATTCACTTGGTTTACCAGAAATGAACTCTTGCTTGTAGGAAGACACAGATCCTGTGGATGAACTCCGTTTCTGAAGGGAAATTCAGACCAGTGTTCTCATCCATGAAACACACTCTATTTTAACGCAAGGAGCAAGTTCTTCTTTCCAGCGTCTCCAATACAGCAAGAACCATGAGCATGCCCAGAAAAAAAGAACTGTGTTTCATACTCATTGGGACCATATGTATTTCAACTCTGCTTATGAAACTGATACAAACCACAGCTCCTCTTACATAAATGCTCCTTAGTTAATAGTGAGAATCTGTTTGGGATAGTGAAATGCTACAAATCATTTGAGCCCAAAATTCACTTGCTTTACCAGAAATGAACTCTTGCTTAGAGGAAGACACAGATCCTGGGGTTTAACTCCGATTCTTAAGGGAAATTCAGACCAGTGTTCTCATCCATGAAACACACTCTCTTTTAACGCAAGGAGCAATCTCTTCTTTACAGGGTCTCCAATACAGCAAGAATCATGTGCATTCCCTGAAAAAAAGAACTGTGTTTTCTATTCATAAAGACCATATGTAATTCAACTATGCTTATGAAACTGAAAAAAACCACAGCTACTCTTACATACATGCTCTTTAGTTAATAGTGAGAATCGGTTTGGGTTGTTGAACTGCGAAAAATCATTTGAGCCCAAAATTCACTTGGTTTAACAGAAATGAACTCTTGCTTGCAGGAAGACACAGATGCTGGGCTTAAACTCCATTACTGAAGGGAAATTCTGACCAGAGTTCTCATCCATGAAACACACTCTGCTTTAACGCAAGAAGCAATCTCTTCTTTCCAGAGTCTAAAATAGAGCAAGAACCATGAGCATGCCCTGAAAAAAAGAACCGTGTTTCCCACTCATGCGGACCATATGTAGTTCAACTCTGCTTATGAAAATGATACAAACCACAGCTCCTCTTACATAAATGCTCTTTAGTTAATAGTGAGAATCGCGTTGGGTTCGTGAACTGCAAAACATCATTTGAGCCCAAAAATCACTGGGTTTACCCGAAATGAACTCTTGCTTGTAGGAAGACACAGATCCTGGGGTTTAACTCCGTTTCCGAAGGGAAATTCAGACCAGAGTTCTCGTCCCTGAAACATACTCTGTTTTAACGCAAGAAGCAAGCTATTCTTTCCAGAGTCTAAAATACAGCAAAAACCATGAGCATGCCCTGAAAAAAAGAACTGTGTTTCCTACTCATACGGACCATATGTACTTCAACTCTGCTTATGAAATTGATACAAACCACAGCTCCTCTTAAATAAATGCTCTTAAGTAAATAGTGAGAATCGCATTGGGTTTTGAACTGAGTAAAATCATTTGAGCCCAAAATTCACTTTGTATACCACAAATGAACTCTTGCTTGTAGGAAGATACAGATGCTGGGGTTTAACTCCGTTTCTGAAGGCAAATTCAGACCAGAGTTCTCATCCCTGATAAAAAACTCTGTTTTCAGGCAAATATCATCCTCTTCTATCCAGCGTCTCCAATACAGCAAGAACCATGAGCATGCCATGAAAAAAAGAACTGTGTTTCCTACTCATACGGACCATATGTAGTTCAACTCTGCTTATGAAACTGATACAAACCAAAGCTCCTCTTACATAAATGCTCTTTAGTTAATAGTGAGAATCGGTTTGGGTTGATGAACTGTGAAAAACCATTTGAGCCCAAAATTCGCTTGGTTTACCAGAAATGAACTCTTGCTTGTAGGAAGACACAGATCTGGGGGTTTAACTCCATTTCTAAAGGGAAATTCAGACCAGTGTTCTCATCCCTGAAACACAATCTGTTTTAACGCAAGAAGCAAGCTCTTCTTTCCAATTTATAAAATACAGCAAGAACAATGAGCATGCACTGAAAAAAAGAACTGTGTTTCCTACTCATATGGACCATATGTAGTTCAACTCTGCTTATGAAAATGATACAAAGCACAGCTCCTCTTACATAAATGCTCTTTAGTTAATAGTGAGAAGCGCGTTGGGTTCGTGAACTGCAAAACATCATTTGAGCCCAAAAATCACTGGGTTTACCCGAAATGAACTCTTGCTTGTAGGAAGACACAGATCCTGGGGTTTAACTCCGTTTTCGAAGGGAAATTCAGACCAGAGTTCTCATCCCTGAAAAGAAAACTCTGTTTTAAGGCAAATATCATCCTCTTCTATCCAGCGACTCCAATACAGTAGGAACCATGAGCATTCCTAGAAAAAAAGAACTGTGTGTCCTACTCGTACAGACCATATGTAGTTCAACTCTGCTTATGAAATGATACAGGCCACAGCTCCTCTTACATAAATTCTCTTTAGTTAATAGTAAAAATCGCATTGTGTTCTAGAACTGTGTAAAATCATTTGAGCCAAAAATTCACTTGCTTTACCAGAAATGAACTCTTGCTTGGAGGAAGACACAGATCCTGTGGTTGAACTCCGTTTCTGAAGGGAAATTCAGACCAGTGTTCTCATCCATGAAACACACTCTATTTTAACGCAAGGAGCAAGTTCTTCTTTCCAGCGTCTCCAATACAGCAAGAACCATGAGCATGCCCAGAAAAAAAGAACTGTGTTTCATACTCATTCGGACCATATGTATTTCAACTCTGCTTATGAAACTGATACAAACCACAGCTCCTCTTACATAAATGCTCCTTAGTTAATAGTGAGAATCTGTTTGGGATAGTGAAATGCTAAAAATCATTTGAGCCCAAAATTCACTTGCTTTACCAGAAATTAACTCTTTTTGGAGGAAGACACAGATCCTGGGGTTTAACTCCGTTTCTTAAGGGAAATTCAGACCAGTGTTCTCATCCATGAAACACACTCTCTTTTAACGCAAGGAGCAATCTCTTCTTTCCAGGGTCTCCAATACAGCAAGAATCATGTGCATTCCCTGAAAAAAAGAACTGTGTTTTCTATTCATAAGGACCATATGTAATTCATCTATGCTTATGAAACTGAAAAAAACCACAGCTACTCTTACATACATGCTCTTTAGTTAATAGTGAGAATCGGTTTGGGTTGTTGAACTGCGAAAAATCATTTGAGCCCAAAATTCACTTGGTTTAACAGAAATGAACTCTTGCTTGCAGGAAGACACAGATGCTGGGCTTAAACTCCATTACTGAAGGGAAATTCAGACCAGAGTTCTCATCCCTGAAACACACTCTGCTTTAACGCAAGAAGCAATCTCTTCTTTCCAGAGTCTAAAATACAGCAAGAACCATGAGCATGCCCTGAAAAAAAGAACCGTGTTTCCCACTCATGCGGACCATATGTAGTTCAACTCTGCTTATGAAAATGATACAAACCACAGCTCCTCTTACATAAATGCTCTTTAGTTAATAGTGAGAATCGCGTTGGGTTCGTGAACTGCGCAACATCATTTGAGCCCAAAAATCACTGGGTTTACCCGAAATGAACTCTTGCTTGTAGGAAGACACAGATCCTGGGGTTTAACTCAGTCTCCGAAGGGAAATTCAGACCAGAGTTCTCATCCCTGAAAAGAAAACTCTGTTTTAAGGCAAATATCATCCTCTTCTATCCAGCGACTCCAATACAGTAGGAACCATGAGCATTCCTAGAAAAAAAGAACTGTGTTTCCTACTCGTACAGACCATATGTAGTTCAACTCTGCTTATGCAATGATACAGGCCACAGCTCCTCTTACATAAATTCTCTTTAGTTAATAGTGAGAATCGCGTTGGGTTCATGAAATATATAAAATCATTTGAGCCCAAAAATCACTGGGTTTACCAGAACGGAACTCTTTTTTGTATGATTACACAGATCCTGGCGTTTAACCCCGTTTCTGAAGGGAAATTCAGACCAGAGTTCTCATCCCTGAAACACAATTTGTTTTAACGCAGGAAGCAAGCTCTTCTTTCCAAATTCTAAAATAAAGCAAGAACCATGAGCATGCCCTGAAAAAAAGAATTGTGTTTCCTACTCATACAGACCTTATGTAGTTCAACTCTGCTCATGAAACTGATACAAACCACAGCTCCTCTTACATAAATGCTGTTTAGTTAATAGTGAGAATCGCATTGGGTTCGTGAACTGTGAAACCTAATTTGAGCCCAAAATCACTGGCTTTACCAGAAATGAACTCTTGCTTGTAGGAAGACACTGATCCTTGGGTTTAACTCCGTTTCTGAAGGGAAATTCATTCCAGAGTTTTCATCCCTGATACACACTCTGTTTTAACGCAAGAAGCAAGCTCTTCTTTCCAGAGTCTAAAATACAGCAAGAACAATGAGCATACCCTGAAAAAAAGAAATGTGTTTCCTACTCATACGGACCATATGTAGTTCAACTCTGCTTATGAAACTGATACAAACCACAGCTCCGCTTACATTAAAGCTCTTTAGTTAATAGTGAGAATCGGTTTGGTTTGGTGAACTATGAAAAATCATTTAAGCCCAAAATTCACTTGGTTTACCAGAAATGAACTCTTGCTTGTAGGAAGACACAGATATGGGGGTTTAACTCCATTTCTGAAGGGAAATTCAGACCAGAGTTCTCATCCATGAAACACACTCTGCTTTATCGCAAGAAGCATGCTCTTCTTTCCAGAGTCTAAAATACAGCAAGAACCATGAGCATATCCAGAAAAAAGAACTGTGTTTCCTACTCATACACACCATATGTATATCAACTCTGCTTATGAAACTGATATAAACAACAGCTCCTCTTACGTAAATGCTCTTTGGTTAATTGTGAGAATCGCGTTGGTTCCATGAACTGCGAAAAATCCTTTCAGCCCAAAATTCACTGGGTTTACCAGAAATGTACTCTTGCTTGTAGGAAGACACAGATCCTGGGGTTTAACTCCCTTTCTGAAGGCAAATTCAGACCAGAGTTCTCATCCATGAAAAACTCTCTGTTTTCACACAAGACGCAAGCTCTTCTTTCCAGCTTCTCCAATACATAAAGAACCATGAGCATGCTCAGAAAAAAAGAACTGGGTTTCCTACTAATAAGGACCATATGTAGTTCAACTCTGCTTACGAAACTCATACAAACCACAGCTCTGCTTACATAAATGCTCTTAGGTTAATAGTGAGAATCGCGTTGGGTTCGTGAACTGGGAAAAATCATTTGAGCCCAAAATTCACTGGGTTAACCAGAAAGGAACTCTTTCTTAGAGGAAGAAACAGATCCTGGGGTTGAACTCCGTTTCTGAAGGGAAATTCAGACCATTGTACTCATCCATGAAACATACTCTGTTTTATCGCAAGAAGCAAGATCTTCTTTCCAGCGTCTCCAATACAGCAAGAATCATGAGCATGCCCAGAAAAAAAGAACTGAGTTTCCTATTCTTAAGGACCATATATACTTCAACTCTGCTTATGAAACTGATACAGACTATTGCTCCTCTTACATAAATGCTCTTTAATTAATAGTAATAAACGCGTTGTGTTCTGGAACTGTGTAAAATCATTTGAGCTGAACACTCCCTTGTTTTACCAGAAATGATCTCTTGATTGTAGGAGGATACAGATCCTGGGGTTTAACTCCATTTCTGAAGGGAAATTCAGACCAGAGTTCTCGTCCCTGAAACATACTCTGTTTTAACGCAAGAAGCAAGCTATTCTTTCCAGAGTCTAAAATACAGCAAAAACCATGAGCATGCACTGAAAAAAAGAACTGTGTTTCCTACTCATACGGACCATATGTACTTCAACTCTGCTTATGAAACTGATACAAACCACAGCTCCTCTTAAATAAATGCTCTTAAGTAAATAGTGAAAATCGCATTGGGTTTTGAACTGTGTAAAATCATTTGAGCCCAAAATTCACTTTGTATACCACAAATGAACTCTTGCTTGTTGGAAGATACAGATGCTGGGGTTTAACTCCGTTTCTGAAGGCAAATTCAGACCAGAGTTCTCATCCCTGATAAAAAAAACTCTGTTTTCAGGCAAATATCATCCTCTTCTATCCAGCGTCTCCAATACAGCAAGAACCATGAGCATGCCCAGAAAAAAAGAACTGTGTTTCCTACTCATACGGACCATATGTTGTTCAACTCTGCTTATGAAACTGATACAAACCACAGCTCCGCTTACATTAATGCTCTTTAGTTAATAGTGAGAATAGGTTTGGTTTGGTGAACTGTGAAAAATCATTGAACCCAAAATCACTGGCTTTACCAGAAATGAACTCTTGCTTGTAGGAAGACACTGATCCTTGGGTTTAACTCCGTTTCTGAAGGGAAATTCATTCCAAGTTTTCATCCCTGATACACACTCTGTTTTAACGCAAGAAGCAAGCTCTTCTTTCCAGAGTCTAAAATACAGCAAGAACAATGAGCATACCCTGAAAAAAAGAAATGTGTTTCCTACTCATACGGACCATATGTAGTTCAACTCTGCTTATGAAACTGATACAAACCACAGCTCCGCTTACATTAATGCTCTTTAGTTAATAGTGAGAATCGGTTTGGTTTGGTGAACTATGAAAAATCCTTTCAGCCCAAAATTCACTTGGTTTACCAGAAATGAACTCTTGCTTGTAGGAAGACACAGATATGGGGGTTTAACTCCATTTCTGAAGGGAAATTCAGACCAGAGTTCTCATCCATGAAACACACTCTGCTTTATCGCAAGAAGCATGCTCTTCTTTCCAGAGTCTAAAATACAGCAAGAACCATGAGCATATCCAGAAAAATGAACTGTGTTTCCTACTCATACACACCATATGTATATCAACTCTGCTTATGAAACTGATATAAACAACAGCTCCTCTTACATAAATGCTCTTTGGTTAATTGTGAGAATCGCGTTGGTTCCATGAACTGCGAAAAATCCTTTCACCCCAAAATACACTGGGTTTACCAGAAATGTACTCTTGCTTGTAGGAAGACACAGATCCTGGGGTTTAACTCCGTTTCTGAAGGCAAATTCAGACCAGAGTTCTCATCCATGAAAAACACTCTGTTTTCACACAAGACGCAAGCTCTTCTTTCCAGCTTCTAAAATACATAAAGAACCATGACCATGCTCAGAAAAAAAGAACTGTGTTTCCTACTAATAAGGACCATATGTAGTTTAACTCTGCTAACGAAACTCATACAAACCACAGCTCTGCTTACATAAATGCTCTTAGGTTAATAGTGAGAATCGCGTTGGGTTCGTGAACTGCGAAAAATCATTTGAGCCCAAAATTCTCTGGGATAACCAGAAAGGAACTCTTTCTTGTAGGAAGACACAGATCCTGGGGTTGAACTCCGTTTCTGAAGGGAAATTCAGACCATTGTACTCATCCATGAAACATACTCTGTTTTATCGCAAGAAGCAAGATCTTCTTTCCAGTGTCTCCAATACAGCAAGAATCATGAGCATGCCCAGAAAAAAAGAACTGTGTTTCCTATTCTTAAGGACCATATATACTTCAAGTCTGCTTATGAAACTGATACAGACTATTGCTCCTCTTACATAAATGCTCTTTAATTAATAGTGATAAACACGTTGTGTTCTGGAACTGTGTAAAATCATTTGAGCTGAACACTCCCTTGGTTTACCAGAAATGATCTCTTGCTTGTAGGAAGATACAGATCCTGGGGTTTAACTCCATTTCTGAAGGGAAATTCAGACCAGAGTTCTCGTCCCTGAAACATACTCTGTTTTAACGCAAGAAGCAAGCTATTCTTTCCAGAGTCTAAAATACAGCAAAAACCATGAGCATGCCCTGAGAAAAAGAACTGTGTTTCCTACTCATAGGGACCATATGTACTTCAACTCTGCTTATGAAACTGATACAAACCACAGCTCCTCTTAAATAAATGCTCTTAAGTAAATAGTGAAAATCGCATTGGGTTTTGAACTGTGTAAAATCATTTGAGCCCAAAATTCACTTTGTATACCACAAATGAACTCTTGCTTGTTGGAAGATACAGATGCTGGGGTTTAACTCCGTTTCTGAAGGCAAATTCAGACCAGAGTTCTCATCCCTGATAAAAAAAAACTCTGTTTTCAGGCAAATATCATCCTCTTCTATCCAGCGTCTCCAATACAGCAAGAACCATGAGCATGCCCAGAAAAAAAGAACTGTGTTTCCTACTCATACGGACCATATGTTGTTCAACTCTGCTTATGAAACTGATACAAACCACAGCTCCGCTTACATTAATGCTCTTTAGTTAATAGTGAGAATAGGTTTGGTTTGGTGAACTGTGAAAAATCATTGAACCCAAAATCACTGGCTTTACCAGAAATGAACTCTTGCTTGTAGGAAGACACTGATCCTTGGGTTTAACTCCGTTTCTGAAGGGAAATTCATTCCAGAGTTTTCATCCCTGATACACACTCTGTTTTAACGCAAGAAGCAAGCTCTTCTTTCCAGAGTCTAAAATACAGCAAGAACAATGAGCATACCCTGAAAAAAAGAAATGTGTTTCCTACTCATACGGACCATATGTAGTTCAACTCTGCTTATGAAACTGATACAAACCACAGCTCCGCTTACATTAATGCTCTTTAGTTAATAGTGAGAATCGGTTTGGTTTGGTGAACTATGAAAAATCCTTTCAGCCCAAAATTCACTTGGTTTACCAGAAATGAACTCTTGCTTGTAGGAAGACACAGATATGGGGGTTTAACTCCATTTCTGAAGGGAAATTCAGACCAGAGTTCTCATCCATGAAACACACTCTGCTTTATCGCAAGAAGCATGCTCTTCTTTCCAGAGTCTAAAATACAGCAAGAACCATGAGCATATCCAGAAAAATGAACTGTGTTTCCTACTCATACACACCATATGTATATCAACTCTGCTTATGAAACTGATATAAACAACAGCTCCTCTTACATAAATGCTCTTTGGTTAATTGTGAGAATCGCGTTGGTTCCATGAACTGCGAAAAATCCTTTCACCCCAAAATACACTGGGTTTACCAGAAATGTACTCTTGCTTGTAGGAAGACACAGATCCTGGGGTTGAACTCCGTTTCTGAAGGCAAATTCAGACCATTGTACTCATCCATGAAACATACTCTGTTTTATCGCAAGAAGCAAGATCTTCTTTCCAGTGTCTCCAATACAGCAAGAATCATGAGCATGCCCAGAAAAAAAGAACTGTGTTTCCTATTCTTAAGGACCATATATACTTCAAGTCTGCTTATGAAACTGATACAGACTATTGCTCCTCTTACATAAATGCTCTTTAATTATTAGTGATAAACACGTTGTGTTCTGGAACTGTGTAAAATCATTTGAGCTGAACACTCCCTTGGTTTACCAGAAATGATCTCTTGCTTGTAGGAAGATACAGATCCTGGGGTTTAACTCCATTTCTGAAGGGAAATTCAGACCAGAGTTCTCGTCCCTGAAACATACTCTGTTTTAACACAAGAAGCAAGCTATTCTTTCCAGAGTCTAAAATACAGCAAAAACCATGAGCATGCCCTGAGAAAAAGAACTGTGTTTCCTACTCATAGGGACCATATGTACTTCAACTCTGCTTATGAAACTAATACAAACCACAGCTCCTCTTAAATAAATGCTCTTAATTAAATAGTGAGAATCGCATTGGGTTTTGAACTGTGTAAAATCATTTGAGCCCAAAATTCACTTTGTATACCACAAATGAACTCTTGCTTGTAGGAAGATACAGATGCTGGGTTTTAACTCCGTTTCTGAAGGCAAATTCAGACCAGAGTTCTCATCCCTGATAAAAAACTCTGTTTTCAGGCTACTATCATCCTCTTCTATTCAGCGTCTCCAATACAGCAAGAACCATGAGCATGCCCAGAGAAAAAGAACTGTGTTTCCTACTCATACGGACCATATGTTGTTCAACTCTGCTCATGAAACTGATACAAACCACAGCTCCTCTTACATAAATGCTCTTTAGTTAATAGTGAGAATCGGTTTGGGATAGTGAAATGCTAAAAATCATTTGAGCCCAAAATTCTCTTGGTTTACCAGAAATGAACTCTTGCTTGGAGGAAGACACAGATCCTGGGCTTAAACTCCATTACTGAAGGGAAATTCAGACCAGTGTTCTCATCCCTGAAACACAATCTGTTTTAAAGCAAGAAGCAAGCTCTTCTTTCCAGAGACTAAAATACAGCAAGAACCCTGAGCATGGCCTGGAAAAACGAACTGTGTTTCCTATTCATACGGTCCATATGTAGTTCAACTCTGCTTATGAAACTGATACAGAACACAACTTCTCTTAAATAAATGCTGTTTAGTTACTAGTGAGAATAGCGTTGTGTTCGTTTACTGCGAAAAAATCATTTGAGCCCAAATTCACTTGGTTTACCAGAAATGAACTCTTGCTTGTACGAAGACACAGATCCTGGCGTTTAACTCCGTTTCTGAGGTTAAATTCAGACCAGAATTCTCATCCCTGAAAAACACTCTGTTTTAAGGCATGAATCATTCTCTTCTTTCCATGGTCTCCAATACAGTAAGAACCATGTGCATGCCAAGAAAAGATCTGTGTTTTCTACTCATACGGACCATATGTAGTTCAACTCTGCTTATGAAACTGATACAAACCACAGCTCCTCTTACATAAATGCTCCTTAGTTAATAGTGAGAATCTGTTTGGGATAGTGAAATGCTACAAATCATTTGAGCCCAAAATTCACTTGCTTTACCAGAAATGAACTCTTGCTTAGAGGAAGACACAGATCCTGGGGTTTAACTCCGATTCTTAAGGGAAATTCAGACCAGTGTTCTCATCCATGAAACACACTCTCTTTTAACGCAAGGAGCAATCTCTTCTTTACAGGGTCTCCAATACAGCAAGAATCATGTGCATTCCCTGAAAAAAAGAACTGTGTTTTCTATTCATAAAGACCATATGTAATTCAACTATGCTTATGAAACTGAAAAAAACCACAGCTACTCTTACATACATGCTCTTTAGTTAATAGTGAGAATCGGTTTGGGTTGTTGAACTGCGAAAAATCATTTGAGCCCAAAATTCACTTGGTTTAACAGAAATGAACTCTTGCTTGCAGGAAGACACAGATGCTGGGCTTAAACTCCATTACTGAAGGGAAATTCTGACCAGAGTTCTCATCCCTGAAACACACTCTGCTTTAACGCAAGAAGCAATCTCTTCTTTCCAGAGTCTAAAATAGAGCAAGAACCATGAGCATGCCCTGAAAAAAAGAACCGTGTTTCCCACTCATGCGGACCATATGTAGTTCAACTCTGCTTATGAAAATGATACAAACCACAGCTCCTCTTACATAAATGCTCTTTAGTTAATAGTGAGAATCGCGTTGGGTTCGTGAACTGCAAAACATCATTTGAGCCCAAAAATCACTGGGTTTACCCGAAATGAACTCTTGCTTGTAGGAAGACACAGATCCTGGGGTTTAACTCCGTTTCCGAAGGGAAATTCAGACCAGAGTTCTCGTCCCTGAAACATACTCTGTTTTAACGCAAGAAGCAAGCTATTCTTTCCAGAGTCTAAAATACAGCAAAAACCATGAGCATGCCCTGAAAAAAAGAACTGTGTTTCCTACTCATACGGACCATATGTACTTCAACTCTGCTTATGAAACTGATACAAACCACAGCTCCTCTTAAATAAATGCTCTTAAGTAAATAGTGAGAATCGCATTGGGTTTTGAACTGAGTAAAATCATTTGAGCCCAAAATTCACTTTGTATACCACAAATGAACTCTTGCTTGTAGGAAGATACAGATGCTGGGGTTTAACTCCGTTTCTGAAGGCAAATTCAGACCAGAGTTCTCATCCCTGATAAAAAACTCTGCTTTCAGGCAAATATCATCCTCTTCTATCCAGCGTCTCCAATACAGCAAGAACCATGAGCATGCCATGAAAAAAAGAACTGTGTTTCCTACTCATACGGACCATATGTAGTTCAACTCTGCTTATGAAACTGATACAAACCAAAGCTCCTCTTACATAAATGCTCTTTAGTTAATAGTGAGAATCGGTTTGGGTTGATGAACTGTGAAAAACCATTTGAGCCCAAAATTCGCTTGGTTTACCAGAAATGAACTCTTGCTTGTAGGAAGACACAGATCTGGGGGTTTAACTCCATTTCTAAAGGGAAATTCAGACCAGTGTTCTCATCCCTGAAACACAACCTGTTTTAACGCAAGAAGCAAGCTCTTCTTTCCAATTTCTAAAATACAGCAAGAACAATGAGCATGCACTGAAAAAAAGAACTGTGTTTCCTACTCATATGGACCATATGTAGTTCAACTCTGCTTATGAAAATGATACAAAGCACAGCTCCTCTTACATAAATGCTCTTTAGTTAATAGTGAGAAGCGCGTTGGGTTCGTGAACTGCAAAACATCATTTGAGCCCAAAAATCACTGGGTTTACCCGAAATGAACTCTTGCTTGTAGGAAGACACAGATCCTGGGGTTTAACTCCGTTTTCGAAGGGAAATTCAGACCAGAGTTCTCATCCCTGAAAAGAAAACTCTGTTTTAAGGCAAATATTATCCTCTTCTATCCAGCGACTCCAATACAGTAGGAACCATGAGCATTCCTAGAAAAAAAGAACTGTGTGTCCTACTCGTACAGACCATATGTAGTTCAACTCTGCTTATGAAATGATACAGGCCACAGCTCCTCTTACATAAATTCTCTTTAGTTAATAGTAAAAATCGCATTGTGTTCTAGAACTGTGTAAAATCATTTGAGCCAAAAATTCACTTGCTTTACCTGAAATGAACTCTTGCTTGGAGGAAGACACAGATCCTGTGGTTGAACTCCGTTTCTGAAGGGAAATTCAGACCAGTGTTCTCATCCATGAAACACACTCTATTTTAACGCAAGGAGCAAGTTCTTCTTTCCAGCGTCTCCAATACAGCAAGAACCATGAGCATGCCCAGAAAAAAAGAACTGTGTTTCATACTCATTCGGACCATATGTATTTCAACTCTGCTTATGAAACTGATACAAACCACAGCTCCTCTTACATAAATGCTCCTTAGTTAATAGTGAGAATCTGTTTGGGATAGTGAAATGCTAAAAATCATTTGAGCCCAAAATTCACTTGCTTTACCAGAAATGAACTCTTTTTGGAGGAAGACACAGATCCTGGGGTTTAACTCCGTTTCTTAAGGGAAATTCAGACCAGTGTTCTCATCCATGAAACACACTCTCTTTTAACGCAAGGAGCAATCTCTTCTTTCCAGGGTCTCCAATACAGCAAGAATCATGTGCATTCCCTGAAAAAAAGAACTGTGTTTTCTATTCATAAGGACCATATGTAATTCATCTATGCTTATGAAACTGAAAAAAACCACAGCTACTCTTACATACATGCTCTTTAGTTAATAGTGAGAATCGGTTTGGGTTGTTGAACTGCGAAAAATCATTTGAGCCCAAAATTCACTTGGTTTAACAGAAATGAACTCTTGCTTGCAGGAAGACACAGATCCTGGGCTTAAACTCCATTACTGAAGGGAAATTCAGACCAGAGTTCTCATCCCTGAAACACACTCTGCTTTAACGCAAGAAGCAATCTCTTCTTTCCAGAGTCTAAAATAGAGCAAGAACCATGAGCATGCCCTGAAAAAAAGAACCGTGTTTCCCACTCATGCGGACCATATGTAGTTCAACTCTGCTTATGAAAATGATACAAACCACAGCTCCTCTTACATAAATGCTCTTTAGTTAATAGTGAGAATCGCGTTGGGTTCGTGAACTGCGCAACATCATTTGAGCCCAAAAATCACTGGGTTTACCCGAAATGAACTCTTGCTTGTAGGAAGACACAGATCCGGGGGTTTAACTCAGTCTCCGAAGGGAAATTCAGACCAGATCTCATCCCTGAAAAGAAAACTCTGTTTTAAGGCAAATATCATCCTCTTCTATCCAGCGACTCCAATACAGTAGGAACCATGAGCATTCCTAGAAAAAAAGAACTGTGTTTCCTACTCGTACAGACCATATGTAGTTCAACTCTGCTTATGCAATGATACAGGCCACAGCTCCTCTTACATAAATTCTCTTTAGTTAATAGTGAGAATCGCGTTGGGTTCATGAAATATATAAAATCATTTGAGCCCAAAAATCACTGGGTTTACCAGAACGGAACTCTTTTTTGTATGATTACACAGATCCTGGCGTTTAACCCCGTTTCTGAAGGGAAATTCAGACCAGAGTTCTCATCCCTGAAACACAATTTGTTTTAACGCAGGAAGCAAGCTCTTCTTTCCAAATTCTAAAATAAAGCAAGAACCATGAGCATGCCCTGAAAAAAAGAATTGTGTTTCCTACTCATACAGACCTTATGTAGTTCAACTCTGCTCATGAAACTGATACAAACCACAGCTCCTCTTACATAAATGCTGTTTAGTTAATAGTGAGAATCGCATTGGGTTCGTGAACTGTGAAACCTAATTTGAGCCCAAAATCACTGGCTTTACCAGAAATGAACTCTTGCTTGTAGGAAGACACTGATCCTTGGGTTTAACTCCGTTTCTGAAGGGAAATTCATTCCAGAGTTTTCATCCCTGATACACACTCTGTTTTAACGCAAGAAGCAAGCTCTTCTTTCCAGAGTCTAATATACAGCAAGAACAATGAGCATACCCTGAAAAAAAGAAATGTGTTTCCTACTCATACGGACCATATGTAGTTCAACTCTGCTTATGAAACTGATACAAACCACAGCTCCGCTTACATTAAAGCTCTTTAGTTAATAGTGAGAATCGGTTTGGTTTGGTGAACTATGAAAAATCATTTAAGCCCAAAATTCACTTGGTTTACCAGAAATGAACTCTTGCTTGTAGGAAGACACAGATATGGGGGTTTAACTCCATTTCTGAAGGGAAATTCAGACCAGAGTTCTCATCCATGAAACACACTCTGCTTTATCGCAAGAAGCATGCTCTTCTTTCCAGAGTCTAAAATACAGCAAGAACCATGAGCATATCCAGAAAAAAGAACTGTGTTTCCTACTCATACACACCATATGTATATCAACTCTGCTTATGAAACTGATATAAACAACAGCTCCTCTTATGTAAATGCTCTTTGGTTAATTGTGAGAATCGCGTTGGTTCCATGAACTGCGAAAAATCCTTTCAGCCCAAAATTCACTGGGTTTACCAGAAATGTACTCTTGCTTGTAGGAAGACACAGATCCTGGGGTTTAACTCCCTTTCTGAAGGCAAATTCAGACCAGAGTTCTCATCCATGAAAAACTCTCTGTTTTCACACAAGACGCAAGCTCTTCTTTCCAGCTTCTCCAATACATAAAGAACCATGAGCATGCTCAGAAAAAAAGAACTGGGTTTCCTACTAATAAGGACCATATGTAGTTCAACTCTGCTTACGAAACTCATACAAACCACAGCTCTGCTTACATAAATGCTCTTAGGTTAATAGTGAGAATCGCGTTGGGTTCGTGAACTGGGAAAAATCATTTGAGCCCAAAATTCACTGGGTTAACCAGAAAGGAACTCTTTCTTAGAGGAAGAAACAGATCCTGGGGTTGAACTCCGTTTCTGAAGGGAAATTCAGACCATTGTACTCATCCATGAAACATACTCTGTTTTATCGCAAGAAGCAAGATCTTCTTTCCAGCGTCTCCAATACAGCAAGAATCATGAGCATGCCCAGAAAAAAAGAACTGAGTTTCCTATTCTTAAGGACCATATATACTTCAACTCTGCTTATGAAACTGATACAGACTATTGCTCCTCTTACATAAATGCTCTTTAATTAATAGTAATAAACGCATTGTGTTCTGGAACTGTGTAAAATCATTTGAGCTGAACACTCCCTTGTTTTACCAGAAATGATCTCTTGATTGTAGGAGGATACAGATCCTGGGGTTTAACTCCATTTCTGAAGGGAAATTCAGACCAGAGTTCTCGTCCCTGAAACATACTCTGTTTTAACGCAAGAAGCAAGCTATTCTTTCCAGAGTCTAAAATACAGCAAAAACCATGAGCATGCACTGAAAAAAAGAACTGTGTTTCCTACTCATACGGACCATATGTACTTCAACTCTGCTTATGAAACTGATACAAACCACAGCTCCTCTTAAATAAATGCTCTTAAGTAAATAGTGAAAATCGCATTGGGTTTTGAACTGTGTAAAATCATTTGAGCCCAAAATTCACTTTGTATACCACAAATGAACTCTTGCTTGTTGGAAGATACAGATGCTGGGGTTTAACTCCGTTTCTGAAGGCAAATTCAGACCAGAGTTCTCATCCCTGATAAAAAAAAACTCTGTTTTCAGGCAAATATCATCCTCTTCTATCCAGCGTCTCCAATACAGCAAGAACCATGAGCATGCCCAGAAAAAAAGAACTGTGTTTCCTACTCATACGGACCATATGTTGTTCAACTCTGCTTATGAAACTGATACAAACCACAGCTCCGCTTACATTAATGCTCTTTAGTTAATAGTGAGAATAGGTTTGGTTTGGTGAACTGTGAAAAATCATTGAACCCAAAATCACTGGCTTTACCAGAAATGAACTCTTGCTTGTAGGAAGACACTGATCCTTGGGTTTAACTCCGTTTCTGAAGGGAAATTCATTCCAGAGTTTTCATCCCTGATACACACTCTGTTTTAACGCAAGAAGCAAGCTCTTCTTTCCAGAGTCTAAAATACAGCAAGAACAATGAGCATACCCTGAAAAAAAGAAATGTGTTTCCTACTCATACGGACCATATGTAGTTCAACTCTGCTTATGAAACTGATACAAACCACAGCTCCGCTTACATTAATGCTCTTTAGTTAATAGTGAGAATCGGTTTGGTTTGGTGAACTATGAAAAATCCTTTCAGCCCAAAATTCACTTGGTTTACCAGAAATGAACTCTTGCTTGTAGGAAGACACAGATATGGGGGTTTAACTCCATTTCTGAAGGGAAATTCAGACCAGAGTTCTCATCCATGAAACACACTCTGCTTTATCGCAAGAAGCATGCTCTTCTTTCCAGAGTCTAAAATACAGCAAGAACCATGAGCATATCCAGAAAAATGAACTGTGTTTCCTACTCATACACACCATATGTATATCAACTCTGCTTATGAAACTGATATAAACAACAGCTCCTCTTACATAAATGCTCTTTGGTTAATTGTGAGAATCGCGTTGGTTCCATGAACTGCGAAAAATCCTTTCACCCCAAAATACACTGGGTTTACCAGAAATGTACTCTTGCTTGTAGGAAGACACAGATCCTGGGGTTTAACTCCGTTTCTGAAGGCAAATTCAGACCAGAGTTCTCATCCATGAAAAACACTCTGTTTTCACACAAGACGCAAGCTCTTCTTTCCAGCTTCTAAAATACATAAAGAACCATGACCATGCTCAGAAAAAAAGAACTGTGTTTCCTACTAATAAGGACCATATGTAGTTTAACTCTGCTAACGAAACTCATACAAACCACAGCTCTGCTTACATAAATGCTCTTAGGTTAATAGTGAGAATCGCGTTGGGTTCGTGAACTGCGAAAAATCATTTGAGCCCAAAATTCTCTGGGATAACCAGAAAGGAACTCTTTCTTGTAGGAAGACACAGATCCTGGGGTTGAACTCCGTTTCTGAAGGGAAATTCAGACCATTGTACTCATCCATGAAACATACTCTGTTTTATCGCAAGAAGCAAGATCTTCTTTCCAGTGTCTCCAATACAGCAAGAATCATGAGCATGCCCAGAAAAAAAGAACTGTGTTTCCTATTCTTAAGGACCATATATACTTCAAGTCTGCTTATGAAACTGATACAGACTATTGCTCCTCTTACATAAATGCTCTTTAATTAATAGTGATAAACACGTTGTGTTCTGGAACTGTGTAAAATCATTTGAGCTGAACACTCCCTTGGTTTACCAGAAATGATCTCTTGCTTGTAGGAAGATACAGATCCTGAGGTTTAACTCCATTTCTGAAGGGAAATTCAGACCAGAGTTCTCGTCCCTGAAACATACTCTGTTTTAACGCAAGAAGCAAGCTATTCTTTCCAGAGTCTAAAATACAGCAAAAACCATGAGCATGCCCTGAGAAAAAGAACTGTGTTTCCTACTCATAGGGACCATATGTACTTCAACTCTGCTTATGAAACTGATACAAACCACAGCTCCTCTTAAATAAATGCTCTTAAGTAAATAGTGAAAATCGCATTGGGTTTTGAACTGTGTAAAATCATTTGAGCCCAAAATTCACTTTGTATACCACAAATGAACTCTTGCTTGTTGGAAGATACAGATGCTGGGGTTTAACTCCGTTTCTGAAGGCAAATTCAGACCAGAGTTCTCATCCCTGATAAAAAAAACTCTGTTTTCAGGCAAATATCATCCTCTTCTATCCAGCGTCTCCAATACAGCAAGAACCATGAGCATGCCCAGAAAAAAAGAACTGTGTTTCCTACTCATACGGACCATATGTTGTTCAACTCTGCTTATGAAACTGATACAAACCACAGCTCCGCTTACATTAATGCTCTTTAGTTAATAGTGAGAATAGGTTTGGTTTGGTGAACTGTGAAAAATCATTGAACCCAAAATCACTGGCTTTACCAGAAATGAACTCTTGCTTGTAGGAAGACACTGATCCTTGGGTTTAACTCCGTTTCTGAAGGGAAATTCATTCCAGAGTTTTCATCCCTGATACACACTCTGTTTTAACGCAAGAAGCAAGCTCTTCTTTCCAGAGTCTAAAATACAGCAAGAACAATGAGCATACCCTGAAAAAAAGAAATGTGTTTCCTACTCATACGGACCATATGTAGTTCAACTCTGCTTATGAAACTGATACAAACCACAGCTCCGCTTACATTAATGCTCTTTAGTTAATAGTGAGAATCGGTTTGGTTTGGTGAACTATGAAAAATCCTTTCAGCCCAAAATTCACTTGGTTTACCAGAAATGAACTCTTGCTTGTAGGAAGACACAGATATGGGGGTTTAACTCCATTTCTGAAGGGAAATTCAGACCAGAGTTCTCATCCATGAAACACACTCTGCTTTATCGCAAGAAGCATGCTCTTCTTTCCAGAGTCTAAAATACAGCAAGAACCATGAGCATATCCAGAAAAATGAACTGTGTTTCCTACTCATACACACCATATGTATATCAACTCTGCTTATGAAACTGATATAAACAACAGCTCCTCTTACATAAATGCTCTTTGGTTAATTGTGAGAATCGCGTTGGTTCCATGAACTGCGAAAAATCCTTTCACCCCAAAATACACTGGGTTTACCAGAAATGTACTCTTGCTTGTAGGAAGACACAGATCCTGGGGTTTAACTCCGTTTCTGAAGGCAAATTCAGACCAGAGTTCTCATCCATGAAAAACACTCTGTTTTCACACAAGACGCAAGCTCTTCTTTCCAGCTTCTAAAATACATAAAGAACCATGACCATGCTCAGAAAAAAAGAACTGTGTTTCCTACTAATAAGGACCATATGTAGTTTAACTCTGCTAACGAAACTCATACAAACCACAGCTCTGCTTACATAAATGCTCTTAGGTTAATAGTGAGAATCGCGTTGGGTTCGTGAACTGCGAAAAATCATTTGAGCCCAAAATTCTCTGGGATAACCAGAAAGGAACTCTTTCTTGTAGGAAGACACAGATCCTGGGGTTGAACTCCGTTTCTGAAGGGAAATTCAGACCATTGTACTCATCCATGAAACATACTCTGTTTTATCGCAAGAAGCAAGATCTTCTTTCCAGTGTCTCCAATACAGCAAGAATCATGAGCATGCCCAGAAAAAAAGAACTGTGTTTCCTATTCTTAAGGACCATATATACTTCAAGTCTGCTTATGAAACTGATACAGACTATTGCTCCTCTTACATAAATGCTCTTTAATTAATAGTGATAAACACGTTGTGTTCTGGAACTGTGTAAAATCATTTGAGCTGAACACTCCCTTGGTTTACCAGAAATGATCTCTTGCTTGTAGGAAGATACAGATCCTGAGGTTTAACTCCATTTCTGAAGGGAAATTCAGACCAGAGTTCTCGTCCCTGAAACATACTCTGTTTTAACACAAGAAGCAAGCTATTCTTTCCAGAGTCTAAAATACAGCAAAAACCATGAGCATGCCCTGAGAAAAAGAACTGTGTTTCCTACTCATAGGGACCATATGTACTTCAACTCTGCTTATGAAACTAATACAAACCACAGCTCCTCTTAAATAAATGCTCTTAATTAAATAGTGAGAATCGCATTGGGTTTTGAACTGTGTAAAATCATTTGAGCCCAAAATTCACTTTGTATACCACAAATGAACTCTTGCTTGTAGGAAGATACAGATGCTGGGTTTTAACTCCGTTTCTGAAGGCAAATTCAGACCAGAGTTCTCATCCCTGATAAAAAACTCTGTTTTCAGGCTACTATCATCCTCTTCTATTCAGCGTCTCCAATACAGCAAGAACCATGAGCATGCCCAGAGAAAAAGAACTGTGTTTCCTACTCATACGGACCATATGTTGTTCAACTCTGCTCATGAAACTGATACAAACCACAGCTCCTCTTACATAAATGCTCTTTAGTTAATAGTGAGAATCGGTTTGGGATAGTGAAATGCTAAAAATCATTTGAGCCCAAAATTCTCTTGGTTTACCAGAAATGAACTCTTGCTTGGAGGAAGACACAGATCCTGGGCTTAAACTCCATTACTGAAGGGAAATTCAGACCAGTGTTCTCATCCCTGAAACACAATCTGTTTTAAAGCAAGAAGCAAGCTCTTCTTTCCAGAGACTAAAATACAGCAAGAACCCTGAGCATGGCCTGGAAAAAAGAACTGTGTTTCCTATTCATACGGTCCATATGTAGTTCAACTCTGCTTATGAAACTGATACAGAACACAACTTCTCTTAAATAAATGCTGTTTAGTTACTAGTGAGAATAGCGTTGTGTTCGTTTACTGCGAAAAAATCATTTGAGCCCAAATTCACTTGGTTTACCAGAAATGAACTCTTGCTTGTACGAAGACACAGATCCTGGCGTTTAACTCCGTTTCTGAGGTTAAATTCAGACCAGAATTCTCATCCCTGAAAAACACTCTGTTTTAAGGCATGAATCATTCTCTTCTTTCCATGGTCTCCAATACAGTAAGAACCATGTGCATGCCAAGAAAAGATCTGTGTTTTCTACTCATACGGACCATATGTAGTTCAACTCTGCTTATGAAACTGATACAGACCACAGCTCCTCTTACATAAATGCTCTTTAGTTAATAGTAAAAATCGCATTGTGTTCTAGAACTGTGTAAAATCATTTGAGCCAAAAATTCACTTGGTTTACCAGAAATGAACTCTTGCTTGTAGGAAGACACAGATCCTGTGGATGAACTCCGTTTCTGAAGGGAAATTCAGACCAGTGTTCTCATCCATGAAACACACTCTATTTTAACGCAAGGAGCAAGTTCTTCTTTCCAGCGTCTCCAATACAGCAAGAACCATGAGCATGCCCAGAAAAAAAGAACTGTGTTTCATACTCATTGGGACCATATGTATTTCAACTCTGCTTATGAAACTGATACAAACCACAGCTCCTCTTACATAAATGCTCCTTAGTTAATAGTGAGAATCTGTTTGGGATAGTGAAATGCTACAAATCATTTGAGCCCAAAATTCACTTGCTTTACCAGAAATGAACTCTTGCTTAGAGGAAGACACAGATCCTGGGGTTTAACTCCGATTCTTAAGGGAAATTCAGACCAGTGTTCTCATCCATGAAACACACTCTCTTTTAACGCAAGGAGCAATCTCTTCTTTACAGGGTCTCCAATACATAAAGAACCATGAGCATGCTCAGAAAAAAACAACTGTGTTTCCTACTAATAAGGACCATATGTAGTTCAACTCTGCTTACGAAACTCATACAAACCACAGCTATGCTTACATAAATGCTCTTAGGTTAATAGTGAGAATCGCGTTGTGTTCGTGAACTGCGAAAAATCATTTGAACCCAAAATTCACTGGGTTAACCAGAAAGGAACTCTTTCTTAGAGGAAGAAACAGATCCTGGGGTTGAACTCCGTTTCTGAAGGGAAATTCAGACCATTGTACTCATCCATGAAACATACTCTGTTTTATCGCAAGAAGCAAGATCTTCTTTCCAGCGTCTCCAATACAGCAAGAATCATGAGCATGCCCAGAAAAAAAGAACTGAGTTTCCTATTCTTAAGGACCATATATACTTCAACTCTGCTTATGAAACTGATACAGACTATTGCTCCTCTTACATAAATGCTCTTTAATTAATAGTAATAAACGCATTGTGTTCTGGAACTGTGTAAAATCATTTGAGCTGAACACTCCCTTGTTTTACCAGAAATGATCTCTTGATTGTAGGAGGATACAGATCCTGGGGTTTAACTCCATTTCTGAAGGGAAATTCAGACCAGAGTTCTCGTCCCTGAAACATACTCTGTTTTAACGCAAGAAGCAAGCTATTCTTTCCAGAGTCTAAAATACAGCAAAAACCATGAGCATGCCCTGAAAAAAAGAACTGTGTTTCCTACTCATACGGACCATATGTACTTCAACTCTGCTTATGAAATTGATACAAACCACAGCTCCTCTTAAATAAATGCTCTTAAGTAAATAGTGAGAATCGCATTGGGTTTTGAACTGAGTAAAATCATTTGAGCCCAAAATTCACTTTGTATACCACAAATGAACTCTTGCTTGTAGGAAGATACAGATGCTGGGGTTTAACTCCGTTTCTGAAGGCAAATTCAGACCAGAGTTCTCATCCCTGATAAAAAACTCTGTTTTCAGGCAAATATCATCCTCTTCTATCCAGCGTCTCCAATACAGCAAGAACCATGAGCATGCCCTGAAAAAAAGAACTGTGTTTCCTACTCATACGGACCATATGTAGTTCAACTCTGCTTATGAAACTGATACAAACCAAAGCTCCTCTTACATAAATGCTCTTTAGTTAATAGTGAGAATCGGTTTGGGTTGATGAACTGTGAAAAACCATTTGAGCCCAAAATTCGCTTGGTTTACCAGAAATGAACTCTTGCTTGTAGGAAGACACAGATCTGGGGGTTTAACTCCATTTCTAAAGGGAAATTCAGACCAGTGTTCTCATCCCTGAAACACAATCTGTTTTAACGCAAGAAGCAAGCTCTTCTTTCCAATTTATAAAATACAGCAAGAACAATGAGCATGCACTGAAAAAAAGAACTGTGTTTCCTACTCATATGGACCATATGTAGTTCAACTCTGCTTATGAAAATGATACAAAGCACAGCTCCTCTTACATAAATGCTCTTTAGTTAATAGTGAGAAGCGCGTTGGGTTCGTGAACTGCAAAACATCATTTGAGCCCAAAAATCACTGGGTTTACCCGAAATGAACTCTTGCTTGTAGGAAGACACAGATCCTGGGGTTTAACTCCGTTTTCGAAGGGAAATTCAGACCAGAGTTCTCATCCCTGAAAAGAAAACTCTGTTTTAAGGCAAATATCATCCTCTTCTATCCAGCGACTCCAATACAGTAGGAACCATGAGCATTCCTAGAAAAAAAGAACTGTGTGTCCTACTCGTACAGACCATATGTAGTTCAACTCTGCTTATGAAATGATACAGGCCACAGCTCCTCTTACATAAATTCTCTTTAGTTAATAGTAAAAATCGCATTGTGTTCTAGAACTGTGTAAAATCATTTGAGCCAAAAATTCACTTGCTTTACCAGAAATGAACTCTTGCTTGGAGGAAGACACAGATCCTGGTGTTTAACTCCGTTTCTTAAGGGAAATTCAGACCAGTGTTCTCATCCATGAAACACACTCTCTTTTAACGCAAGGAGGAATCTCTTCTTTCTAGGGTCTCCAATACAGCAAGAATCATGTGCATTCCCTGAAAAAAAGAACTGTGTTTTCTATTCATAAGGACCATATGTAATTCCACTATGCTTATGAAACTGAAAAAAACCACAGCTACTCTTACATACATGCTCTTTAGTTAATAGTGAGAATCGGTTTGGGTTGTTGAACTGCGAAAAATCATTTGAGCCCAAAATTCACTTGGTTTAACAGAAATGAACTCTTGCTTGCAGGAAGACACAGATCCTGGGCTTAAACTCCATTACTGAAGGGAAATTCAGACCAGAGTTCTCATCCCTGAAACACACTCTGCTTTAACGCAAGAAGCAATCTCTTCTTTCCAGAGTCTAAAATACAGCAAGAACCATGAGCATATCCAGAAAAAGGAACTGTGTTTCCTACTCATACACACCATATGTATATCAACTCTGCTTATGAAACTGATATAAACAACAGCTCCTCTTACGTAAATGCTCTTTGGTTAATTGTGAGAATCGCGTTGGTTCCATGAACTGCGAAAAATCCTTTCAGCCCAAAATTCACTGGGTTTACCAGAAATGTACTCTTGCTTGTAGGAAGACACAGATCCTGGGGTTTAACTCCGTTTCTGAAGGCAAATTCAGACCAGAGTTCTCATCCATGAAAAACACTCTGTTTTCACACAAGACGCAAGCTCTTCTTTCCAGCTTCTCCAATACATAAAGAACCATGAGCATGCTCAGAAAAAAAGAACTGGGTTTCCTACTAATAAGGACCATATGTAGTTCAACTCTGCTTACGAAACTCATACAAACCACAGCTCTGCTTACATAAATGCTCTTAGGTTAATAGTGAGAATCGCGTTGTGTTCGTGAACTGGGAAAAATCATTTGAGCCCAAAATTCACTGTGTTAACCAGAAAGGAACTCTTTCTTAGAGGAAGAAACAGATCCTGGGGTTGAACTCCGTTTCTGAAGGGAAATTCAGACCATTGTACTCATCCATGAAACATACTCTGTTTTATCGTAAGAAGCAAGATCTTCTTTCCAGCGTCTCCAATACAGCAAGAATCATGAGCATGCCCAGAAAAAAAGAACTGAGTTTCCTATTCTTAAGGACCATATATACTTCAACTCTGCTTATGAAACTGATACAGACTATTGCTCCTCTTACATAAATGCTCTTTAATTAATAGTGATAAACACGTTGTGTTCTGGAACTGTGTAAAATCATTTGAGCTGAACACTCCCTTGGTTTACCAGAAATGATCTCTTGATTGTAGGAAGATACAGATCCTGGGGTTTAACTCCATTTCTGAAGGGAATTTCAGACCAGAGTTCTCGTCCCTGAAACATACTCTGTTTTAACGCAAGAAGCAAGCTATTCTTTCCAGAGTCTAAAATACAGCAAAAACCATGTGCATGCCCTGAGAAAAAGAACTGTGTTTCCTACTCATAGGGACCATATGTACTTCAACTCTGCTTATGAAAATAATACAAACCACAGCTCCTCTTAAATAAATGCTCTTAAGTAAATAGTGAGAATCGCATTGGGTTTTGAACTGTGTAAAATCATTTGAGCCCAAAATTCACTTTGTATACCAAAAATGAACTTGCTTATAGGAAGATACAGATGCTGGGTTTTAACTCCGTTTCTGAAGGCAAATTCAGACCAGAGTTCTCATCCCTGATAAAAAACTCTGTTTTCAGGCTACTATCATCCTCTTCTATTCAGCGTCTCCAATACAGCAAGAACCATGAGCATGACCAGAGAAAAAGAACTGTGTTTCCTACTCATACGGACCATATGTTGTTCAACTCTGCTCATGAAACTGATACAAACCACAGCTCCTCTTACAGAAATGCTCTTTAGTTAATAGTGAGAATCGGTTTGGGATAGTGAAATGCTAAAAATCATTTGAGCCCAAAATTCTCTTGGTTTACCAGAAATGAACTCTTGCTTGGAGGAAGACACAGATCCTGGGCTTAAACTACATTACTGAAGGGAAATTCAGACCAGTGTTCTCATCCCTGAAACACAATCTGTTTTAAAGCAAGAAGCAAGCTCTTCTTTCCAGAGACTAAAATACAGCAAGAACCCTGAGCATGGCCTGGAAAAAAGAACTGTGTTTCCTATTCATACGGTCCATATGTAGTTCATCTCTGCTTATGAAACTGATACAGAACACAACTTCTCTTAAATAAATGCTGTTTAGTTACTAGTGAGAATAGCGTTGTGTTCGTTTACTGCGAAAAAATCATTTGAGCCCAAACTCACTTGGTTTACCAGAAATGAACTCTTGCTTGTACGAAGACACAGATCCTGGCGTTTAACTCCGTTTCTGAGGTTAAATTCAGACCAGAATTCTCATCCCTGAAAAACACTCTGTTTTAAGGCATGAATCATTCTCTTCTTTCCATGGTCTCCAATACAGTAAGAACCATGTGCATGCCAAGAAAAGATCTGTGTTTTCTACTCATACGGACCATATGTAGTTCAACTCTGCTTATGAAACTGATACAGACCACAGCTCCTCTTACATAAATGCTCTTTAGTTAATAGTAAAAATCGCATTGTGTTCTAGAACTGTGTAAAATCATTTGAGCCAAAAATTCACTTGGTTTACCAGAAATGAACTCTTGCTTGTAGGAAGACACAGATCCTGTGGTTGAACTCCGTTTCTGAAGGGAAATTCAGACCAGTGTTCTCATCCATGAAACACACTCTATTTTAACGCAAGGAGCAAGTTCTTCTTTCCAGCGTCTCCAATACAGCAAGAACCATGAGCTTGCCCAGAAAAAAAGAACTGTGTTTCATACTCATTCGGACCATATGTATTTCAACTCTGCTTATGAAACTGATACAAACCACAGCTCCTCTTACATAAATGCTCCTTAGTTAATAGTGAGAATCTGTTTGGGATAGTGAAATGCTAAAAATCATTTGAGCCCAAAATTCACTTGCTTTACCAGAAATGAACTCTTGCTTGGAGGAAGACACAGATCCTGGGGTTTAACTCCGATTCTTAAGGGAAATTCAGACCAGTGTTCTCATCCATGAAACACACTCTCTTTTAACGCAAGGAGCAATCTCTTCTTTCCAGGGTCTCCAATACAGCAAGAATCATGTGCATTCCCTGAAAAAAAGAACTGTGTTTTCTATTCATAAGGACCATATGTAATTCAACTATGCTTATGAAACTGAAAAAAACCACAGCTACTCTTACATACATGTTCTTTAGTTAATAGTGAGAATCGGTTTGGGTTGTTGAACTGCGAAAAATCATTTGAGCCCAAAATTCACTTGGTTTAACAGAAATGAACTCTTGCTTGCAGGAAGACATAGATGCTGGGCTTAAACTCCATTACTGAAGGGAAATTCTGACCAGAGTTCTCATCCCTGAAACACACTCTGCTTTAACGCAAGAAGCAATCTCTTCTTTCCAGAGTCTAAAATAGAGCAAGAACCATGAGCATGCCCTGAAAAAAAGAACCGTGTTTCCCACTCATGCGGACCATATGTAGTTCAACTCTGCTTTTGAAAATGATACAAACCACAGCTCCTCTTACATAAATGCTCTTTAGTTAATAGTGAGAATCGCGTTGGGTTCGTGAACTGCAAAACATCATTTGAGCCCAAAAATCACTGGGTTTACCCGAAATGAACTCTTGCTTGTAGGAAGACACAGATCCTGGGGTTTAACTCCGTTTCCGAAGGGAAATTCAGACCAGAGTTCTCATCCCTGAAAAGAAAACTCTGTTTTAAGGCAAATATCATCCTCTTCTATCCAGCGACTCCAATACAGTAGGAACCATGAGCATTCCTAGAAAAAAAGAACTGTGTTTCCTACTCGTACAGACCATATGTAGTTCAACTCTGCTTATGCAATGATACAGGCCACAGCTCCTCTTACATAAATTCTCTTTATTTAATAGTGAGAATCGCGTTGGGTTCATGAAATATATAAAATCATTTGAGCCCAAAATTCACTGGGTTTACCAGAAAGGAACTCTTTTTTGTATGATTACACAGATCCTGGCGTTTAACCCCGTTTCTGAAGGGAAATTCAGACCAGAGTTCTCATCCCTGAAACACAATTTGTTTTAACGCAAGAAGCAAGCTCTTCTTTCCAAATTCTAAAATAAAGCAAAAACCATGAGCATGCCCTGAAAAAAAGAATTGTGTTTCCTACTCATACAAACCATATGTAGTTCAACTCTGCTCATGAAACTGATACAAACCACAGCTCCTCTTACATAAATGCTCTTTAGTTAATAGTGAGAATCGCATTGGGTTCGTGAACTGTGAAACGTAATTTGAGCCCAAAATCACTGGCTTTACCAGAAATGAACTCTTGCTTGTAGGAAGACACTGATCCTTGGGTTTAACTCCGTTTCTGAAGGGAAATTCATTCCAGAGTTTTCATCCCTGATACACACTCTGTTTTAATGCAAGAAGCAAGCTCTTCTTTCCAGAGTCTAAAATACAGCAAGAACAATGAGCATAGCCTGAAAAAAAGAAATGTGTTTCCTACTCATACGGACCATATGTAGTTCAACTCTGCTTATGAAACTGATACAAACCACAGCTCCGCTTACATTAATGCTCTTTAGTTAATAGTGAGAATCGGTTTGGTTTGGTGAACTATGAAAAATCATTTAAGCCCAAAATTCACTTGGTTTACCAGAAATGAACTCTTGCTTGTAGGAAGACACAGATCTGGGGGTTTAACTCCATTTCTAAAGGGAAATTCAGACCAGTGTTCTCATCCCTGAAACACAATCTGTTTTAACGCAAGAAGCAAGCTCTTCTTTCCAATTTCTAAAATACAGCAAGAACAATGAGCATGCACTGAAAAAAAGAACTGTGTTTCCTACTCATATGGACCATATGTAGTTCAACTCTGCTTATGAAAATGATACAAAGCACAGCTCCTCTTACATAAATGCTCTTTAGTTAATAGTGAGAAGCGCGTTGGGTTCGTGAACTGCAAAACATCATTTGAGCCCAAAAATCACTGGGTTTACCCGAAATGAACTCTTGCTTGTAGGAAGACACAGATCCTGGGGTTTAACTCCGTTTTCGAAGGGAAATTCAGACCAGAGTTCTCATCCCTGAAAAGAAAACTCTGTTTTAAGGCAAATATCATCCTCTTCTATCCAGCGACTCCAATACAGTAGGAACCATGAGCATTCCTAGAAAAAAAGAACTGTGTGTCCTACTCGTACAGACCATATGTAGTTCAACTCTGCTTATGAAATGATACAGGCCACAGCTCCTCTTACATAAATTCTCTTTAGTTAATAGTAAAAATCGCATTGTGTTCTAGAACTGTGTAAAATCATTTGAGCCAAAAATTCACTTGCTTTACCAGAAATGAACTCTTGCTTGGAGGAAGACACAGATCCTGGGGTTTAACTCCGATTCTTAAGGGAAATTCAGACCAGTGTTCTCATCCATGAAACACAATCTGTTTTAAAGCAAGGAGCAATCTCTTCTTTCCAGGGTCTCCAATACAGCAAGAACCCTGAGCATGGCCTGGAAAAAAGAACTGTGTTTCCTATTCATACGGTCCATATGTAGTTCATCTCTGCTTATGAAACTGATACAGAACACAACTTCTCTTAAATAAATGCTGTTTAGTTACTAGTGAGAATAGCGTTGTGTTCGTTTACTGCGAAAAAATCATTTGAGCCCAAACTCACTTGGTTTACCAGAAATGAACTCTTGCTTGTACGAAGACACAGATCCTGGCGTTTAACTCCGTTTCTGAGGTTAAATTCAGACCAGAATTCTCATCCCTGAAAAACACTCTGTTTTAAGGCATGAATCATTCTCTTCTTTCCATGGTCTCCAATACAGTAAGAACCATGTGCATGCCAAGAAAAGATCTGTGTTTTCTACTCATACGGACCATATGTAGTTCAACTCTGCTTATGAAACTGATACAGACCACAGCTCCTCTTACATAAATGCTCTTTAGTTAATAGTAAAAATCGCATTGTGTTCTAGAACTGTGTAAAATCATTTGAGCCAAAAATTCACTTGGTTTACCAGAAATGAACTCTTGCTTGTAGGAAGACACAGATCCTGTGGATGAACTCCGTTTCTGAAGGGAAATTCAGACCAGTGTTCTCATCCATGAAACACACTCTATTTTAACGCAAGGAGCAAGTTCTTCTTTCCAGCGTCTCCAATACAGCAAGAACCATGAGCTTGCCCAGAAAAAAAGAACTGTGTTTCATACTCATTCGGACCATATGTATTTCAACTCTGCTTATGAAACTGATACAAACCACAGCTCCTCTTACATAAATGCTCCTTAGTTAATAGTGAGAATCTGTTTGGGATAGTGAAATGCTAAAAATCATTTGAGCCCAAAATTCACTTGCTTTACCAGAAATGAACTCTTGCTTGGAGGAAGACACAGATCCTGGGGTTTAACTCCGATTCTTAAGGGAAATTCAGACCAGTGTTCTCATCCATGAAACACACTCTCTTTTAACGCAAGGAGCAATCTCTTCTTTCCAGGGTCTCCAATACAGCAAGAATCATGTGCATTCCCTGAAAAAAAGAACTGTGTTTTCTATTCATAAGGACCATATGTAATTCAACTATGCTTATGAAACTGAAAAAAACCACAGCTACTCTTACATACATGTTCTTTAGTTAATAGTGAGAATCGGTTTGGGTTGTTGAACTGCGAAAAATCATTTGAGCCCAAAATTCACTTGGTTTAACAGAAATGAACTCTTGCTTGCAGGAAGACACAGATGCTGGGCTTAAACTCCATTACTGAAGGGAAATTCTGACCAGAGTTCTCATCCCTGAAACACACTCTGCTTTAACGCAAGAAGCAATCTCTTCTTTCCAGAGTCTAAAATAGAGCAAGAACCATGAGCATGCCCTGAAAAAAAGAACCGTGTTTCCCACTCATGCGGACCATATGTAGTTCAACTCTGCTTTTGAAAATGATACAAACCACAGCTCCTCTTACATAAATGCTCTTTAGTTAATAGTGAGAATCGCGTTGGGTTCGTGAAGTGCAAAACATCATTTGAGCCCAAAAATCACTGGGTTTACCCGAAATGAACTCTTGCTTGTAGGAAGACACAGATCCTGGGGTTTAACTCCGTTTCCGAAGGGAAATTCAGACCAGAGTTCTCATCCCTGAAAAGAAAACTCTGTTTTAAGGCAAATATCATCCTCTTCTATCCAGCGACTCCAATACAGTAGGAACCATGAGCATTCCTAGAAAAAAAGAACTGTGTTTCCTACTCGTACAGACCATATGTAGTTCAACTCTGCTTATGCAATGATACAGGCCACAGCTCCTCTTACATAAATTCTCTTTAGTTAATAGTGAGAATCGCGTTGGGTTCATGAAATATATAAAATCATTTGAGCCCAAAATTCACTGGGTTTACCAGAAAGGAACTCTTTTTTGTATGATTACACAGATCCTGGCGTTTAACCCCGTTTCTGAAGGGAAATTCAGACCAGAGTTCTCATCCCTGAAACACAATTTGTTTTAACGCAAGAAGCAAGCTCTTCTTTCCAAATTCTAAAATAAAGCAAAAACCATGAGCATGCCCTGAAAAAAAGAATTTTGTTTCCTACTCATACAGACCATATGTAGTTCAACTCTGCTCATGAAACTGATATAAACCACAGCTCCTCTTACATAAATGCTCTTTAGTTAATAGTGAGAATCGCATTGGGTTCGTGAACTGTGAAACGTAATTTGAGCCCAAAATCACTGGCTTTACCAGAAATGAACTCTTGCTTGTAGGAAGACACTGATCCTTGGGTTTAACTCCGTTTCTGAAGGGAAATTCATTCCAGAGTTTTCATCCCTGATACACACTCTGTTTTAACGCAAGAAGCAAGCTCTTCTTTCCAGAGTCTAAAATACAGCAAGAACAATGAGCATACCCTGAAAAAAAGAAATGTGTTTCCTACTCATACGGACCATATGTAGTTCAACTCTGCTTATGAAACTGATACAAACCACAGCTCCGCTTACATTAATGCTCTTTAGTTAATAGTGAGAATCGGTTTGGTTTGGTGAACTATGAAAAATCATTTAAGCCCAAAATTCACTTGGTTTACCAGAAATGAACTCTTGCTTGTAGGAAGACACAGATCTGGGGATTTAACTCCATTTCTGAAGGGAAATTCAGACCAGAGTTCT
Source organism: Onychomys leucogaster (assembly GCA_949786385.1). Classification (NCBI taxonomy): domain Eukaryota; kingdom Metazoa; phylum Chordata; class Mammalia; order Rodentia; family Cricetidae; genus Onychomys; species Onychomys leucogaster. The sequence continues at coordinate 1,453,962 of CATKUP010000117.1, read as the reverse complement.
CATCCATGAAACACACTCTGCTTTATCGCAAGAAGCATGCTCTTCCTTCCAGAGTCTAAAATACAGCAAGAACCATGAGCATATCCAGAAAAAAGAACTGTGTTTCCTACTCATACACACCATATGTATTTCCACTCTGCTTATGAAACTGATATAAACAACAGCTCCTCTTACATAAATGCTCTTTGGTTAATTGTGAGAATCGTGTTGGTTCCATGAACTGCGAAAAATCCTTTCAGCCCAAAATTCACTGGGTTTACCAGAAATGTACTCTTGCTTGTAGGAAGACACAGATCCTGGGGTTTAACTCCGTTTCTGATGGCGAATTCAGACCAGAGTTCTCATCCATGAAAAACACTCTGTTTTCACACAAGACACAAGCTCTTCTTTCCAGCTTCTCCAATACATAAAGAACCATGAGCATGCTCAGAAAAAAAGAACTGGGTTTCCTACTAATAAGGACCATATGTAGTTCAACTCTGCTTACGAAACTCATACAAACCACAGCTCTGCTTACATAAATGCTCTTAGGTTAATAGTGAGAATCGCGTTGTGTTCGTGAACTGCGAAAAATCATTTGAACCCAAAATTCACTGGGTTAACCAGAAAGGAACTCTTTCTTAGAGGAAGAAACAGATCCTGGGGTTGAACTCCGTTTCTGAAGGGAAATTCAGACCATTGTACTCATCCATGAAACATACTCTGTTTTATCGCAAGAAGCAAGATCTTCTTTCCGGCGTCTCCAATACAGCAAGAATCATGAGCATGCCCAGAAAAAAAGAACTGAGTTTCCTATTCTTAAGGACCATATATACTTCAACTCTGCTTATGAAACTGATACAGACTATTGCTCCTCTTACATAAATGCTCTTTAATTAATAGTAATAAACGCGTTGTGTTCTGGAACTGTGTAAAATCATTTGAGCGGAACACTCCCTTGTTTTACCAGAAATGATCTCTTGATTGTAGGAGGATACAGATCCTGGGGTTTAACTCCATTTCTGAAGGGAAATTCAGACCAGAGTTCTCGTCCCTGAAACATACTCTGTTTTAACGCAAGAAGCAAGCTATTCTTTCCAGAGTCTAAAATACAGCAAAAACCATGAGCATGCCCTGAAAAAAAGAACTGTGTTTCCTACTCATACGGACCATATGTACTTCAACTCTGCTTATGAAACTGATACAAACCACAGCTCCTCTTAAATAAATGCTCTTAAGTAAATAGTGAGAATCGCATTGGGTTTTGAACTGAGTAAAATCATTTGAGCCCAAAATTCACTTTGTATACCACAAATGAACTCTTGCTTGTAGGAAGATACAGATGCTGGGGTTTAACTCCGTTTCTGAAGGCAAATTCAGACCAGAGTTCTCATCCCTGATAAAAAACTCTGTTTTCAGGCAAATATCATCCTCTTCTATCCAGTGTCTCCAATACAGCAAGAACCATGAGCATGCCATGAAAAAAAGAACTGTGTTTCCTACTCATACGGACCATATGTAGTTCAACTCTGCTTATGAAACTGATACAAACCAAAGCTCCTCTTACATAAATGCTCTTTAGTTAATAGTGAGAATCGGTTTGGGTTGATGAACTGTGAAAAACCATTTGAGCCCAAAATTCGCTTGGTTTACCAGAAATGAACTCTTGCTTGTAGGAAGACACAGATCTGGGGGTTTAACTCCATTTCTAAAGGGAAATTCAGACCAGTGTTCTCATCCCTGAAACACAATCTGTTTTAACGCAAGAAGCAAGCTCTTCTTTCCAATTTCTAAAATACAGCAAGAACAATGAGCATGCACTGAAAAAAAGAACTGTGTTTCCTACTCATATGGACCATATGTAGTTCAACTCTGCTTATGAAAATGATACAAAGCACAGCTCCTCTTACATAAATGCTCTTTAGTTAATAGTGAGAAGCGCGTTGGGTTCGTGAACTGCAAAACATCATTTGAGCCCAAAAATCACTGGGTTTACCCGAAATGAACTCTTGCTTGTAGGAAGACACAGATCCTGGGGTTTAATTCCGTTTCCGAAGGGAAATTCAGACCAGAGTTCTCATCCCTGAAAAGAAAACTCTGTTTTAAGGCAAATATCATCCTCTTCTATCCAGCGACTCCAATACAGTAGGAACCATGAGCATTCCTAGAAAAAAAGAACTGTGTGTCCTACTCGTACAGACCATATGTAGCTCAACTCTGCTTATGAAATGATACAGGCCACAGCACCTCTTACATAAATTCTCTTTAGTTAACAGTGAGAATCGCGTTGGGTTCATGAAATATATAAAATCATTTGAGCCCATAATTCACTGGGTTTACCAGAAAGGAACTCTTTTTTGTATGATTACACAGATCCTGGCGTTTAACCCCGTTTCTGAAGGGAAATTCAGACCAGAGTTCTCATCCCTGAAACACAATTTGTATTAACGCAAGATGCAAGCTCTTCTTTCCAAATTCTAAAATAAAGCAAGAACCATGAGCATGCCCTGAAAAAAAGAATTGTGTTTCCTGCTCATACGGACCATATGTTGTTCAACTCTGCTCATGAAACTGATACAAACCACAGCTCCTCTTACATAAATGCTCTTTAGTTAATAGTGAGAATCGCATTGGGTTCTTGAACTGCGAAACCTCATTTGAGCCCAAAATTCACTGGCTTTACCAGAAATGAACTCTTGATTGTAGGAAGACACTGATCCTTGGGTTTAACCCCGTTTCTGAAGGGAAATTCATTCCAGAGTTTTCATCCCTGATACACACTCTGTTTTAACGCAAGAAGCAAGCTCTTCTTTCCAGAGTCTAAAATACAGCAAGAACAATGAGCATACCCTGAAAAAAAGAAATGTGTTTCCTACTCATACGGACCATATGTAGTTCAACTCTGCTTATGAAACTGATACAAACCACAGCTCCACTTACATTAATGCTCTTTAGTTAATAGTGAGAATCGGTTTGGTTTGGTGAACTATGAAAAATCATTTAAGCCCAAAATTCATTTGGTTTACCAGAAATGAACTCTTGCTTGTAGGAAGACACAGATCTGGGGATTTAACTCCATTTCTGAAGGGAGATTCAGACCAGAGTTCTCATCCATGAAACACACTCTGCTTTATCGCAAGAAGCATGCTCTTCTTTCCAGAGTCTAAAATACAGCAAGAACCATGAGCATATCCAGAAAAAAGAACTGTGTTTCCTACTCATACACACCATATGTATTTCAACTCTACTTATGAAACTGATATAAACAACAGCTCCTCTTACCTAAATGCTCTTTGGTTAATTGTGAGAATCGCGTTGGTTCCATGAACTGCGAAAAATCCTTTCAGCCCAAAATTCACTGGGTTTACCAGAAATGTACTCTTGCTTGTAGGAAGACACAGATCCTGGGGTTTAACTCCGTTTCTGATGGCAAATTCAGACCACAGTTCTCATCCATGAAAAACACTCTGTTTTCACACAAGACGCAAGCTCTTCTTTCAAGCTTCTCCAATACATAAAGAACCATGAGCATGCTCAGAAAAAAAGAACTGGGTTTCCTACTAATAAGGACCATATGTAGTTCAACTCTGCTTACGAAACTCATACAAACCACAGCTCTGCTTACATAAATGCTCTTAGGTTAATAGTGAGAATCGCGTTGTGTTCGTGAACTGGGAAAAATCTTTTGAGCCCAAAATTCACTGGGTTAACCAGAAAGGAACTCTTTCTTAGAGGAAGAAACAGATCCTGGGGTTGAACTCCGTTTCTGAAGGGAAATTCAGACCATTGTACTCATCCATGAAACATACTCTGTTTTATCGCAAGAAGCAAGATCTTCTTTCCAGCGTCTCCAATACAGCAAGAATCATGAGCATGCCCAGAAAAAAAGAACTGAGTTTCCTATTCTTAAGGACCATATATACTTCAACTCTGCTTATGAAACTGATACAGACTATTGCTCCTCTTACATAAATGCTCTTTAATTAATAGTATTAAACGCGTTGTGTTCTGGAACTGTGTAAAATCATTTGAGCTGAACATTCCCTTGTTTTACCAGAAATAATCTCTTGATTGTAGGAGGATACAGATCCTGGGGTTTAACTCCATTTCTGAAGGGAAATTCAGACCAGAGTTCTCGTCCCTGAAACATACTCTGTTTTAACGCAAGAAGCAAGCTATTCTTTCCAGAGTCTAAAATACAGCAAAAACCATGAGCATGCCCTGAAAAAAAGAACTGTGTTTCCTACTCATACGGACCATATGTACTTCAACTCTGCTTATGAAACTGATACAAACCACAGCTCCTCTTAAATAAATGCTCTTAAGTAAATAGTGAAAATCGTATTGGGTTTTGAACTGAGTAAAATCATTTGAGCCCAAAATTCACTTTGTATACCACAAATGAATTCTTGCTTGTAGGAAGATACAGATGCTGGGGTTTAACTCCGTTTCTGAAGGCAAATTCAGACCAGAGTTCTCATCCCTGATAAAAAACTCTGTTTTCAGGCAAATATCATCCTCTTCTATCCAGCGTCTCCAATACAGCAAGAACCATGAGCATGCCCAGAAAAAAAGAACTGTGTTTCCTACTCATACAGACCATATGTTGTTCAACTCTGCTTATGAAACTGATACAAACCACAGCTCCGCTTACCTTAAAGCTCTTTAGTTAATAGTGAGAATCGGTTTGGTTTGGTGAACTGTGAAAAATCATTTGAGCCCAAAATTCACTTTGTTTACCAGAAATGAACTCTTGCTTGTAGGAAGACACAGATCTGGGGGTTTAACTCCATTTCTGAAGGGAAATTCAGACCAGAGTTCTCATCCATGAAACACACTCTGCTTTATCGCAAGAAGCATGCTCTTCTTTCCAGAGTCTAAAATACAGCAAGAACCATGAGCATATCCAGAAAAAAGAACTGTGTTTCCTACTCATACACACCATATGTATTTCAACTCTGCTAATGAAACTGATATAAACAACAGCTCCTCTTACATAAATGCTCTTTGGTTAATTGTGAGAATCGCGTTGGTTCCATGAACTGCGAAAAATCCTTTCAGCCCAAAATTCACTGGGTTTACCAGAAATGTACTCTTGCTTGTAGGAAGACACAGATCGTGGGGTTTAACTCCGTTTCTGAAGGCAAATTCAGACCAGAGTTCTAATCCAAGAAAAACACTCTGTTTTCACACAAGATGCAAGCTCTTCTTTACAGCCGCTCCAATACATAAAGAACCATGAGCATGCTCAGAAAAAAAGAAGTGTTTCCTACTCATACTGACCATATGTTGTTCAACTCTGCTTATGAAACTGATGCAAACAACAGCTCCTCTTACATAAATGCTCTTTAGTTAATACTGAGAATTGGTTTGGGATAGTGAAATGCTAAAAATCATTTGAGCCCAAAATTCACTTGCTTTACCAGAAATGAACTCTTGCTTGGAGGAAGACACAGATCCTGGGCTTAAACTCCATTACTGATGGGAAATTCAGACCAGAGTTCTCATCCCTGAACACAATCTGTTTTAACGCAAGAAGCAATCTGTTGTTTCCAGAGACTAAAATACAGCAAGAACCATGAGCATGGCCAGAAAAAAAGAACTGTGTTTCCTATTAATACGGTCCATATGTAGTTCAACTCTGCTTATGAAACTGATACAGAACACACCTCCTCTTACATAAATGCTATTTAGTTACTAGTGAGAATAGCGTTGTGTTCGTGAACTGCGAAAAATCATTTGAGCCCAAATTCACTTGGTTTACCAGAAAGGAACTCTTGCTTGTACGAAAACACAGATCCTGGTGTGTAACTCCGTTTCTGAGGTTAAATTCAGACCAGAATACTCATCCCTAAAAAACACTCTGTTTTAAGGCATGAATCATCCTCTTTTTTCCAGGGTCTCCAATACAGTAAGAACCATGTGCATGCCAAGAAAAGAAGATCTGTGTTTCCTACTCATAGGGACCATATGTAGTTCAACTCTGCTTATGAAACTGATACAGACCACAGCTCCTCTTACATAAATGCTCTTCAGTTAATAGTAAAAATCGCATTGTGTTCTAGAACTGTGTAAAATCATTTGAGCCAAAAATTCACTTGGTTTACCAGAAATGAACTCTTGCTTGTAGGAAGACACAGATCCTGTGGTTGAACTCCGTTTCTGAAGGGAAATTCAGACCAGAGTTCTCATCCATGAAACACACTCTGTTTTAATGCAATAAGCAAGCTCTTCTTTCCAGCGTCTCCAATACAGCAAGACCATGAGCATGCCCAGAACAAAAGAACTGTGTTTCCTACTCATACGGACATATAGAGTTCAACTCTGCTTATGAAACTGATACAAACAACAGCTCCTCTTACATTAATGCTCTTTAGTTAATAGTGAGAATCGCTTTGGGTTCGTGAACTGTGAAAAATCATTTGAGCCCAAAATATACTGGTTTAACCAGAAATGAACTCTTGCTTGTAGGAAGTTATTGATCCTGCGGTTTACCTCTGTTTCTGAAGGGAAATTCAGAACTGATGTCTCATCCCTGAAACACACTCTGTTTTAACACAAGGAGCAAGCTCTTTTTTCCAGCGGCTCCAATACATCAAGAACCATGAGCATGCCCTGAAAAAAAGAACTGTGTTTACTACTCATACGGACCATATGTAGTTCAACTCTGCTCATGAAACTGATACAAACCAAAGCTCCTCTTACATAAATGCTCTTTAGTTAATAGTGAGAATCGGTTTGGGTTGTTGAACAGTGAAAAATCATTTGAGCCCAAAATTCACTTGGTTTACCAGAAATGAACTCTTGCTTGTAGGAAGACACATCTCCGGTGGTTTAACTCCATTTCTGAAGGGAAATTCAGACCAGTGTTCTCATCCCCGAAACACAATCTGTTTTAACGCAAGAAGCAAGCTCTTCTTTCCAATTTTAAAATACAGCAAGAACCATGAGCATGCACTGAAAAAAATAACTGTGTTTCCTACTCATATGGACCATATCTAGTTCAACTCTGTTTATGAAAATGATACAAACCACAGCTCCTCTTACATAAATGCTCTTTAGTTAATAGTGAGAATCGCGTTGGGTTCGTGAACTGTGAAACATCATTTGAGCCCAAATATCACTGGGTTTACCAGAAATGAAATCTTGCTTGTAGGAAGACACTGATCCTGGGGTTTAACTCCGTTTCAGAAGGGAAATTCAGACCAGAGTTCTCATCCTAGAAAAGAAAACTCTGTTTTAAAAGCAAATATCATCCTCTTCTATCCAGCAACTCCAATACAGTAGGAACCATGAACATTCCTAGAAAAAAAGAACTGTGTTTCCTACTCGTACAGACCATATGTAGTTCAACTCTGCTTATGAAATGATACAGGCCACAGCTCCTCTTACATAAATTCTCTTTAGTTAATAGTGAGAGTCGCGTTGGGTTCATGAAATGTATAAAATCATTTGAGCCGAAAATTCCCTTGGTTTACCAGAAATGATCTCTTGCTTGTAGTAAGATACAGATCCTGGGGTTAAACTCCGTTTCTGAAGGTAAATTCAGACCAGAGTTCTCATCCCTTTAAAAAAAACTCTGTTTTAAGGCAAATATCAACCTCTACTATCCAGCGTCTCCAATAGAGTAAGAACCATAAGCATTCCTAGAAAAAAAGACCTGTGTTTTCTACTCGTACAGATCATATGTAGTTCAACTCTGCTCATGAAACTGATTCAAATCACAGCTCCTCTTACATAAATCCTCTTTAGTTAATAGTGAGAATCGCGTTGGGTTGGTGATCTGCGAAAAACCATTTGAGCCCAAAATTCACTGGGTTTACCTGAAATGAACTCTTTCTTGTAGGAAGACACAGATCCTGTGGTTTAACTCCATTTCTGAAGGGAAATTCAGACCAGAGTTCTCATCCCTGAAACACACTCTTTTTCAACAAAGAAGCAAGCTCTTCTTTCCCGATACTAAAATACAGCAAGAACCATGAGCATGCCAAAAAAAAAAAAGAGCTGTGTTTCCTATTGATACGGTACATGTGTTGTCCAACACTGTATATGAAACTGATACAAACCACAGCTCCACTTACATAAATGCTCTTTAGTTAATAGTGAGAATCGTGTTGGGTACGTGAACTGCGAAAAATCATTTGAGCCCAAAATTCACTGGGTTAACCAGAAATGAACTCTTTCTTATAGGAAGACACAGTTCCTGGGGTTTAACTCCATTTCTGAAGAGAAATTCAGACCAGAGTTCTCATACCTGAAGCACACTCTGTTTTAACGAAGAAGCAAGCTCTTCTTTCCAGATACTAAAATACAGCAGTAACCATGAGCATGCCAAGAAATAAAGAACTGTGTTTCCTATTCATACAGTCCATATGTAGTCCAACTCTGCTTATGAAACTGATACAAACCACAGCTCCTCTTACATAAATGCTCTTTAGTTAATAGTGAGAACCGCATTGGGTTTTTGAACTGTGTAAAATCATTTCAGCCCAAAATTCACTTGGTATACCAGAAATGAACACTTGCTTGTAGGAAGACAAAGATCCTGTGGTTCAACTCCGTTTCTGAAGGGAAATTAAGACCAGAGTTCTCATGCCAGAAACATACTCTGTTTTAATGCAAGAAGAAAGCTCTTCTTTCCAGAGTCTAAAATACACCAAGAACCATGAGCATGCCCTGAAAAAAAGAAATGTGTTTCCTACTCATACGGACCATATGTAGTTCAATTCTGGTTATGAAACTGATACAAACCACAGCACCACTTAAATAAATACTTTTAAGGTAATAGTAATAATCACTTTGGTTTCTAGAACTGTGTAAAATCATTTGAGCCAAAATTCACTTGGTTTAACAGAAATGAACTCGTGCTTGTAGGAAGACACAGATCAGGAGGTTTTACTCTGTTTCTGAATGGAAATTCAGACCAGAGTTCTCATCCATGAAACACACTCTGTTTTAATGCAAGAAGCAAGCTCTTCTTTCCAGAGGCTCCAATACATCAAGAAACATGAGCATGCCCAGAAAAAAAAAGCTGTGTTTCCTACACATACAGACCATACATAGTTCAACTCTGCTTATGAAACTGATACCAACCACAACTCCTCTTACATAAATCCTCTTTTGTTAAAAGTGAGAATCGCATTGGGTTTGTGAACAGAGAAATATCATTTGAGCCCAAAATTCACTGAGTTTACCAGAAATGAACTCTTGCTAGTAGGAAGACATAGATCCTGGGGTTTAATTCTGTTTCTGAATGGAAATTCAGACCAGAGTTCTCATCCATGAAACACACTCTGTTTTAAGGCATGAATCATCCTCTTCTTTCCAGGGTCTCCAATAAAGTAAGAAACATGAGCATGCCAAGAAAAAAAGAACTTTGTTTCCTACTCATACGGACCATATATAGTCTAACTCTGCTTATGAAACTGATACAAACCACAGCTCCTCTAACATAAATGCTCTTTAGTTAATAGTGAGAATCGCATTGGGTTTTTGAAGTGTGTAAAATCATTTCAGCCCAAAATTCACATGCTTTACCAGAAATGAACTCTTGCTTGTAGGAAGATACAGATCCTGTGGTTGAACTCCGTTTCTGAAGGGAAATTCAGACCACTGTTCTCATCCATGAAACACATTCTCTTTTAACACAAGGAGCATGCTCTTCTTTCCAGCGTCTCCAATACAGCAAGAATCATGAGCATGCCCAGAAAAAAATAACTGTGTTTCCTACTCATAAGGACCATATGTAATTCAACTATGCTTATGAAACTGAAACAAAACACAGCTACTCTTAAATAAATGTTCTTTAGTTAATAGTGAGAATCGCATTGGGTTCGTGAACTGCGAAAAACCATTTGAGCGCAAAATTCACTGGGTTTACCAGAAATGAACTCTTGCTTGTAGGAAGACACATATCCTGGGGTTTAACTCCGTTTGTGTAGGGGAATTCAGACCAGAATTCTCATCCCTGAAATACACTCTGTTTTAAAGCAGGAATCACCCTCTTCTTTCCAGTTTCTCCAATACAGAAAGAACCATTAGCATGTCCAGAAAAAAGAACTGTGTTTCCTACTCGTACAGACCATATGTAGTTCAACTCTGCTTATGAAACTGATAAAAGCAACTGCTCCTCTTACATAAATGCTCTTTTTTTAATAGTGAGAATCATGTGGGGTTCGTGCACTGCAAAAAATCATTTGAGCCCAAATTTGACTGGGTTTACTAGAAATGAACTCTTACTTGTAGGAAGACACAGACCCTTGGGTTATCTCCGTTTCTGAAGCCAAATTCAGACCAGAGTTCTCATCCCAGAAAAACACTCTGTTTTCATGCAATACGCAAGCTATTCTTTCCAGCGGCTCCAATACATCAAGAACCATGAGAATGCTCAGAATAAAAGAACTGTGTTTCCTACTAATACGGACCATATGTAGTTCAACTCTGCTTATGAAACTGATACAAACCAAGTACCTCTTAAATAAATGCTCTTTAGTTAATAGTGATAATCGCGTTGGGTTCTAGAACTGTGTAAAATCATTTGAGCCGAAATTCACTTGGTTTAACAGAAATGAACTCGTGCTTGTAGGAAGACACAGATCATGGGGTTTTACTCTGTTTCTGAATGGAAATTCAGACCAGAGTTCTCATCCATGAAACATACACTGTTTTAATGCAAGAAGCAAGCTCTTCTTTCCAGAGTCAAAAATACAGCAAGAACCATGAGCATGCCCAGAAAAATAGAACTGTGTTTCCTACTCATACAGACCATATGTAACTCAACTCTGCTTATGAAACTGAATCAGACTACAGCTCCTCTTACATAAATGCTCTTTAGTTAATAGTGATAAACCCGTTGTGTTCTTGAACCGTGTAAAATCATTTGAGCCGACAATTCACTTGGTTTACCAGAAATGATCTCTTGCTTGTAGTAAGATACAGATCCTGGGGTTTAACTCCTTTTCTGAAGGGAAATTCAGACCAGAGTTCTCGTCCCTGAAACATACTCTGTTTTAACGCAAGAAGCAAGCTCTTCTTTCCAGTGTCTAAAATACAGCAAAAACCATGAACATGCCCTGAAAAAAGAAATGTGTTTCCTACTCATACGAACCATATGTAGTTCATCTCTGCTTATGAAACTGATACAAACCACAGCACCTCTTAAATAAATGCTCTTAGGTTAATAGTGAGAATCGCATTGGGTTTTGAACTGTGTAAAATCATTGGAACCCAAAATTCACTTTGTATACCACAAATGAACTCTTGCTTGTAGGAAGATACAGATGCTTGGGTTTAACTCCATTGGTGAAGGAAAATTCAGACTAGTGTTCTCATACATGAAACACACTCTTTTTTAACGCAACAAGCAAACTCTTCTTTCCAACGTCTCCAATACAGCAAGGACCATAAGCATGCAAAGAAAAAAAGAACTGTGTTTCCTACTCGTACAGACCATATGTAATTCAACTCTGCATATGAAACTGAAATGAAGCACAGCTCCTCTTCCATAAATGCTCTTTAGTTAATAGTGAGAATCATGTTGGGTTCATGAAATGTGTACAATCATTTGAACTCAAAATTCATTGGATTTACCAAAAATGAACTCTTCCTTGTAGAAGGGAAAGATCCTGGGCTTTATCTCCATTTCTGAAGGGAAATTCAGACCAGAGTTCTCATCCATGAAACACAATCTGTTTTAACGGAAAAAGCAAGCTCTTCTTTCCAGAGTCAAAAATACACCAAGAACCATGAACATGCCCAGAAAAATAGAACTGTGTTTTCTAATCATGCAGAGCATATGTGGTTCAACTCTGCTCATGAAACTGATACAGACTACAGCTCCTATTATATAAATAATCTTTAGTTAATAGCGATAAACGCGTTGTTTTCTGGAACTGTGTAAAATCATTTGAGCCGAAAATTCACTTGGTTTACCAGAAATCAACTCTTGCTTGTAGGAAGATACAGATCATGGGTTTTAACGCCGTTTCTGAATGGAAATTCAGACCAGAGTTCTCATCCCTGAAACATACTCTGTTTAACGCAAGAAGCAAGCTCTTCTTTCCAGAGTCTAAAATACAGCAAGTACCATGAGCATGCCCTGAAGGAAAGAACTGTGTTTCCTACTCATATGGACCATATGTAGGTCAATTCTGCTTATAAAACTGATACAAACCACAGCTCCTCTTACATAAATGCTATTTAGTTAATAGTGAGAATCACATTGGGTTCATGAACTGCGAAACATCATTTGAGCCCAAAACTCATTGGGTTTACCAGAAATGAACTCTTGCTTGTAGGAAGACACTGATCCTGGAGTTTAACTCCGTTTCTGAAGGGAAATTCAGACCAGAGTTCTCATCCCTCATACACACTGTGTTTTAATGCAAGAAGCAAGCTATTTTTTCAAGATACTAAAATGCAGCAAGAACCATGAGCATGCCATGAACAAAAGAACTGTGTTTCCTACTCATATGGACCATATGAAATGCAACTCTGCTTGTGAAACTGATACAAACCCCAGGTCCTCTTACATAAATGCTCTTTTTTTAATAGTGTGAATCACGTTGGGTTCGTGAACTGCAAAAAATCATTTGAGCCCAAATTTGACTGGGTTTACCAGAAATGAACTCTTGCTTGTAGGAAGACACAGATCCTGTGGTTGAACTCCGTTTCTGAAGGGAAATTCAGACCAGAGTTCTCGTCCCTGAAACATACTCAGTTTTAACACAAGAAGCAAGCTCTTCTTTCCAGAGTCTAAAATACAGCAAAAACCATGAGCATGCCCTGAAAAAAATAACTGTGTTTCCTACTCATACGGACCATATATAGTCCAACTCTGCTTATGAAACTGATACAAACCACAGCTCCTCTTACATAAATGCTCTTTAGTTAATGGTGAGAATCGCATTGGGTTTTTGAACTGTGTAAAATCATTTCAGCCCAAAATACACATGCTTTACCAGAAATGAACTCTTGCTTGTAGGAAGACACAGATCCTGTGGTTGAACTCCGTTTCTGAAGGAAATTCAGACCAGTGTTCTCATCCATGAAACACACTCTCTTTTAACGCAAGGAGCAAGCTCTTTGTTCCAGCGTCTCCAATACAGCAAGAATCATGAGCATGCCCAGAAAAAAATAACTGTGTTTCCTACTCATAAGGAACATATGTAATTCAACTATGCTTATGAAACTGAAACAAACCACAGCTACTCTTACATAAATGCTCTTTAGTTAATATTGAGAATCTTGTTGGGTTGAAGAAATGTATAAAATCATTTGAGCCCAAAATTCACTGGGATTACCAGAAATGAATTCTTTCTTGTATGATGACACAGATCCTGGCGTTTAACTCCGTTTCGGAAGGGAAATTCAGAGCAGAGTTCTCATCCCTGAAACACAATCTGTTTTAACGCAAGAAGCAAGGTCTTCTTTCCAAATCCTAAAATACAGCAAGAATCGTGAGCATGCCCTGAAAAAAAGAACTGTGTTTCCTACTCATACGGACCATATGCAGTTCAACTATGCTTATGACAATAATACAAACCCCAGCACATTTTACATAAATGCTCTTTAGTTAATAGTGAGAATCACGTTGGTTTCGTGAACCGGGAAAAATCATTTGAGGCCAAAATTCATTGGGTTAACCAGAAATGAACTCTTGCTTGTAGGAAGACAGAGATCCTGTGGTTCAACCCTGTTTCTGAAGGCAAATTCAGACCAGAGTTCTAATCCATCAAAAACACTCTGTTTTAAGGCAAGAATCATCCTCTTTTTTCCAGCGTATCCAATACAGTAATAAACATGAGCATGCCCAGAAAAAATTAACTGTGTTTCCTACTCATACAAACAATATGTACTTCAACTCTGCTTATGAAACTGATACAAACCACAGCTCCCCTTACATAAATGCTCTTTAGTTAATAGTGAGAATCGCGTTGGGTTCAAGAAATGTATAAAAACATTTGAGCCCAAAATTCAATGGGTTTACCAGAAATGAACTCTTGTTTGTATGATGACACAGATTCTGGCGTTTAACTCCGTTTCTGAAGGGAAATTCTGACCAGAGTTCTCACCCCTGAAACACAATCTGTTTTAATGCAAGAAGCAAGCTCTACTTTCCAGAGTCAAAAATACAGCAAGAACCATGAGCATGCCCAGAAAAATAGAACTGTGTTTCCTACTCATACAGACCATATGTAATTCAACTCTGCTTATGAAACTGATTCAGACTACAGCTCCTCTTACATAAATGCTCTTTAGTTAATAGTGGTAAACCCATTGTGTTCTGGAACTGTGTAAAATCATTTGAGCTGAAAATTCACTTGGTTTACCAGAATTGATCTCTCTCTTGTAGGAAGATACAGATCCTGGGGTTTAACTCCTTTTCTGAAGGGAAATTCAGACTAGAGTTCTCGTCCCTGAAACATACTCAGTTTTAACACAAGAAGCAAGCTCTTCTTTCCAGCGTCTCCAATACAGCAAGACCATGAGCATGCCCAGAACAAAAGAACTGTGTTTCCTACTCATACGGACATATAGAGTTCAACTCTGCTTATGAAACTGATACAAACAACAGCTCCTCTTACATTAATGCTCTTTAGTTAATAGTGAGAATCGCTTTGGGTTCGTGAACTGTGAAAAATCATTTGAGCCCAAAATATACTGGTTTAACCAGAAATGAACTCTTGCTTGTAGGAAGTTATTGATCCTGCGGTTTACCTCTGTTTCTGAAGGGAAATTCAGAACTGATGTCTCATCCCTGAAACACACTCTGTTTTAACACAAGGAGCAAGCTCTTTTTTCCAGCGGCTCCAATACATCAAGAACCATGAGCATGCCCTGAAAAAAAGAACTGTGTTTACTACTCATACGGACCATATGTAGTTCAACTCTGCTCATGAAACTGATACAAACCAAAGCTCCTCTTACATAAATGCTCTTTAGTTAATAGTGAGAATCGGTTTGGGTTGTTGAACAGTGAAAAATCATTTGAGCCCAAAATTCACTTGGTTTACCAGAAATGAACTCTTGCTTGTAGGAAGACACATCTCCGGTGGTTTAACTCCATTTCTGAAGGGAAATTCAGACCAGTGTTCTCATCCCTGAAACACAATCTGTTTTAACGCAAGAAGCAAGCTCTTCTTTCCAATTTTAAAATACAGCAAGAACCATGAGCATGCACTGAAAAAAATAACTGTGTTTCCTACTCATATGGACCATATGTAGTTCAACTCTGTTTATGAAAATGATACAAACCACAGCTCCTCTTACATAAATGCTCTTTAGTTAATAGTGAGAATCGCGTTGGGTTCGTGAACTGTGAAACATCATTTGAGCCCAAATATCACTGGGTTTACCAGAAATGAAATCTTGCTTGTAGGAAGACACTGATCCTGGGGTTTAACTCCGTTTCAGAAGGGAAATTCAGACCAGAGTTCTCATCCTAGAAAAGAAAACTCTGTTTTAAAAGCAAATATCATCCTCTTCTATCCAGCAACTCCAATACAGTAGGAACCATGAACATTCCTAGAAAAAAAGAACTGTGTTTCCTACTCGTACAGACCATATGTAGTTCAACTCTGCTTATGAAATGATACAGGCCACAGCTCCTCTTACATAAATTCTCTTTAGTTAATAGTGAGAGTCGCGTTGGGTTCATGAAATGTATAAAATCATTTGAGCCGAAAATTCCCTTGGTTTACCAGAAATGATCTCTTGCTTGTAGTAAGATACAGATCCTGGGGTTAAACTCCGTTTCTGAAGGTAAATTCAGACCAGAGTTCTCATCCCTTTAAAAAAAACTCTGTTTTAAGGCAAATATCAACCTCTACTATCCAGCGTCTCCAATAGAGTAAGAACCATAAGCATTCCTAGAAAAAAAGACCTGTGTTTTCTACTCGTACAGATCATATGTAGTTCAACTCTGCTCATGAAACTGATTCAAATCACAGCTCCTCTTACATAAATCCTCTTTAGTTAATAGTGAGAATCGCGTTGGGTTGGTGATCTGCGAAAAACCATTTGAGCCCAAAATTCACTGGGTTTACCTGAAATGAACTCTTTCTTGTAGGAAGACACAGATCCTGTGGTTTAACTCCATTTCTGAAGGGAAATTCAGACCAGAGTTCTCATCCCTGAAACACACTCTTTTTCAACAAAGAAGCAAGCTCTTCTTTCCCGATACTAAAATACAGCAAGAACCATGAGCATGCCAAAAAAAAAAAAGAGCTGTGTTTCCTATTGATACGGTACATGTGTTGTCCAACACTGTATATGAAACTGATACAAACCACAGCTCCACTTACATAAATGCTCTTTAGTTAATAGTGAGAATCGTGTTGGGTACGTGAACTGCGAAAAATCATTTGAGCCCAAAATTCACTGGGTTAACCAGAAATGAACTCTTTCTTATAGGAAGACACAGTTCCTGGGGTTTAACTCCATTTCTGAAGAGAAATTCAGACCAGAGTTCTCATACCTGAAGCACACTCTGTTTTAACGAAGAAGCAAGCTCTTCTTTCCAGATACTAAAATACAGCAGTAACCATGAGCATGCCAAGAAATAAAGAACTGTGTTTCCTATTCATACAGTCCATATGTAGTCCAACTCTGCTTATGAAACTGATACAAACCACAGCTCCTCTTACATAAATGCTCTTTAGTTAATAGTGAGAACCGCATTGGGTTTTTGAACTGTGTAAAATCATTTCAGCCCAAAATTCACTTGGTATACCAGAAATGAACACTTGCTTGTAGGAAGACAAAGATCCTGTGGTTCAACTCCGTTTCTGAAGGGAAATTAAGACCAGAGTTCTCATGCCAGAAACATACTCTGTTTTAATGCAAGAAGAAAGCTCTTCTTTCCAGAGTCTAAAATACACCAAGAACCATGAGCATGCCCTGAAAAAAAGAAATGTGTTTCCTACTCATACGGACCATATGTAGTTCAATTCTGGTTATGAAACTGATACAAACCACAGCACCACTTAAATAAATACTTTTAAGGTAATAGTAATAATCACTTTGGTTTCTAGAACTGTGTAAAATCATTTGAGCCAAAATTCACTTGGTTTAACAGAAATGAACTCGTGCTTGTAGGAAGACACAGATCAGGAGGTTTTACTCTGTTTCTGAATGGAAATTCAGACCAGAGTTCTCATCCATGAAACACACTCTGTTTTAATGCAAGAAGCAAGCTCTTCTTTCCAGAGGCTCCAATACATCAAGAAACATGAGCATGCCCAGAAAAAAAAAGCTGTGTTTCCTACACATACAGACCATACATAGTTCAACTCTGCTTATGAAACTGATACCAACCACAACTCCTCTTACATAAATCCTCTTTTGTTAAAAGTGAGAATCGCATTGGGTTTGTGAACAGAGAAATATCATTTGAGCCCAAAATTCACTGAGTTTACCAGAAATGAACTCTTGCTAGTAGGAAGACATAGATCCTGGGGTTTAATTCTGTTTCTGAATGGAAATTCAGACCAGAGTTCTCATCCATGAAACACACTCTGTTTTAAGGCATGAATCATCCTCTTCTTTCCAGGGTCTCCAATAAAGTAAGAAACATGAGCATGCCAAGAAAAAAAGAACTTTGTTTCCTACTCATACGGACCATATATAGTCTAACTCTGCTTATGAAACTGATACAAACCACAGCTCCTCTAACATAAATGCTCTTTAGTTAATAGTGAGAATCGCATTGGGTTTTTGAAGTGTGTAAAATCATTTCAGCCCAAAATTCACATGCTTTACCAGAAATGAACTCTTGCTTGTAGGAAGATACAGATCCTGTGGTTGAACTCCGTTTCTGAAGGGAAATTCAGACCACTGTTCTCATCCATGAAACACATTCTCTTTTAACACAAGGAGCATGCTCTTCTTTCCAGCGTCTCCAATACAGCAAGAATCATGAGCATGCCCAGAAAAAAATAACTGTGTTTCCTACTCATAAGGACCATATGTAATTCAACTATGCTTATGAAACTGAAACAAAACACAGCTACTCTTAAATAAATGTTCTTTAGTTAATAGTGAGAATCGCGTTGGGTTCGTGAACTGCGAAAAACCATTTGAGCGCAAAATTCACTGGGTTTACCAGAAATGAACTCTTGCTTGTAGGAAGACACATATCCTGGGGTTTAACTCCGTTTGTGTAGGGGAATTCAGACCAGAATTCTCATCCCTGAAATACACTCTGTTTTAAAGCAGGAATCACCCTCTTCTTTCCAGTTTCTCCAATACAGAAAGAACCATTAGCATGTCCAGAAAAAAGAACTGTGTTTCCTACTCGTACAGACCATATGTAGTTCAACTCTGCTTATGAAACTGATAAAAGCAACTGCTCCTCTTACATAAATGCTCTTTTTTTAATAGTGAGAATCATGTGGGGTTCGTGCACTGCAAAAAATCATTTGAGCCCAAATTTGACTGGGTTTACTAGAAATGAACTCTTACTTGTAGGAAGACACAGACCCTTGGGTTATCTCCGTTTCTGAAGCCAAATTCAGACCAGAGTTCTCATCCCAGAAAAACACTCTGTTTTCATGCAATACGCAAGCTATTCTTTCCAGCGGCTCCAATACATCAAGAACCATGAGAATGCTCAGAATAAAAGAACTGTGTTTCCTACTAATACGGACCATATGTAGTTCAACTCTGCTTATGAAACTGATACAAACCAAGTACCTCTTAAATAAATGCTCTTTAGTTAATAGTGATAATCGCGTTGGGTTCTAGAACTGTGTAAAATCATTTGAGCCGAAATTCACTTGGTTTAACAGAAATGAACTCGTGCTTGTAGGAAGACACAGATCATGGGGTTTTACTCTGTTTCTGAATGGAAATTCAGACCAGAGTTCTCATCCATGAAACATACACTGTTTTAATGCAAGAAGCAAGCTCTTCTTTCCAGAGTCAAAAATACAGCAAGAACCATGAGCATGCCCAGAAAAATAGAACTGTGTTTCCTACTCATACAGACCATATGTAACTCAACTCTGCTTATGAAACTGAATCAGACTACAGCTCCTCTTACATAAATGCTCTTTAGTTAATAGTGATAAACCCGTTGTGTTCTTGAACCGTGTAAAATCATTTGAGCCGACAATTCACTTGGTTTACCAGAAATGATCTCTTGCTTGTAGTAAGATACAGATCCTGGGGTTTAACTCCTTTTCTGAAGGGAAATTCAGACCAGAGTTCTCGTCCCTGAAACATACTCTGTTTTAACGCAAGAAGCAAGCTCTTCTTTCCAGTGTCTAAAATACAGCAAAAACAATGAACATGCCCTGAAAAAAGAAATGTGTTTCCTACTCATACGAACCATATGTAGTTCAACTCTGCTTATGAAACTGATACAAACCACAGCACCTCTTAAATAAATGCTCTTAGGTTAATAGTGAGAATCGCATTGGGTTTTGAACTGTGTAAAATCATTGGAACCCAAAATTCACTTTGTATACCACAAATGAACTCTTGCTTGTAGGAAGATACAGATGCTTGGGTTTAACTCCATTGGTGAAGGAAAATTCAGACTAGTGTTCTCATACATGAAACACACTCTTTTTTAACGCAACAAGCAAACTCTTCTTTCCAACGTCTCCAATACAGCAAGGACCATAAGCATGCAAAGAAAAAAAGAACTGTGTTTCCTACTCAGAAGGACCATATGTAATTCAACTCTGCATATGAAACTGAAATGAAGCACAGCTCCTCTTCCATAAATGCTCTTTAGTTAATAGTGAGAATCATGTTGGGTTCATGAAATGTGTACAATCATTTGAACTCAAAATTCATTGGATTTACCAAAAATGAACTCTTCCTTGTAGAAGGGAAAGATCCTGGGCTTTATCTCCATTTCTGAAGGGAAATTCAGACCAGAGTTCTCATCCATGAAACACAATCTGTTTTAACGGAAAAAGCAAGCTCTTCTTTCCAGAGTCAAAAATACACCAAGAACCATGAACATGCCCAGAAAAATAGAACTGTGTTTTCTAATCATGCAGAGCATATGTGGTTCAACTCTGCTCATGAAACTGATACAGACTACAGCTCCTATTATATAAATAATCTTTAGTTAATAGTGATAAACGCGTTGTTTTCTGGAACTGTGTAAAATCATTTGAGCCGAAAATTCACTTGGTTTACCAGAAATCAACTCTTGCTTGTAGGAAGATACAGATCATGGGTTTTAACGCCGTTTCTGAATGGAAATTCAGACCAGAGTTCTCATCCCTGAAACATACTCTGTTTAACGCAAGAAGCAAGCTCTTCTTTCCAGAGTCTAAAATACAGCAAGTACCATGAGCATGCCCTGAAGGAAAGAACTGTGTTTCCTACTCATATGGACCATATGTAGGTCAATTCTGCTTATAAAACTGATACAAACCACAGCTCCTCTTACATAAATGCTATTTAGTTAATAGTGAGAATCACATTGGGTTCATGAACTGCGAAACATCATTTGAGCCCAAAACTCATTGGGTTTACCAGAAATGAACTCTTGCTTGTAGGAAGACACTGATCCTGGAGTTTAACTCCGTTTCTGAAGGGAAATTCAGACCAGAGTTCTCATCCCTCATACACACTGTGTTTTAATGCAAGAAGCAAGCTATTTTTTCAAGATACTAAAATGCAGCAAGAACCATGAGCATGCCATGAACAAAAGAACTGTGTTTCCTACTCATATGGACCATATGAAATGCAACTCTGCTTGTGAAACTGATACAAACCCCAGGTCCTCTTACATAAATGCTCTTTTTTTAATAGTGTGAATCACGTTGGGTTCGTGAACTGCAAAAAATCATTTGAGCCCAAATTTGACTGGGTTTACCAGAAATGAACTCTTGCTTGTAGGAAGACACAGATCCTGTGGTTGAACTCCGTTTCTGAAGGGAAATTCAGACCAGAGTTCTCGTCCCTGAAACATACTCAGTTTTAACACAAGAAGCAAGCTCTTCTTTCCAGAGTCTAAAATACAGCAAAAACCATGAGCATGCCCTGAAAAAAATAACTGTGTTTCCTACTCATACGGACCATATATAGTCCAACTCTGCTTATGAAACTGATACAAACCACAGCTCCTCTTACATAAATGCTCTTTAGTTAATGGTGAGAATCGCATTGGGTTTTTGAACTGTGTAAAATCATTTCAGCCCAAAATACACATGCTTTACCAGAAATGAACTCTTGCTTGTAGGAAGACACAGATCCTGTGGTTGAACTCCGTTTCTGAAGGAAATTCAGACCAGTGTTCTCATCCATGAAACACACTCTCTTTTAACGCAAGGAGCAAGCTCTTTGTTCCAGCGTCTCCAATACAGCAAGAATCATGAGCATGCCCAGAAAAAAATAACTGTGTTTCCTACTCATAAGGAACATATGTAATTCAACTATGCTTATGAAACTGAAACAAACCACAGCTACTCTTACATAAATGCTCTTTAGTTAATATTGAGAATCTTGTTGGGTTGAAGAAATGTATAAAATCATTTGAGCCCAAAATTCACTGGGATTACCAGAAATGAATTCTTTCTTGTATGATGACACAGATCCTGGCGTTTAACTCCGTTTCGGAAGGGAAATTCAGAGCAGAGTTCTCATCCCTGAAACACAATCTGTTTTAACGCAAGAAGCAAGGTCTTCTTTCCAAATCCTAAAATACAGCAAGAATCGTGAGCATGCCCTGAAAAAAAGAACTGTGTTTCCTACTCATACGGACCATATGCAGTTCAACTATGCTTATGACAATAATACAAACCCCAGCACATTTTACATAAATGCTCTTTAGTTAATAGTGAGAATCACGTTGGTTTCGTGAACCGGGAAAAATCATTTGAGGCCAAAATTCATTGGGTTAACCAGAAATGAACTCTTGCTTGTAGGAAGACAGAGATCCTGTGGTTCAACCCTGTTTCTGAAGGCAAATTCAGACCAGAGTTCTCATCCATCAAAAACACTCTGTTTTAAGGCAAGAATCATCCTCTTTTTTCCAGCGTATCCAATACAGTAATAAACATGAGCATGCCCAGAAAAAATTAACTGTGTTTCCTACTCATACAGACAATATGTACTTCAACTCTGCTTATGAAACTGATACAAACCACAGCTCCCCTTACATAAATGCTCTTTAGTTAATAGTGAGAATCGCGTTGGGTTCAAGAAATGTATAAAAACATTTGAGCCCAAAATTCAATGGGTTTACCAGAAATGAACTCTTGTTTGTATGATGACACAGATTCTGGCGTTTAACTCCGTTTCTGAAGGGAAATTCTGACCAGAGTTCTCACCCCTGAAACACAATCTGTTTTAATGCAAGAAGCAAGCTCTACTTTCCAGAGTCAAAAATACAGCAAGAACCATGAGCATGCCCAGAAAAATAGAACTGTGTTTCCTACTCATACAGACCATATGTAATTCAACTCTGCTTATGAAACTGATTCAGACTACAGCTCCTCTTACATAAATGCTCTTTAGTTAATAGTGGTAAACCCATTGTGTTCTGGAACTGTGTAAAATCATTTGAGCTGAAAATTCACTTGGTTTACCAGAATTGATCTCTCTCTTGTAGGAAGATACAGATCCTGGGGTTTAACTCCTTTTCTGAAGGGAAATTCAGACTAGAGTTCTCGTCCCTGAAACATACTCAGTTTTAACACAAGAAGCAAGCTCTTCTTTCCAGAGTCTAAAATACAGCAAGAACCATGAGCATGCCCTGAAAAAAAGAACTGTGTTTCCTACTCATACCGACCATATGTAGTCCAACTCTGCTTATGAAACTGATACAAATTACAGCTCCTCTTACATAATTGCTCTTTAGTTAATAGAGAGAATCGCATTGGGTTTTTGAACTGTGTAAAATCATTGGAGCCCAAAATTCCCTCTGCTTAAATGAAATGAACTCTTGCTTGTAGGAAGACACAGATGCTTGGGTTTAACCCCATTGGTGAAGGAAAATTCAGACTAGTGTTCTCATAAATGAAACACACTCTTTTTTAACGCAACAAGCAAACTCTTCCTTCCAACGTCTCCAATACAGCAAGGACCATAAGCATGCAGAGAAAAAAAGAACTGTGTTTCCTACTCATAAGGACCATATGTAATTCAACTCTGCATATGAAACTGAAATGAACCACAGCTCCTCTTACATAAATGCTGTTTAGTTAATAGTGAGAATCATGTTGGGTTCATGAACTGTGTACAATCATTTGAACTCAAAATTCATTGGATTTACCAAAAATGAACTCTTCCTTGTAGAAAGGCACAGATCCTGGGCTTTATCTCCATTTCTGAAGGGAAATTCAGACCAGATTTCTCATCCATGAAACACAATCTGTTTTAACGGAAGAAGCAAGCTCTTCTTTCCAGAGTCAAAAATACACCAATTACCATGAACATGTCCAGAAAAATAGAACTGTGTTTTCTAATCATGCAGAGCATATGTGGTTCAACTCTGCTCATGAAACTGATACAGACTACAGCTCCTATTATATAAATACTCTTTAGTTAATAGTGATAAACGCGTTGTTTTCTGGAACTGTGTAAAATCATTTGAGCCGAAAATTCACTTGGTTTACCAGAAATCAACTCTTGCTTGTAGGAAGATACAGATCCTGGGTTTTAACGCCGTTTCTGAAGGGAAATTCAGACCAGAGTTCTCATCCCTGAAACATACTCTGTTTAACGCAAGAAGCAAGCTCTTCTTTCCAGAGTCTAAAATACAGCAAGAATCATGAGCATGCCCAGAAAAAAACAACTGTGTTTCCTACTCATAAGTACCATATGTAATTCAACTATGCTTATGAAACTGAAACCAACCACAGACACTCGTACATAAATGCACTTTAGTTAATAGTGAGAGTCGAGTTGGGTTCAAGAAATTTATAAAATCATTTGAGGCCAAAATTCACTGGGTTTACCAGAAATGAACTCTTGTTTGTATGATAACACAGATCCTGGCGTTTAACTCAGTTTCGGGAGGGAAATTCAGAGCAGAGTTCTCATCCATTAAACACAATAGGTTTTAACGCAAGAAGCAAGCTCTCCTTTCCAAATTCTAAAATACAGCAAGAACCATGTGCATGCCTTGAAAAAAAGAACTGTGTTTCCTACTCATACAGATCATATGTAGTTCAACTCTGCTTATGAAACTGATACAACCTCATCTCCTCTTACATAAATGCTCTTTTGTTAATAGTGAGAATCGCATTGGGTTCGTGAACTGGGAAACATAATTTGAGCCCAAAATTCACTGGGTTTACCAGACATGAACTCTTGCTTGTAGAAAGACACTGATCCTGGGGTTTAACTCCGTTTCTAAAGGGAAATTCAGACTAGAGTTCTCATCCCTGATACACACTGTGTTTTAACGCACCAACAAGCTCTTCTTTCCAGATTCTAAAATACAGCAAGAACAATAAGCATGCCCTGAAAAAAAGAACTGTGTTTCCTACTCACAAGGACCATATGTAATTCAACTCTGCATATGAAATGAAACGAACCACAGCTCCTCTTACATAAATGCACTTTAGGTAATAGTGAGAATCGTGTTGGGTTCATAAACTGTGTAAAATCATTTGAACTCAAAATTCATTGGATTTAACAAAAATGAACTCTTCCTTGAAGAAAGACACAGACCCTGGGGTTTAACTCCATTTCTGAAGGGAAATTCAGACCAGAGTTCTCATCACTGAAAAACACTCTGTTTTCATGCAATACGCAAGCTATTCTTTCCAGCGGCTCCAATATATCAAGAACCATGAGAATGCTCAGAAAAAAAGAACTGTGTTTCCTACTAATACGGACCATATGTAGTTCAACTCTGCTTATGAAACTGATACAAACCACAGCACCTCTTAAATAAATGCTCTTTAGTTAATAGTGATAATCGCGTTGGGTTCTAGAACTGTGTAAAATCATTTGAGCTGAAATTCACTTGGTTTAACAGAAATGAACTCGTGCTTGTAGGAAGACACAGATCATGGGGTTTTACTCTTTTTCTGAATGAAATTCAGACCAGAGTTCTCATCCATGAAACACACACTGTTTTAATGCAAGAAGCAAGCTCTTCTTTCCAGAGGCTCCAATACAGCAAGAATCATGAGCATGCCCAGAAAAAAAGAACTGTGTTTCCTACTCTTAAGTACCATATATAATTCAACCCTGCTTATGAAACTGTAAAAACAAAATCTACTCTTACATAAATTTTCTCTTGTTAATAGTGAGAATCGCGTTGGGTTCATGAACTGTATAAAATCATTTGAGCTCAAAAGTCATTGGATTTACCAGAAATGAACTCTTGCTTGTAGGAAGACACAGATCCTGGGGTTTATCTCCATATCTGAAGGGAAATTCTGACCAGGGTTCTCATCCCTGAAACACAATCAGTTTTAATGCAAGAAGCAAGCTCTTCTTTCCAGAGTCAAAAATACAGCAAGAACCATGAGCATGCCCAGAAAAATAGAACTGTGTTTCCTACTCATACAGACCATATGTAACTCAACTCTGCTTATGAAACTGATTCAGACTACAGCTCCTCTTACATAAATGCTCTTTAGTTAATAGTGATAAACCCGTTGTGTTCTGGAACTGTGTAAAATCATTTTAGCCGAAAATTCACTTCGTTTACCAGAAATGATCTCTTGCTTGTAGTAAGATACAGATCCAGGGGTTTAACTCCGTTTCTGAATGCAAATTCAGACAGAGTTCTCATCCATGAAACACACTCTGTTTTAATGCAAGAAGCAAGCTCTTCTTTCCAGCGTCTCCAATACAGCAAGAACCATGAGCATACCCTGAAAAAAAAAACTGGGTCTCCTACTCATACGGACCATATGTAGTTCATCTCTGCTTATGAAACTGATAGAAACTACAGCTCAGCTTACATAAATGCTCCTTAGTTAACAGTGAGAATCGCGTTGGGTTCGTGAACTGCGAAAAATCATTTGAGGCCAAAATTCACTGGGTTAACCAGAAATGAACTCTTGCTTGTAGGAAGACACAGTTCCTGGGGTTTAACTCCATTTCTGAAGGGAAATTCAGACCAGAGTTCTCATCCCTGAAAAAAACTCTGTTTTAAGGCAGGAATCATCCTCTTCTTTTCAGCTTCTCCAATACAGAAAGAACAATGAGCATGTCCAGAAAAAAGAACTGTGTTTACTACTCACACAGACCATATGTAGTTCAACTCTGCTTACAAAACTGATATAAACAACAGCTCCTCTTACATAAATGCTCTTTAGGTAATAGTGAGAATCACATTCGTTTCATGAACTGCGAAAAATCATTTGAGCCCAAAATTCACTTGTTTAACCAGGAATGAACTCTTGCTTTTCGGAAGACACAGTTCCTGGGGTTTAACTCCATTTCTTAAGAGAAATTCAGACCAGAGTTCTCATGCTGGAAACATACTGTGTTTTAACGCAAGAAGCAAGCTCTTCTTTCCAGAGTCTAAAATACACCAAGAACTATGAGCATGGCCTGAAAAAAAGAACTGTGTTTCCTATTCATACGGTCCATATGTAGTTCAACTATGCTTATGAAACTGATACAGACTGCAGCTCCAATTACATAAATGCTCTTTAGTTAATAGTGATAAACACGTTGTGTTCTGGAACTGTGTAAAATCATTTGAGCCAAAAATTCACTTGGTTTACCAGAAATGAACCCTTGCTTGTAGGAAGACACAGATCCTGGGGTTTAACTCCGTTTCTGAATGCAAATTCAGACCAGAGTTCTCATCCATGAAACACACTCTGTTTTAATGCAAGAAGCAAGGTCTTCTTTCCAGCTTCTCCAATACAGCAAGAACCATGAGCATACCCTGAAAAAAAGAACTGGGTTTCCAACTCATACGGACCATATGTAGTTCATCTCTGCTTATGAAACTGATAGAAACCACAGCTCAGCTTACATAAATGCTCCTTAGTTAATAGTAAGAATCGCGTTGGGTTCGTGAACTGCTAAAAATCATTTGAGCCCAAAATTCACTGGGTTAACCAGAAATGAACTCTTGCTTTTAGGAAGACACAGTTCCTGGGGTTTAACTCCATTTCTGAAGGGAAATTCAGACCAGAGTTCTCATCCCTGAAAAAAACTCTGTTTTAAGGCAGGAATCATCCTCTTCTTTTCAGCTTCTCCAATACAGAAAGAACAATGAGCATGTCCAGAAAAAAGAACTGTGTTTACTACTCACACAGACCATATGTAGTTCAACTCTGCTTACGAAACTGATATAAACAACAGCTCCTCTTACATAAATGCTCTTTAGTTAATAGTGAGAATCTCGTTGGGTTCATAAACTGGGAAAAATCATTTCAGGCCAAAATTCACTGGGTTTACCAGAAATGAACTCTTGCTTGTAGGAAGACACAGATCATGGGGTTTAACTCCATTTCTGAAGAGAAATTCAGACCAGAGTTCTCATGCTGGAAACATACTGTGTTTTAACGCAAGAAGCAAGCTCTTCTTTCCAGAGTCTAAAATACACCAAGAACTATGAGCATGGCCTGAAAAAAAGAACAGTGTTTCCTAATGATACGGACCAATTGTAGTTCATCTGTGCTTATGAAATTGATACAAACCACAGCTCCTCTTACATAAATGCTCTTTAGTTAATAGTGAGAATCGCGTTGGGTTCGTGAACTTTGAAACATCATTTGAGCCCAAAATTCACTGGGTTTACCAGAAATGAACTCTTGCTTGTAGGAAGATACAGATCCTGGGGTTTAACTCCGTTTCTGAAGGGAAATTCAGACCAGAGTTCTCATCCCTGAAAAATAACTGTGTTTTAAGGCAAATATCATCCTCTTCTATCCAGCGTCTCAAATACAGTAAGAACCATGAGCATTCCTAGAAAAAAAAGAACTGTGTTTCCTATTCATACAGACCATATGTACTTCAACTCAGCTTATGAAACTGATTCAAACCACAGCTCCTCTTAAATAAATCCTCTTTAGTTAATAGTGAGAATCGCGTTGGGTTCGAGAACTGTGAAAAACCATTTGAGCCCAAATTCACTGGGTTTACCTGAAATGAACTCTTTCTTGTAGGAAGACACAGATCCTGGGGTTTACCTCCGTATCTGAAGGGAAATTCAGACCAGAGTTCTCATCTGTGAAAAACACTATGTTTTAAGGTAAGAATCATCCTCTTCTTTCCAGCGTATCCAGTACAGTAAAAATCATGAGCATGCTCAGAAAAAAAGAACTGTGTTTCCTACTCATACGGACCATATGTAGTTCTACTCAGCATTTGAAACTGATACAAACCACAGATCCCCTTACATAAATCCTCTTTAGTTAATAATGAGAATAGCGTTGTGTTCGTGAACTGAGAAAAATCATTTGAGCCCAAAATTCACTGGTTTAACCAGGATTGAACTCTTGCTTGTAAGAAGACACAGTTCCTGGGGTTTAACTCAATTTCTGAAGGGAAATTCAGACCAGAGTTCTCATCCCTGAAAAAAACTCTGTTTTAAGGCAGGAATCATCCTCTTCTTCCCAGCTTCTCCAATACAGAAAGAACAATGAGCATGTCCAGAAAAAAGAACTGTGTTTACTACTCATACAGACCATATGTAGTTCAACTCTGCTTATGAAACTGATATAAACAACAGCTCCTCTTACATAAATGCTCTTTAGTTAATAGTGAGAATCACATTGGTTTCATGAACTGCGAAAAATCATTTGAACCCAAAATTCACTGGTTTAACCAGGAATGACCTCTTGCTTGTAGGAAGACACAGTTCCTGGGGTTTAACTCCATTTCTCAAGGGAAATTCAGACCAGAGTTCTCATGCAGGAAACATACTCAGTTTTAACGCCAGAAGCAAGCTCTTCTTTCCAGAGTCTAAAATACATCAAGAACCATGAGCATGGTCTGAAAAAAAGAATGCGTCCTACTCATACGGACCATATGTAGTCCAACTCTGCTTATGAAACTGATACAAACCACAGCTCCGCTTACATAAATGCTCTTTAGTTAATAGTGAGAATCGTGTTGGGTTCGTGAACTGCGAAAAATCATTTGAGCCCAAAATTCACTGGGTTAACCAGAAATGAACTCGCGCTTGTAGGAAGACACAGTTCCTGGGGTTTAACTCCATTTCTGAAGTCAAATTCAGACCAGAGTTCTCATCCCTGCAAAACACTCTGTTTTCATGCAAGACGCAAGCTATTCTTTCCAGCGACTCCAATACAGCAAGAACCATGAGCATGCCCAGAAAAAAAAGAACTGTGTTTCCTACTATTACCGAGCATATGTAGCTCAACTCTGCTTATGAAACTGATACGAACCACAGCACCTCTTAAATAAATACTCTTTAGTTAATAGTGATAATCACGTTGGGTTCTAGAACTGTGTAAAATCATTTGAGCCAAAATTCACTTGGTTTAACAGAATTGAACTCATGATTGTAGGAAGATAGAGATCATGGGGTTTATCTCTATTGCTGAAGGGAAATTCAGACCAGAGTTCTCATCCCTAAAACACAATCAGTTTTAACGCAAGAAGCAAGCTCTTCTTTCCAGAGTCAAAAATACAGCAAGAACCAAGAGCATGCCACGAAAATAGAACTGTGTTTCCTGCTCATGCGGATGTTATGTAGTTCAACTCAGCTTATGAAACTGATACATACAACAGCTCCTCTTACATAAATGCTCTTTACTTAATAGTGAGAATCTCGTTGGGATCGTGAACTGCGAAAAATCATTTGAGCCCAAAATTCACTTGGTTTACCAGAAATGAACTCTTGCTTGTAGGAAGACACAGATGCTGTGGTTGAACTCCGTTTCTGAAGGGAAATTCAGACCAGAGTTCTCATCCAAGAAACACAATCTGTTTTAACGGAAGAAGCAAAATCTGCTTTCCAGAGTCAAAAATTCAGCAAGAACCATGAACATGCCCAGAAAAAAAGAACTGTGTTTCCTACTCATAAGGACCATATGTAATTCAACTATGCTTATGAAACTGAAACAAACCACAGCTACTCTTACAAAAATGCTCTTTAGTTAATATTGAGAGTCGCGTTGGATTCAAGAAATTCATAAACTCATTTGAGCCCAAAATTCACTGGGTTTACCAGAAATGAACTCTTGCTTGTAGGAAGACACAGATTCTGAGGTTTATCTCTATTTCTGAAGGGAAATTCAGACCAGAGTTCTCATCCCTGAAACACAATCTGTTTTAACGCAAGAAGCAAGCTCTTCTTTCCAGAGTCAAAAATACAGCAAGAACCATGACCATGCCCAGAAAAATAGAACTGCGTTTCCTTCTCATACAGACCATATGTAATTCACCTCTACTTATGAAACTTATTCAGACTACAGCTCCTCTTACATAAATGCTCTTTAGTTAATAGTGATAAACACGTTGTGTTCTGGAACTGTGTAAAATCATTTGAGCCGAAAACTCACTTGGTTTACCAGAAATGATCTCTTGCTTGTAGGAAGATACAGATCCTGGGGTATAACTCCGTTTCTGAAGGGAAATCCAGACCAGAGTTGTCGTCTCTGAAACATACTCTGTTTTAACGCAAGAAGCATGCTCTTCTTTCCAGAGTCTAAAATACAGCAAAAACATTGAACATGCCCCGAAAAAAAGAACTGTGTTTTCTACTCATATGGACCATATGTAGTTCAACTCTGCTTATGAAAATGATAGAAACCATAGCTCCTCTTAAATAAATGCTCTTTAGTTAATAGTGAGAATCGCATTGGGTTTTGAACTGTGTAAAATCATTTGAACCCAAAATTCACTTTGTATACAACAAATGAACTCTTGCATGTAGGAAGATACAGATGCTGGGGTTTAACTCCGTTTCTGAAGGCAAATTCAGACAAGTGTTCTCATCCCTGAAATAAACCTCTTTTTTGAGGCAAATATCATCCTCTTCTCTCCAGCGTCTCAAATACAGTAAGAACCATGAGCATTCCTAGAAAAAAAGAACTGTGTTTCCTACTCATACAGACCATATGTAGTTCAACTCTACTTAAGAAACTGATTCAAACCACAGCTCCTCTTAAGTAAATCCTCTTTAGTTAATAGTGAGAATCGCGTTGAGTTCGTGAACTGCGAAAAAACATTTGAGCTGAAAATTCACTGTGTTTACATGTAATGAACTCTTGCCTGTAGGAAGACACAGATCCTGTGTTTGAACTCCGTTTCTGAAGGGAAATTCAGACCAGTGTTCTCATCCATGAAACACACTCTCGTTTAACGCAAGGAGCAAGCTCTTCTTTCCAGCTTCTCCAATACAGCAAGAACCATGAGCATGACCTGAAAAAAAGAACTGTGTTTCCTATTCATACGGACCATATGTAGTTCAACTCTGCTTATGAAACTGATGCAAACCACAGCTACTCTTTCATAAATGCTCTTTACTTAATAGTGAGAATCTCGTTGGGTTAGTGAACTGCGAAAAATCATTTGAGCCCAAAACTCACATGGTTTACCAGAAATGAACTCTTGCTTGTAGGAAGATACAGATGCTGTGGTTGAACTCCTTTTCGGAAGGGAAATTCAGACCAGAGTTCTCATCCATGAAACACAATCTGTTTTAACGGAAGAAGCAAAATATTCTTTCCAGAGTCAAAAATACAGCATGAACCATGACCATTCCCAGAAAAAAAAAACTGTGTTTCCTACTCATAAGGACCATATGTAATTCAACTATGCTTATGAAACTGAAACAAACCACAGCTACTCTTACAAAAATGCTCTTTAGTTAATAGTGAGAGTCGCGGTGGGTTCAAGAAATTTATAAAATCATTTGAGCCCAAAATTCACTGGGTTTACCAGAAATGAACTCTTGATTGTAGGAAGACACAGATCCTGGGTATTAACTCTGTTTCTGAAGGGAAATTCAGAACAGAGTTCTCATCCCTGAAACTCACTCTGTTTTAACGCAAGAAGCAAGCTCTTCTTTCCAAATTCTAAAATACAGCAAGAAACATGTGCATGCCCTGAATAAAAGAGTGTGTTTCCTTCTCATATGCACCATATGTAGTTCAACTCTGCCTATGAAACTGATAAAAAACACAGCTAGTCTACATAAATTCTCTTTAGTTAATAGTGAGAATCTCGTTGGGGTCGAGAACGGCAAAACATCATTTGAGCCCAAAATTCACTGGTTTTACCAGAAATGAACTCTTGCTTGTAGGAAGACACAGTTCCTTTGGTTTAACTCCATTTCTGAAGGGAAAATCAGACCAGAGTTCTCATGCCGGAAACATATTCTGTTTTAACGCAAGAGGCAAGCTCTTCTTTCCAGAGTCTAAAATACACCAAGAACCATGAGCATGCTCCGAAAAAAAGAACTGTGTTTCCTACTAATACGGACCATATGTAGTTCAACTCTGTATATGAAACTGATACGAAACACAGCACCTCTTAAATAAAAACTCTTTAGTTAATAGTGATAA
Source organism: Onychomys leucogaster (assembly GCA_949786385.1). Lineage (NCBI taxonomy): Eukaryota > Metazoa > Chordata > Mammalia > Rodentia > Cricetidae > Onychomys > Onychomys leucogaster. The sequence goes on along the minus strand of CATKUP010000117.1, from coordinate 1,421,557 downwards.
TCACGTTGGGTTCTAGAACTGTGTAAAAACATTTGAGCCGAAATTCACTTGGTTTAACAGAAATGAACTCATGCTTGTAGGAAGACAGAGATCATGGGGTTTTAATCTGTTTCTGAATGGAAATTCAGACCAGAGTTCTCATCCATGAAACACAGTCTTTTTTAATGCAAGAAGCCAGCTCTTCTTTCCAGAGGCTCCAATACAGCAAGAATCATGAGCATGCCCAGAAAAAAAGAACTGTGTTTCCTACTCTTAAGGACCATATATAATTCAACTCTGCTTATGAAACTGAAACAAACCAAATCTACTCTTACATAAATGCTATTTAGTTAATAGTGAGAATCGCGTTGGGTTCATGAACTGTGTATAAATATTGAGCTTAAAATTGATTGTATTTACCAGAAATGAACTCTTGCTTGTAGGAAGACACAGATTCTGGGGTTTATCTCTATTTCTGAAGGGAAATTCAGACCAGAGTTCTCATCCCTGAAACACAATCTGTTTTAACGCAAGAAGCAAGCTCTTCTTTCCAGAGTCAAAAATACAGCAAGAACCAAGAGCATGCCACGAAAATATAACTGTGTTTCCTGCTCATGCGGATGTTATGTAGTTCAACTCAGCTTATGAAACTGATACATACAACAGCTCCTCTTACATAAATGCTCTTTACTTAATAGTGAGAATCTCGTTGGGATCGTGAACTGCGAAAAATCATTTGAGCCCAAAATTCACTGTGTTTACGTGTAATGAACTCTTTCTTGTAGGAAGACACAGATCCTGGGGTTTAACTCCATTTCTGTAGGCAAATTCAGACCAGAATTCTCAAACCTGACAAACACTCTGTTTTAAGGCAAGAATCATCCTCTTCTTTCCAGCGACTCTAAAACAGTAACAACCATGAGCATGCCCAGAAAAAAAGAACTGTGTTTCCTACTCATATGGAACATATGTAGTCCAACTCTGCTTATGAAACTGATACAAACCACAGCTTCTCTTACATTAATGCTCTTTAGTTAATAGGGAGAATCACATTGGGTTTTTGAACTGTGTAAAATCATTTCAGCCCAAAATTCGCATGGTTTACCAGAAATGAACTCTTGCTTGTAGGAAGACACAGATCATCGGGTTTAACTGCGTTTCTGAAGGGAAATTCAGACCAGAGTTCTCATCCATGAAACACACTCTGTTTTAATGCAAGAAGGAAGCTCTTCTTTCCAGCGTCTCCAATACAGCAAGAACCATGAGCATGCCACGAAAATAGAACTGTGTTTCCTGCTCATGCGGACGTTATGTAGTTCACCTCAACTTATGAAACTGATACATACAACAGCTCCTCTTACATAAATGCTCCTAACTTAATAGTGAGAATCTCGTTGGGTTCGTGAACTGCGAAAAATCATTTGAGCCCAAAATTCACTTGGTTTACCAGAAATGAACTCTTGCTTGTAGGAAGACACAGATGCTGTGGTTGAACTCCGTTTCTGAAGGGAAATTCAGACCAGTGTTCTCATCCATGAAACACAATCTGTTTTAACGCAAGAAGCAAGCTATTCTTTCGTGCGGCTCTAATACAGCAAGAACCATGAGCATGCCCTGAAAAAAAGAACTGTGTTTCCTACTCATACGGACCATATGTAGTTCAAATATGCTTATGAAACTGATACAAACTACAGCTCCTCGTACATAAATGCTCTTTAGTTAATAGTGAGAATCGCATTGGGTTTTTGAACTGTATAAATTCATTTGAGCCCAAAATTCACTTTGTTTAACTGAAATGAATCTTTCTTTTAGGAAGATCAGATCCTGGGGTTTAACTCCATTTGTGAGGGAAAATTCAGGCTAGGGTTCTCATACATGAAACACACTCTGTTTTCACGCAAGAAGCGAGCTCTTCTTTCCAGAGTCTAAAATACACCAAGAACCATGAGCATGCTCAGAAAAAAAGAACTGTGTTTCCTACTAATACGGACCATATGTAGTTCAACTCTGCTTATGAAACTGATACGAACCACAGTACCTCTTAAATAAATCCTCTTTAGTTAATGGTGAGAATCGTGTTGGGTTCGTGAACTGCGAAAAACCATTTGAGCCCAAAATTCACTGGGATTACCAGAAATGAACTCTTGATTATATGATGACACAGATCCTGGCGTTTAACTCCGTTTCAGAAAGGAAATTCAGAGCAGAGTTCTCATCCCTGAAACACAATCTGTTTCAATGCAAGAAGCAAGCTATTCTTTCCAAATTCTAAAATACAGCAAGAACCATGACCATGCCCAGAAAAATAGAACTGTGTTTCCTACTCATACAGACCATATGTAATTCAACTCTACTTATGAAACTGATTCAGACTACAGCTCCTCTTACATAAATGCTCTTTAGTTAATAGTGGTAAACGCGTTGTGTTCTGGAACTGTGTAAAATAATTTGAGCCGAAAATTCACTTTGTTTACCAGAAAAGATCACTTGCTGTAGGAAGATACTGATGCTGGGGTTTAACTCCGTTTCTGAAGGGAAATTCAGACCAGAGTTCTCGTCTCTGAAACATACTCTGTTTTAACTCAAGAAGCAAGCTCTTCTTTCCAGAGTCTAAAATACAGCAAAAACCATGAGCATGCCCCGAAAAAAAGAACTGTGTTTCCTACTCATACGGACCATATGTAGTTCAACTCTGCTTATGAAAATGATACAAACCACAGTTCCTCTTAAATAAATGCTCTTTAGTTAATAGTGAGAATCGCATTGGGTTTTGAACTGTGTAAAATCATTTGAGACACAAATTCACTTTGTATACCACAAATGAACTCTTGCTTGTAGGAGGACACAGATGCTGGGGTATAACTCCGTTTCTGAAGGCAAATTCTGACAAGAGTTCTCATCCCTGAAAAAAACCTCTTTTTTAAGGCAAATATCATCCTCTTCTATCCAGCGTCTCAAATACAGTAAGAACCATGAGCATTACTAGAAAAAAAGAACTGTGTTTCCTACTCATGCAGACCATATGTAGTTCAACTCTGCTTATGAAACTGATTCAAACCACAGCTCCTCTTAAGTAAATCCTCTTTAGTTAATAGTGAGAATCGCGTTGGGTTCGTGAACTGCGAAAAAACCATTTGAGCCCAAAATTCACTGTGTTTATGTGTAATGAACTCTTTCTTGTAGGAAGACACAGATCCTGGGGTTTAACTCCATTTCTGTAGGCAAATTCAGACCAGAATTCTCAAACCTGACAAACACTCTGTTTTAAGGCAAGAATCATCCTCTTCTTTCCAGCGACTCTAAAACAGTAACAACCATGAACATGCCCAGAAAAAAAGAACTGTGTTTCCTACTCATACGGACCATATGTAGTTCAACACTGCTTATGAAATGATACAGATCACAGCTCCTCTTACATAAATGCTCTTTAGTTCATAGTGAGAATCCCGTTGGGTTCGTGAACTGTGAAAAATCATTTGAGCCCAAAATTCATTGGGTTAACCAGAAACGAACTCTTGCTTGTAGGAAGACACAGATCCTGGGGATTAACTCCGTTCCTGAAGGGAAATTCAGACCAGAGTTCTCATCCCTGAAACACACTCTGTTTTAACGAAGAAGCAAGCTCTTCTTTCCAGAGACTAAAATACAACAACAACCATGAGCATGCCAAGAAAAAAAGAATTGTGTTTCCTACTCATACGGACCATATGTAGTCCAACTCTGCTTATGAAACTGATACAAACCACAGCTCCTCTTACATAAATGCTCTTTAGTTAATAGTGAGAATCGCATTGGGTTTTTGAACTATGTAAAATCATTTCAGCCCAAAATTCACATGGTTTACCAGAAATGAACTCTTGCTTGTAGGAAGACACAGATCATGGGGTTTAACTGCGTTTCTGAAGGGAAATTCAGACCAGAGTTCTCATCCATGAAACACACTCTGTTTTAATTCAAGAAGCAAGCTCTTCTTCCAGCGTCTCCAATACAGCAAGAACCATGAGCATGCCACGAAAATAGAACTGTGTCTCCTGCTCATGCGGACGTTATGTAGTTCACCTCAGCTTATGAAACCGATACATACAACAGCTCCTCTTACATAAATGCTCCTAACTTAATAGTGAGAATCTCGTTGGGTTCGTGAACTGTGAAAAATCATTTGAGCCCAAAATTCACTTGGTTTACCAGAAATGAACTCTTGCTTGAAGGAAGACACAGATGCTGTGGTTGAACTCCGTTTCTGAAGGGAAATTCAGACCAGTGTTCTCATCCATGAAACACAATCTGTTTTAACGCAAGGAGCAAGCTCTTCTTTCATGCAGCACTAATACAGCAAGAACCATGAGCATGCCCTGAAAAAAAGTACTGTGTTTCCTACTCATACGGACCATATGTAGTTCAAATATGCTTATGAAACTGACACAAACCACAGCTCCTCTTACATAAATGCTATTTAGTTAATAGTGATAATCACGTTGGGTTCGTGAACTGCGAAACATCATTTGAGCCCAAAATTCACTGGGTTTACCAGAAATGAGCTCTTGCTTGTAGGAAGACACAGATCCTGGGGTTTAACTCCATTTCTGAAGGGAAATTCAGACCAGACTTCTCATGCTGGAAACATACTCTGTTTTAACTCAAGAAGCAAGCTCTTCTTTCCAGAGGCTCCAATACAGCAAGAATCATGAGCATGCCCAGAAAAAAAGAACTGTGTTTCCTACTCTTAAGGACCATATATAATTCAACTCTGCTTATGAAACTGAAACAAACCAAATCTACTCTTACATAAATGCTATTTAGTTAATAGTGAGAATCGCGTTGGGTTCATGAACTGTGTATAAATATTTGAGGTTAAAATTGATTGTATTTACCGGAATTGAACTCTTGCTTGTAGGAAGACACAGATTCTGGTGTTTATCACTATTTCTGAAGGGAAATTCAGACCAGAGTTCTCATCCCTGAAGAAAACCTCTTTTTTAAGGCAAATATCATCCTCTTCTATCCAGCGTCTCAAATACAGTAAGAACAATCAGCATTCCTAGAAAAAAAGAACTGTGTTTCCTACTCATGCAGACCATATGTAGTTCAACTCTGCTTATGAAACTGATTCAAACCACAGCTCCTCTTAAGTAAATCCTCTTTAGTTAATAGTGAGAATCGCGTTGGGTTCGTGAACTGCAAAAAACCATTTGAGCCCAAAATTCACTGGGATTACCAGAAATGAACTCTTGATTATATGATGACACAGATCCTGGCGTTTAACTCCGTTTCGGAAAGGAAATTCAGAGCAGAGTTCTCATCCCTGAAACACAATCTGTTTCAACGCAAGAAGCAAGCTATTCTTTCCAAATTCTAAAATACAGCAAGAACCATGACCATGCCCAGAAAAATAGAACTGTGTTTCCTACTCATACAGACCATATGTAATTCAACTCTACTTATGAAACTGATTCAGACTACAGCTCCTCTTACATAAATGCTCTTTAGTTAATAGTGGTAAACGCGTTGTGTTCTGGAACTGTGTAAAATCATTTGAGCCGAAAATTCACTTTGTTTACCAGAAAAGATCTCTTGCTGTAAGAAGATACAGATCCTGGGGTTTAACTCCGTTTCTGAAGGGAAATTCAGACCAGAGTTCTCGTCTCTGAAACATACTCTGTTTTAACTCAAGAAGCAAGCTCTTCTTTCCAGAGTCTAAAATACAGCAAAAACCATGAGCATGCCCCGAAAAAAAGAACTGTGTTTCCTACTCATACGGACCATATGTAGTTCAACTCTGCTTATGAAAATGATACAAACCACAGTTCCTCTTAAATAAATGCTCTTTAGTTAATAGTGAGAATCGCATTGGGTTTTGAACTGTGTAAAATCATTTGAGACACAAATTCACTTTGTATACCACAAATGAACTCTTGCATGTAGGAGGACACAGATGCTGGGGTATAACTCCGTTTCTGAAGGCAAATTCTGACAAGAGTTCTCATCCCTGAAAAAAACCTCTTTTTTAAGGCAAATATCATCCTCTTCTATCCAGCGTCTCACATACAGTAAGAACCATGAGCATTCCTAGAAAAAAAGAACTGTGTTTCCTACTCATGCAGACCATATGTAGTTCAACTCTGCTTATGAAACTGATTCAAACCACAGCTCCTCGTAAGTAAATCCTCTTTAGTTAATCGTGAGAATCGCGTTGGGTTCGTGAACTGCGAAAAAAACTTTTGAGCCCAAAATTCACTGTGTTTATGTGTAATGAACTCTTTCTTGTAGGAAGACACAGATCCTGGGGTTTAACTCCATTTCTGTAGGCAAATTCAGACCAGAATTCTCAAACCTGACAAACACTCTGTTTTAAGGCAAGAATCATCCTCTTCTTTCCAGCGACTCTAAAACAGTAACAACCATGAACATGCCCAGAAAAAAAGAACTGTGTTTCCTACTCATACGGACCATATGTAGTTCAACACTGCTTATGAAATGATACAGACCACAGCTCCTCTTACATAAATGCTCTTTAGTTCATAGTGAGAATCCCGTTGGGTTCGTGAACTGTGAAAAATCATTTGAGCCCAAAATTCATTGGGTTAACCAGAAACGAACTATTGCTTGTAGGAAGACACAGATCCTGGGGATTAACTCCGTTCCTGAAGGGAAATTCAGACCAGAGTTCTCATCCCTGAAACACACTCTGTTTTAACGAAGAAGCAAGCTCTTCTTTCCAGAGACTAAAATACAACAACAACCATGAGCATGCCAAGAAAAAAAGAATTGTGTTTCCTACTCATACGGACCATATGTAGTCCAACTCTGCTTATGAAACTGATACAAACCACAGCTCCTCTTACATAAATGCTCTTTAGTTAATAGTGAGAATCGCATCGGGTTTTTGAACTATGTAAAATCATTTCAGCCCAAAATTCACATGGTTTACCAGAAATGAACTCTTGCTTGTAGGAAGACACAGATCATGGGGTTTAACTGCGTTTCTGAAGGGAAATTCAGACCAGAGTTCTCATCCATGAAACACACTCTGTTTTAATGCAAGAAGCAAGCTCTTCTTCCAGCGTCTCCAATACAGCAAGAACCATGAGCATGCCACGAAAATAGAACTGTGTTTCCTGCTCATTCGGACGTTATGTAGTTCACCTCAACTTATGAAACTGATACATACAACAGCTCCTCTTACATAAATGCTCCTAACTTAATAGTGAGAATCTCGTTGGGTTCGTGAACTGTGAAAAATCATTTGAGCCCAAAATTCACGTGGTTTACCAGAAATGAACTCTTGCTTGAAAGAAGACACAGATGCTGTGGTTGAACTCCGTTTCTGAAGGGAAATTCAGACCAGTGTTCTCATCCATGAAACACAATCTGTTTTAACGCAAGGAGCAAGCTCTTCTTTCATGCAGCACTAATACAGCAAGAACCATGAGCATGCCCTGAAAAAAAGTACTGTGTTTCCTACTCATACGGACCATATGTAGTTCAAATATGCTTATGAAACTGACACAAACCACAGCTCCTCTTACATAAATGCTATTTAGTTAATAGTGATAATCACGTTGGGTTCGTGAACTGCGAAACATCATTTGAGCCCAAAATTCACTGGGTTTACCAGAAATGAGCTCTTGCTTGTAGGAAGACACAGATCCTGGGGTTTAACTCCATTTCTGAAGGGAAATTCAGACCAGACTTCTCATGCTGGAAACATACTCTGTTTTAACTCAAGAAGCAAGCTCTTCTTTCCAGAGGCTCCAATACAGCAAGAATCATGAGCATGTCCAGAAAAAAAGAACTGTGTTTCCTACTCTTAAGGACCATATATAATTCAACTGTGCTTATGAAACTGAAACAAATCAAATCTACTCTTACATAAATGCTATTTAGTTAATAGTGAGAATCACGTTGGGTTCATGAACTGTTTATAAATATTTGAGCTTAAAATTGATTGTATTTACCAGAAATGAACTCTTGCTTGTAGGAAGACACAGATTCTGGGGTTTATCTCTATTTCTGAAGGGAAATTCAGACCAGAATTCTCATCCCTGAAACACAATCTGTTTTAACACAAGAAGCAAGCTCTTCTTTCCAGAGTCAAAAATACAGCAAGAACCATGACCATGACCAGAAAAATAGAACTGTGTTTCCTACTCATACGGACCATATGTAGTTCAACTCTGCTTATGAAACTGATACAAACTACAGCTCCTCTTACATAAATGCTCTTTAGTTAATAGTGGTAAACGCGTTGTGTTCTGGAACTGTGTAAAATCATTTGAGCCGAAAATTCACTTTGTTTACCAGAAAAGATCTCTTGCTGTAGGAAGATACAGATCCTGGGGTTTAACTCCGTTTCTGAAGGGAAATTCAGACCAGAGTTCTCGTCTCTGAAACATACTCTGTTTTAACTCAAGAAGCAAGCTCTTCTTTCCAGAGTCTAAAATACAGCAAAAACCATGAGCATGCCCCGAAAAAAAGAACTGTGTTTCCTACTCATACGGACCATATGTAGTTCAACTCTGCTTATGAAAATGATACAAACCACAGTTCCTCTTAAATAAATGCTCTTTAGTTAATAGTAAGAATCATGTTGGGTTCGTAAACTGCAAACAATCATTTGAGCCCAAAATTCACTGGTTTTTCCAGAATTGAACTCTTCCTTGTAGGAAGACACTGATCCTGGGGTTTAACTCCATTTCTGAAGGCAAATTCAGACAAGAGTTCTCATCCCTGAAAAACACTCTGTTTTAAGGCAAGAATCATCCTCTTCTGTCCAGCGTCTAAAATATATTAAGAATTTTGAGCATGCCCAGAAAAAAAGAACTGTGTTTCAGACTCATACAGACCAAATGTAGTTCAACTCTGCTTGTGAAACTGATACAAACCACAGCTCCTCTTACATAAATCCTCTTTAGTTAATATTGAGAATAGCGTAGTGTTCGCGAACTGTGAAATATCATTGAGCCCAAAATTCACTGGGTTTCCCAAAAATGAACTCTTGCTTGTAGGAGGACACAGATGCTGGGGTATAACTCCGTTTCTGAAGGCAAATTCTGACAAGAGTTCTCATCCCTGAAAAAAACCTCTTTTTTAAGGCAAATATCATCCTCTTCTATCCAGCGTCTCACATACAGTAAGAACCATGAGCATTCCTAGAAAAAAAGAACTGTGTTTCCTACTCATGCAGACCATATGTAGTTCAACTCTGCTTATGAAACTGATTCAAACCACAGCTCCTCGTAAGTAAATCCTCTTTAGTTAATCGTGAGAATCGCGTTGGGTTCGTGAACTGCGAAAAAAACTTTTGAGCCCAAAATTCACTGTGTTTATGTGTAATGAACTCTTTCTTGTAGGAAGACACAGATCCTGGGGTTTAACTCCATTTCTGTAGGCAAATTCAGACCAGAATTCTCAAACCTGACAAACACTCTGTTTTAAGGCAAGAATCATCCTCTTCTTTCCAGCGACTCTAAAACAGTAACAACCATGAACATGCCCAGAAAAAAAGAACTGTGTTTCCTACTCATACGGACCATATGTAGTTCAACACTGCTTATGAAATGATACAGACCACAGCTCCTCTTACATAAATGCTCTTTAGTTCATAGTGAGAATCCCGTTGGGTTCGTGAACTGTGAAAAATCATTTGAGCCCAAAATTCATTGGGTTAACCAGAAACGAACTATTGCTTGTAGGAAGACACAGATCCTGGGGATTAACTCCGTTCCTGAAGGGAAATTCAGACCAGAGTTCTCATCCCTGAAACACACTCTGTTTTAACGAAGAAGCAAGCTCTTCTTTCCAGAGACTAAAATACAACAACAACCATGAGCATGCCAAGAAAAAAAGAATTGTGTTTCCTACTCATATGGACCATATGTAGTCCAACTCTGCTTATGAAACTGATACAAACCACAGCTCCTCTTACATAAATGCTCTTTAGTTAATAGTGAGAATCGCATCGGGTTTTTGAACTATGTAAAATCATTTCAGCCCAAAATTCACATGGTTTACCAGAAATGAACTCTTGCTTGTAGGAAGACACAGATCATGGGGTTTAACTGCGTTTCTGAAGGGAAATTCAGACCAGAGTTCTCATCCATGAAACACACTCTGTTTTAATGCAAGAAGCAAGCTCTTCTTCCAGCGTCTCCAATACAGCAAGAACCATGAGCATGCCACGAAAATAGAACTGTGTTTCCTGCTCATTCGGACGTTATGTAGTTCACCTCAACTTATGAAACTGATACATACAACAGCTCCTCTTACATAAATGCTCCTAACTTAATAGTGAGAATCTCGTTGGGTTCGTGAACTGTGAAAAATCATTTGAGCCCAAAATTCACGTGGTTTACCAGAAATGAACTCTTGCTTGAAAGAAGACACAGATGCTGTGGTTGAACTCCGTTTCTGAAGGGAAATTCAGACCAGTGTTCTCATCCATGAAACACAATCTGTTTTAACGCAAGGAGCAAGCTCTTCTTTCATGCAGCACTAATACAGCAAGAACCATGAGCATGCCCTGAAAAAAAGTACTGTGTTTCCTACTCATACGGACCATATGTAGTTCAAATATGCTTATGAAACTGACACAAACCACAGCTCCTCTTACATAAATGCTATTTAGTTAATAGTGATAATCACGTTGGGTTCGTGAACTGCGAAACATCATTTGAGCCCAAAATTCACTGGGTTTACCAGAAATGAGCTCTTGCTTGTAGGAAGACACAGATCCTGGGGTTTAACTCCATTTCTGAAGGGAAATTCAGACCAGACTTCTCATGCTGGAAACATACTCTGTTTTAACTCAAGAAGCAAGCTCTTCTTTCCAGAGGCTCCAATACAGCAAGAATCATGAGCATGTCCAGAAAAAAAGAACTGTGTTTCCTACTCTTAAGGACCATATATAATTCAACTGTGCTTATGAAACTGAAACAAATCAAATCTACTCTTACATAAATGCTATTTAGTTAATAGTGAGAATCACGTTGGGTTCATGAACTGTTTATAAATATTTGAGCTTAAAATTGATTGTATTTACCAGAAATGAACTCTTGCTTGTAGGAAGACACAGATTCTGGGGTTTATCTCTATTTCTGAAGGGAAATTCAGACCAGAATTCTCATCCCTGAAACACAATCTGTTTTAACACAAGAAGCAAGCTCTTCTTTCCAGAGTCAAAAATACAGCAAGAACCATGACCATGACCAGAAAAATAGAACTGTGTTTCCTACTCATACGGACCATATGTAGTTCAACTCTGCTTATGAAACTGATACAAACTACAGCTCCTCTTACATAAATGCTCTTTAGTTAATAGTGGTAAACGCGTTGTGTTCTGGAACTGTGTAAAATCATTTGAGCCGAAAATTCACTTTGTTTACCAGAAAAGATCTCTTGCTGTAGGAAGATACAGATCCTGGGGTTTAACTCCGTTTCTGAAGGGAAATTCAGACCAGAGTTCTCGTCTCTGAAACATACTCTGTTTTAACTCAAGAAGCAAGCTCTTCTTTCCAGAGTCTAAAATACAGCAAAAACCATGAGCATGCCCCGAAAAAAAGAACTGTGTTTCCTACTCATACGGACCATATGTAGTTCAACTCTGCTTATGAAAATGATACAAACCACAGTTCCTCTTAAATAAATGCTCTTTAGTTAATAGTAAGAATCATGTTGGGTTCGTAAACTGCAAACAATCATTTGAGCCCAAAATTCACTGGTTTTTCCAGAATTGAACTCTTCCTTGTAGGAAGACACTGATCCTGGGGTTTAACTCCATTTCTGAAGGCAAATTCAGACAAGAGTTCTCATCCCTGAAAAACACTCTGTTTTAAGGCAAGAATCATCCTCTTCTGTCCAGCGTCTAAAATATATTAAGAATTTTGAGCATGCCCAGAAAAAAAGAACTGTGTTTCAGACTCATACAGACCAAATGTAGTTCAACTCTGCTTGTGAAACTGATACAAACCACAGCTCCTCTTACATAAATCCTCTTTAGTTAATATTGAGAATAGCGTAGTGTTCGCGAACTGTGAAATATCATTGAGCCCAAAATTCACTGGGTTTCCCAAAAATGAACTCTTGCTTGTAGGAAGACACAGATCTTGCGGTTTAACTCCGTTTCTGCAGGGAAATTCAGACCAGAGTTCTCATCCCTGAAACACACTCTGTTTTTATGGAAGAAGCAAGCTCTTCTTTCCAGAGTCTAAAATACAGAAAGAACCATGAGCATGCCCGGAAAAAAGAACTGTGTTTCCTACTCATAAGGCCCATTATGAAATTGATAAAAAACCACGGCTACCCTTACATAAATGCTCTTTAGTTAATAGTGAGAATCATGTTGGGTTCGTGATCTGTGAAAAATCATTTGAGCCCAAAATTCATTGGGTTTACCAGAAATGAACTCTTGCTTGTAGGAAGACACTGATCCTGGGGTTTAACTCCATTTTGGAAGGCAAATTCAGACCAGAGTTCTCATCCCTGAAAAACACTCTGTTTTAAGGCAAGAATCATCCTCTTCTTTCCAGCGTCTCCAATATATTAAGAAATATGAGCATGCCAAGAAAAAAGAACTGTGTTTCCTAGTCCTACAGACCATAAGTATTTCAACTCTGCTTATGAAACTGATACAAACCACAGCTCCTCTTACATAAATCCTCTTTCATTAATAGTGAGAATAGCGTAGGGTTCTCGAACTGCGAAAAATAATTTGAGCCCAAAATTCACTGGGTTTACCAGAAATGAACTCTTGCTTGTAGGAAGACACAGATCCTGGTATTTAACTCCGTTTCTGCAGGGAAATTCAGAACAGAGTTCTCATCCCTGAAACACAGCCTGATTTAACGAAGAAGCAAGCTCTTCTTTCCGGAGTGTAAAATACAGCAACAACCATGAGAATGGCCTGAAAAAAATAACTTTGTTTCCTACTCATAAGGACCATATGAAGTTCAACTCTGCTAATGAAACTGATACAAACCACGGCTCCTCCTATAAAAATGCTCTTTAGTTAATAGTGGGAATCATGTTGGGTTTGTGAACTGCAAAAAGCCATTTGAGCCCAAAATTCACTCGGTTTACCAGAAATGAACTCTTGCTTGTAGGAAGACACTGATCCTGGGGTTTAACTCCGTTTCTGAAGTCAAATTCAGACCAGAGTTCTCATCCCTGAAAAACACTCTGTTTTAAGGCAAGAATCATCCTCTTCTTTCCAGCGTCTCCAATATAGAAAGAAACATGAGCATGCCCAGAAAAAAAGAACTGTGTTTCAGACTCATACAGACCATATGTAGTTCAACTCTGCTTATGAACCTGATACAAACCACAGCTCCTCTTACATAAATCCTCTTTAGTTAATAGTGAGAATAGCGTAGGGTTCGCGAACTGTGAAAAAAAATTTGAGCCCAAAATTCACAGGGTTTACCAGAAATGAACTCTTGCTTGTAGGAAGACACAGATCATGGGGTTTAACTCTGTTTCTTCAGGGAAATTCAGACCAGAGTTCTCATCCTTGAAACACACTCTGTTTTAACACATGAAGCAAGATCTTCTTTCCCGAGTCTAAAATACAGCAAGATCCAAGAGCATGGCCTGAAAAAAAGAACTGAGTTTCCTATTCATACAGACCATATGTAGTTCAACTCTGCTTATGAAACTGATACAGACAACACCTCCTCTTACATAAATGCTCTTTAGTTAATAGTGAGAATAGCGTTGTGTTCCTGAACTGAAAATAATCATTTGAGCCCAAAAAACATTGGGTTTACCAGAAATGAACTCTTGCTTGTAGGAAGACACAGATCCTGGGGTTTATCTCCGTCTCTGTACGGGAATTGAGACCAGAGTTCTCATCCCTGAAACACAGTCTGTTATACCGTAAGAAGCAAGCTCTTCTTTCCAGAGTCTAAAATACAGCAAGAACCATGAGCATGCCCTGAAAAAAAGAACTGTGTTTCCTACTCATAAGGACCATATGTAGTTCAACTCTGCTAATGAAACTGATACAAACCACAGCTCCTCTTACATAAATCCTCTTTCATTAATAGTGAGAATAGCGTAGGGTTCTCGAACTGCGAAAAATCATTTGAGCCCAAAATTCACTGGGTTTACCAGAAATGAACTCTTGCTTGTAGGAAGACACAGATCCTGAGGTTTAACTCCGTTTCTGCAGGGAAATTCAGACCAGAGTTCTCATCCCTGAAACACACCCTGTTTTAACGAAGAAGCAAGCTCTTCTTTCCGGAGTCACAAATACAGCAACAACCATGAGAATGGCCTGAAAAAAAAAATAACTGTGTTTCCAACTCAACAGACCATATGTGGTTCAACTCTGCTTATGAAACTGATACAAACCACAGCTCCTCTTACATAAATCCATTTTAGTTAATAGTGAGAATCCTGTTGGGTTTGTGAACTGCGAAAAATCATTTGAGTTCAAAAATCACTGGGTTTACCAGAAATGAACTCTTGCTTGTAGGAAGACACATATCCTGGGGTTTAAATCCATTTCTGCAGGGAAATTGAGACCAGAGTTCTCATCCCTGAAACACACTCTGTTTTAACGAAGAAGCAAGGTCTTCTTTCCAGAGTCTAAAATACAGTAAGAACCATGCGCATAGCCTGAAAAAAAGAACTGTTTTTCCTATCCATTCGGACCATATTTAGATCAACTCTGCTTTCGAAACTGATACAGACCACACCTCCTCTTACATAATTGCTCTTTATTTCATAGTGCGAATAGCGATGGGTTCCTGAATTGCGAAAAATCATTTGAGCCCAAAATTCACTGGGTTACCAGAACTGAACTCTTGCTTTTAGGAAGAAACTGATCCTGGGTTTAACTCCGTTTCTGAAGGCAAATTCAGACCAGAGTTCGCATCCCTGAAAAACACTCTGTTTTAAGGCAAGAATCATCCTTTTCTTTCCAGCGTCTCCAATATAGAAAGAAACATGAGCATGCCCAGAAAAAAAGAACTGTCTTTCATACTCATACAGACCATATGTACTTCAACTCTGCTTATGAAACTGATACAAACCACAGCTCCCCTTATATAAATGCTCTTTAGTTAATAGTGAGCACCGCGTTGGGTTCAAGAACTGCAAAAAATCATTTGAGCCCAAAATTCCCTGGGTTTACCAGAAATGAACTCTTCCTTGTAGGAAGACACTGATCCTGGGGTTTATCTCCGTCTCTGTACGGGAATTGAGACCAGAGTTCTCATCCCTGAAACACAGTCTGTTATACCGTAAGAAGCAAGCTCTTCTTTCCAGAGTCTAAAATACAGCAAGAACCATGAGCATGCCCTGAAAAAAAGAACTGTGTTTCCTACTCATAAGGACCATATGTAGTTCAACTCTGCTAATGAAACTGATACAAACCACAGCTCCTCTTACATAAATCCTCTTTCATTAATAGTGAGAATAGCGTAGGGTTCTCGAACTGCGAAAAATCATTTGAGCCCAAAATTCACTGGGTTTACCAGAAATGAACTCTTGCTTGTAGGAAGACACAGATCCTGAGGTTTAACTCCGTTTCTGCAGGGAAATTCAGACCAGAGTTCTCATCCCTGAAACACACCCTGTTTTAACGAAGAAGCAAGCTCTTCTTTCCGGAGTCACAAATACAGCAACAACCATGAGAATGGCCTGAAAAAAAAAATAACTGTGTTTCCAACTCAACAGACCATATGTGGTTCAACTCTGCTTATGAAACTGATACAAACCACAGCTCCTCTTACATAAATCCATTTTAGTTAATAGTGAGAATCCTGTTGGGTTTGTGAACTGCGAAAAATCATTTGAGTTCAAAAATCACTGGGTTTACCAGAAATGAACTCTTGCTTGTAGGAAGACACATATCCTGGGGTTTAAATCCATTTCTGCAGGGAAATTGAGACCAGAGTTCTCATCCCTGAAACACACTCTGTTTTAACGAAGAAGCAAGGTCTTCTTTCCAGAGTCTAAAATACAGTAAGAACCATGCGCATAGCCTGAAAAAAAGAACTGTTTTTCCTATCCATTCGGACCATATTTAGATCAACTCTGCTTTCGAAACTGATACAGACCACACCTCCTCTTACATAATTGCTCTTTATTTCATAGTGCGAATAGCGATGGGTTCCTGAATTGCGAAAAATCATTTGAGCCCAAAATTCACTGGGTTACCAGAACTGAACTCTTGCTTTTAGGAAGAAACTGATCCTGGGTTTAACTCCGTTTCTGAAGGCAAATTCAGACCAGAGTTCGCATCCCTGAAAAACACTCTGTTTTAAGGCAAGAATCATCCTTTTCTTTCCAGCGTCTCCAATATAGAAAGAAACATGAGCATGCCCAGAAAAAAAGAACTGTCTTTCATACTCATACAGACCATATGTACTTCAACTCTGCTTATGAAACTGATACAAACCACAGCTCCCCTTATATAAATGCTCTTTAGTTAATAGTGAGCACCGCGTTGGGTTCAAGAACTGCAAAAAATCATTTGAGCCCAAAATTCCCTGGGTTTACCAGAAATGAACTCTTCCTTGTAGGAAGACACTGATCCTGGGGTTTAACTCCGTTTCTGAAGGCAAATTCAGACCAGAGTTCTCATCCCTGAAAAACACTCTGTTTTTAGGCAAGAATCATCCTCTTCTTTCCAGCGTCTCCAATATATTAAGAAATATGAGCATGCCCAGAAAAAAGAACTGTGTTTCCTACTCATAAGGACCATATGTAGTTCAACTCTGCTTATGAAATTGATAAAAACCACGGCTCCTCTTACATAAATGCTCTTTAGTTAATAGTGAGAATAATGTTGGGTTTGTGACCTGCGAAAAATCATTTGAGCCCAAAATTCACTGGGTTTACCAGAAGTGAACTCTTGCTTGTAGGAAGACACAGATCCTGGGGTTTATCTCCGTTTCTGAAGGGAAATTGAAACCAGAGTTCTCATCCCTGAAACACACTCTGTTATAACGCAAGAAGCAAGCTCTTCTTTCCAGAGTCTAAAATACAGCAAGAACCATGAGCATGCCATGAAAAAAAGAACTGTGTTTACTATTCATACGGACCATAATTAGTTCAACTCTGCTTATGAAACTGATACAGACCACACCTCCTCTTACATAATTGCTCTTTATTTAATAGTGAGAATAGCGTTGGTTTCCTGAACTTCAAAAAATCATTTGAGCCGAAAAATTCACTTGCTTTACAAGAAATGAACTCTTGCTTGTAGGCAGACACAGATCCTGGGGTTTATCTCCGTTTGTGAAGGGAAATTCAGACCAGAGTTCTCATCCATGAAATACGCCCTGTTTTAATGCAAGAAGTAAGCTCTTCTTTCGAGAGTCTAAAATACAGCAAGAACCATGAGCATGCCCTGAAAAAAATAACTGTGTTTACTACTCATACAGACCATATGTGGTCAACTCTACTTATGAAACTGATACAAACCATGGCTCCTCTTAAATAAATGCTCTTTAGTTAATAGTGAGAATCGTGTTTTGGTTCGTGAACTGCGAAAATAATTTGAGCCCACAAATTACTGGGTTTACCAGAACTGAACTCTTGCTTGTAGGAAGACACAGATCCTGGGGTTTAACTCAGTTTATGAAGGCTAATTAAGACCAGAGTTCTCATCCCTGAAAAACACCCTATTTTAAGGCAAGAATCATCCTCCTCTTTCCAGCGTGTCCAATACAGTACGAACCATGAGCATGCCCAGAAAAAAAGAACTGTGTTTGTACTCATACGGACCAAATATAGTTCAACTCTGCTTATGAAATAATACAGACCACAGCTCCTCTTACATAAATGCTCTTTACTTAATAGAGATAATCGCGTTGGGTACTAGAACTGTGTAAAGGCATTTGAGCCAAAAATTCACCTGGTTTACCAGAAATGATCTCTTGCTTGCAGGAAGACACAGATCATGGGGTTTAACTCCGTTTGTGAAGGGAAATTCAGAGCAGAGTTGTCATCCATGAAACACACCCTGTTTTAATCAAAGAAGCAAGCTCTTCTTTCCAGAGTCTAAAATACAGCAAGAACCATGAGCATGCCCTTAAAAAAAATAATTGTGTTTCCTACTCATACAGACCATATGTAGTTCAACTCTGCTTATGCAACTGATACAAACCATGGCTCCTCTTACATAAATGCTCTTTAGTTAATAGTGAGAATCATGTTGGGTTCGTGAACTGTGAAAAATCATTTGTGCCCAAAATTCACTGGGTTTACCAGAAATCAACTCTTGCTCATATGAAGACACTGAACCTGGGGTTTAACTCCGTTTCTGAAGGGAAATTCAGACCAGAATTCTCATCCTTGAAAAACACTCTATTTTAAGGCAAGAATCATCGACCTTTTTCCAGCGTGTCCAATACAGTACGAACCATGAGCATGCCCTGAAAAAAAGAACTGTGTTTCCTACTAATAAGGACCATATGTAGTTCAACTCTGCTAATGATACTGATACGAACCACGGCTCCTCTTACATAAATGCTCTTTAGTTAATAGTGAGAATCATGTTGGGTTCGTGAACTGCAAAAAATCATTTGAGCCCAAATTTTAATGGGTTTACCAGAAATGAACTCTTGCTTTAGGAAGACACTGATCCTGGGGTTTAACTCCGTTTCTGAAGGCAAATTCAGACCAGAGTTCTCATCCCTGAAAAACACTCTGTTTTTAGGCAAGAATCATCCTCTTCTTTCCAGCGTCTCCAATATATTAAGAAATATGAGCATGCCCAGAAAAAAGAACTGTGTTTCCTACTCATACAGACCATATGTAGTTCAACTCTGCTTATGAAACTGATACAAACCACAGCTCCTCTTACATAAATCCTCTTTCATTAATAGTGAGAATAGCGTAGGGTTCATGAACTGCGAAAAATCATTTGAGCCCAAAATTCACTGGGTTTACCAGAAATGAACTCTTGCTTGTAGGAAGACACAGATCCTGGGGTTTAACTCCATTTCTGCAGGGAAATTCAGACCAGAGTTCTCATCCCTGAAACACACCCTGTTTTAACGAAGATGCAAGCTCTTCTTTCCGGAATCTAAAATACAGCAACAACCATGAGAATGGCCTGAAAAAAGGAAGTGTGTTTACTATTCATACGGACCATAATTAGTTCAACTCTGCTTATGAAACTGATACAGAGCACACCTCCTCTTACATAATTATTCTTTATTTAATAGTGAAAATAGCGTTGGTTTCCTGAATTTCGAAAAATCATTTGAGCCGAAAAATTCACTAGCTTTACCAGAAATGAATTCTTGCTCGTAGGAAGACACAGATCATGGGGTTTAACTCTGTTTGTGAAGGGAAATTCAGACCAGAGTTCTCATCCATGAAACACACCCTGTTTTAGTGCAAGAAGCAAGCTCTTCTTTCCAGAGTCTAAAATACAGAAAGAACCATGAGCATGCCCTGAAAAAAATAACTGTGTTTCCAACTCATAAAGACCATAGGTGGTTCAACTCTGCTTATGAAACTGATACAAACCACAGCTCCTATTACATAAATCCACTTTAGTTAATAGTGAGAATCATGTTGGGTTCGTGAACTGTGAAAAATCATTTGTGCCCAAAATTCACTGGGTTTACCAGAAATCAACTCTTGCTCATATGAAGACACTGAACCTGGGGTTTAACTCCATTTCAGAAGGAGAAGGCAAATTCAGACCAGAGTTCTCATCCCTGAAAAACACTCTGTTTAAAGGCAAGAATCATCCTCTTCTTTCCAGCGTCTCCAATATAGAAAGAAACATGAGAGTGCCCAGAAAAAAAGAACTGAGTTTCAGACTCATACAGACCATATGTAGTTCAACTCTGCTTGTGAATCTGATACAAACCACAGCTCCTCTTACATAAATCCTCTTAAGTTAATAGTGAGAATCGCGTTTTGGTTCTAGAATTGCAAAAAAATCATTTGAGCCGAAAATTCAATGAGTTTAGAAGAAAAGAACACTTGCTTGTAGGAAGACACAGATCATGGGGATTAACTCCGTTTCTGAAGGTAAATTCAGACCAGAGTTCTCATCCCTGAAACACACTCTGATTTAACACAAGAAGCAAGGTCTTCTTTACAGATTCTAAATTACAGTATGAAACGTGAGCATGCCCTGAAAAAAAGAACTGTGTTTCTTAATCATGCGGACCATATGTAGTTCAACTGTGCTTATGAAACTGATACAAACCACAGCTCCTCTTACATAAATGCTCTTTAGTTAACAGTGAGCATCGCGTTGTGTTCCTGAACTGGGAAAAATCATTTGAGCCCAAAATTCACTGGGTGTACCAGAACTGAACTCTTGCTTGTAGGAAGACACAGATCCTGGGGTTTAACTCCGTTTCTGAAGGGAAATTCAGAACAGAGTTCTCATCCATGAAAAACACCCTGTTTTAATGCAAGAAGCAAGCGCTTCTTTCCAGAGTCTAAAATACAGCAAGAACCATGTGCAAGCCCTGAAAAAAAGAACTGTGTTTCCTACTCACAGGGACCATATTTAGTTCAAGTCTGCTTATGAAACTGATACAAACCATGGCTCCTCTTACATAAATGCTCTTTAGTTAACAGTGAGCATCGCGTTGTGTTCCTGAACTGGGAAAAATCATTTGAGCCCAAAATTCATTGGGTTTACCAGAAATGAACTCTTGCTTGTAGGAAGACACAGATCCTGGGGTTTAACTCCGTTTCTGCAGGGAAATTCAGACCAGAGTTCTCATCCCTGAAACACACCCTGTTTTAACGAAGATGCAAGCTCTTTTTTCCGGAGTCTAAAATACAGCAACAACCATGAGAATGGCCTGAAAAAAAGGAACTGTGTTTAGTATTCATACGGACCATAATTAGTTCAACTCTGCTTATGAAACTGATACAAACCACACCTCCTCTTACATAATTATTCTTTATGTAATACTGAAAATAGCGTTGGTTTCCTGAATTTCGAAAAATCATTTGAGCCGAAAAATTCACCTGCTTTACCAGAAATGAACTCTTGCTTGTAGGAAGACACAGATCATGGGGTTTAACTCCGTTTATGAGGGGAAATTCAGACCAGAGTTCTCATCCATGAAATACGCCCTGTTTTAATGCCAGAAGTAAGCTCTTCTTTTGAGAGTCTAAAATACAGCAAGAACCATGAGCATGCCCTGAAAAAAATAACTGTGTTTACTACTCATACAGACCATATGTGGTCAACTCTACTTATGAAACTGATACAAACCATGGCTCCTCTTAAATAAATGCTCTTTAGTTAATAGTGAGAATCGTGTTTTGGTTCGTGAACTGCGAAAATAATTTGAGCCCACAAATTACTGGGTTTACCAGAACTGAACTCTTGCTTGTAGGAAGACACAGATCCTGGGGTTTAACTCAGTTTATGAAGGCTAATTAAGACCAGAGTTCTCATCCCTGAAAAACACCCTATTTTAAGGCAAGAATCATCCTCCTCTTTCCAGCGTGTCCAATACAGTACGAACCATGAGCATGCCCAGAAAAAAAGAACTGTGTTTGTACTCATACGGACCAAATATAGTTCAACTCTGCTTATGAAATAATACAGACCACAGCTCCTCTTACATAAATGCTCTTTACTTAATAGAGATAATCGCGTTGGGTACTAGAACTGTGTAAAGGCATTTGAGCCAAAAATTCACCTGGTTTACCAGAAATGATCTCTTGCTTGCAGGAAGACACAGATCATGGGGTTTAACTCCGTTTGTGAAGGGAAATTCAGAGCAGAGTTGTCATCCATGAAACACACCCTGTTTTAATCAAAGAAGCAAGCTCTTCTTTCCAGAGTCTAAAATACAGCAAGAACCATGAGCATGCCCTTAAAAAAAATAACTGTGTTTCCTACTCATACAGACCATATGTAGTTCAACTCTGCTTATGCAACTGATACAAACCATGGCTCCTCTTACATAAATGCTCTTTAGTTAATAGTGAGAATCACGTTGGGTTCGTGAACTGTGAAAAATCATTTGTGCCCAAAATTCACTGGGTTTACCAGAAATCAACTCTTGCTCATATGAAGACTCTGAACCTGGGGTTTAACTCCGTTTCTGAAGGGAAATTCAGACCAGAATTCTCATCCTTGAAAAACACTCTATTTTAAGGCAAGAATCATCCACCTTTTTCCAGCGTGTCCAATACAGTACGAACCATGAGCATGCCCTGAAAAAAAGAACTGTGTTTCCTACTAATAAGGACCATATGTAGTTCAACTCTGCTAATGATACTGATACAAACCACGGCTCCTCTTACATAAATGCTCTTTAGTTAATAGTGAGAATCATGTTGGGTTCGTGAACTGCAAAAAATCATTTGAGCCCAAATTTTAATGGGTTTACCAGAAATGAACTCTTGCTTTAGGAAGACACAGATCCTGGGGTTTAACTCCGTTTCTGAAGGCAAATTCAGACCAGAGTTCTCATCCCTGAAAAACACTCTGTTTTTAGGCAAGAATCATCCTCTTCTTTCCAGCGTCTCCAATATATTAAGAAATATGAGCATGCCCAGAAAAAAGAACTGTGTTTCCTACTCATACAGACCATATGTAGTTCAACTCTGCTTATGAAACTGATACAAACCACAGCTCCTCTTACATAAATCCTCTTTCATTAATAGTGAGAATAGCGTAGGGTTCATGAACTGCGAAAAATCATTTGAGCCCAAAATTCACTGGGTTTACCAGAAATGAACTCTTGCTTGTAGGAAGACACAGATCCTGGGGTTTAACTCCATTTCTGCAGGGAAATTCAGACCAGAGTTCTCATCCCTGAAACACACCCTGTTTTAACGAAGATGCAAGCTCTTCTTTCCGGAATCTAAAATACAGCAACAACCATGAGAATGGCCTGAAAAAAGGAAGTGTGTTTACTATTCATACGGACCATAATTAGTTCAACTCTGCTTATGAAACTGATACAGACCACACCTCCTCTTACATAATTATTCTTTATTTAATAGTGAAAATAGCGTTGGTTTCCTGAATTTCGAAAAATCATTTGAGCCGAAAAATTCACTAGCTTTACCAGAAATGAATTCTTGCTCGTAGGAAGACACAGATCATGGGGTTTAACTCTGTTTGTGAAGGGAAATTCAGACCAGAGTTCTCATCCATGAAACACACCCTGTTTTAATGCAAGAAGCAAGCTCTTCTTTCCAGAGTCTAAAATACAGAAAGAACCATGAGCATGCCCTGAAAAAAATAACTGTGTTTCCAACTCATAAAGACCATAGGTGGTTCAACTCTGCTTATGAAACTGATACAAACCACAGCTCCTATTACATAAATCCACTTTAGTTAATAGTGAGAATCATGTTGGGTTCGTGAACTACGAAAAATCATTTGAGCTCAAAAATCACTGGGTTTACCAGAAATGAACTCTTACTTGTAGGAAGACACATATCCTGGGGTTTAAAGCCATTTCTGCAGGGAAATTCAGACCAGAGTTCTCATCCCTGAAAAACACCCTATTTTAAGGCAAGAATCATCCTCCTCTTTCCAGCATGTCCAATACAGTACGAACAATGAGCATGCCCTTAAAAAAAATAACTGTGTTTCCTACTCATACAGACCATATGTAGTTCAACTCTGCTTATGCAACTGATACAAACCATGGCTCCTCTTACATAAATGCTCTTTAGTTAATAGTGAGAATCACGTTGGGTTCGTGAACTGTGAAAAATCATTGGTGCCCAAAATTCACTGGGTTTACCAGAAATGAACTCTTGCTTGTAGGAAGACACAGATCCTAGGGTTTAACTCCGTTTCTGAATGGAAATTCAGACCAGAATTCTCATCCCTGAAACACACACTGTTTTAACACAAGAAGCAAGCTCTTCTTTCCAGAGTCTAAAATACAGAAAGAACCATGAGCATGCCCTGAAAAAAAGAACTGTGTTTCCTACTCATAAGGACCATATTTAGTTCAATTCTGCTTATGAAACTGATACAAACCTCAGCTCGGTTTACATAAATGCTCTTTAGTTAATAGTGAGAATCGTGGTTTGGTTCGTGAACTGTGAAAAATCATTTGAGCCCAAAATTCACTGGGTTAACCAGATATGAACTCTTGCTTCTAGGAAGACACAGATCCTGGTGTTTAACTCCATTTCTGAAGGGAAATTCAGACCAGAATTCTCATCCATGAAACACACCCTGTTTTAATGCAAGAAGCAAGGTCTTCTTTCCAGAATCTAAAATACAGCAAGAACCATGAGCATGCCCTGAAAAAAAGAACTGTGTTTCCTACTCATAGGGACCTTATTTAGTTCATCTCTGCTTATGAAACTGATACAAACCACAGCTCTGCCTACATCAATGCTCTTTAGTTAATAGTGAGAATCGTGTTGTGTTCGTGAACGAAGAATAACCCATGAGCTCAAAATTCACTGGGTTTACCTGAAATGAACTCTTGCTTGGAGGAAGACACAGATCCTAGGGTTTAACTCCATTTCTGAAGGGAAATTCAGACCAGAATTCTCATCCCTGAAACTCACTCTGTTTTGAGGCATGAATCTGCCTGTTCTGTCCAGGGTCTCCAATACAGTAAGAACCATGAGCATGCCCAGAAAAAAAGAACTGTGTTTCCTACTCATACACACCATATGTAGTTCAACTCTGCTTATGAAACTGATACAGACCACAGCTCCTCTTACATAAATGCACTTTAGTTAATAGTGATAATCGCGTTGGTTTCTAGAATTGTGTAAAGTCCTTTGAGCCGAAAATTCACTTGGTTTACCAGAAATGAACTCTTGCTATTAGGAAGACACAGATAATGGGGTTTAACTCCATTTGGGATGGGAAATTTAGACCAGAGTTCTCATCCAAGAAACACACCCAGTTTTAATGCAAGAAGAGAGCTCTTCTTTCCAGCGTCTCCAATAGAGCAAGAACCATGCGCATGCCCTCAAAAAAAAAAAAAAACAACTATGTTTCCTACTCATACGGACCATATGTAGTTCAACTCTGCTTATGAAACTGATACAAACCACAGCTCCTCTTACGTAAATGCTCTTTAGTTAATAGAGAGAATCATGTTGGGTTCGGGAACAGCAAAAAATCATTTGAGCCCAAAATTTACTGGCTTGACCAGAAATGAACTCTTGCTTGTAGGAAGACACAGATCCTGGGGTTTAACTCCGTTTCTGAACGGAAATTCATACCAGAATTCTCATCCCTGAAACACACTCTGCTTTAATGCAAGAAGCAAGCTCTTCTTTCCAGAGTCTAAAATACAGCAAGAACCATGATCATGCCCTGAAAAAAAAACTGTTTTTCCTACTCATATGGACCATATGTAGTTCAACTGTGCTTATGAAACTGATACAAACCACAGTTCCTCTTACATAAATGCTCTTTAGTTAATAGTGAGAATCGCGTTGGGTTCGTGAACTGCAAAAAATCGTATGAGATCAAAATTTTCTGGGTTTACCTGAAATGAACTCTTGCTTGTAGGAAGAAACAGATCCTGGGGTTTAACTCCATTTCTGAGGGCAAATTCAGACAAGAATTCTCAACCCTGAAAAACACTCTGTTTTAAGGCAAGAATCATCCTCTTCTTTCCAGCGTCTCCAATACAGTAATAACCATGAGCATGCCCAGAAAAAAAGAACTGTGTTTCCTACTCATACGGACCATATGTAGTTCAACTCTGCTTATGGAATGATACAGACCACAGCTCCTCTTACATAAATGGTCTTTAGTTAATAGTGATAATCGCATTGGGTTCTAGAACTGTGTAAAGTCATTTGACCCGAAAATTCACTTGGTTTACCAGAACTGAACTCTTGCAGGTAGGAAGACACAGATCATGCGGTTTAACACCGTTTATAAAGGGAAATTCAGACCAGAGTACTCATCCATGAAACATACCCTGTTTTATTGCAAGATGCAAGCTCTTCTTTCCAGATTCTCCAATACAGCAAGAACCATGATCATGCCCTGAAAAAAAAACTGTTTTTCCTACTCATATGGACCATATGTAGTTCAACTGTGCTTATGAAACTGATACAAACCACAGCTCCTGTTACATATATGCTCTTTATTTAATAGTGAGAATCGCGGTGGGTTCCTGAACTGTGAAAATCATTTCAGCCAAAAATTCACTGGGTTTACCAGAACTGAACTCTTGCTTGTAGGAAGACACAGATCCTGGGGTTTAACTCCGTTTCTGAAGGGAAATTCAGACCATAATTCTCATCCCTGAAACACACACAGTTTTAACACAAGAAGCAAGCTCTTCTTTCTAGAGTCTAAAATACAGCAAAAAACATGAGCATACCCTGAAAAAATGAACTGTGTATCCTACTCATTAGGACCATATGTAGATCAACTGTGCTTATGAAACTGATACAAACCACAGTTCCTCTTACATAAATGCTCTTTAGTTAATAGTGAGAATCGCGTTGGGTTCGTGAACTGCAAAAAATCGTATGAGATCAAAATTTTCTGGGTTTACCTGAAATGAACTCTTGCTTGTAGGAAGAAACAGATCCTGGGGTTTAACTCCATTTCTGAGGGCAAATTCAGACAAGAATTCTCAACCCTGAAAAACACTCTGTTTTAAGGCAAGAATCATCCTCTTCTTTCCAGCGTCTCCAATACAGTAATAACCATGAGCATGCCCAGAAAAAAAGAACTGTGTTTCCTACTCATATGGACCATATGTAGTTCAACTCTGCTTATGAAATGATACAGACCACAGATCCTCTTACATAAATGGTCTTTAGTTAATAGTGATAATCGCATTGGGTTCTAGAACTGTGTAAAGTCATTTGACCCGAAAATTCACTTGGTTTACCAGAACTGAACTCTTGCAGGTAGGAAGACACAGATCATGCGGTTTAACACCGTTTATAAAGGGAAATTCAGACCAGAGTACTCATCCATGAAACATACCCTGTTTTATTGCAAGATGCAAGCTCTTCTTTCCAGATTCTCCAATACAGCAAGTACCATGAGCATGCCCTGAAAAAAAGAACTGTTTTTCCTACTCATACGGACCATATGTAGATCATCTCTACTTATGAAGCTGATACAAACCACAGCTCCTCTTACATAAATGCTCTTTAGTTAATAGTGAGAATCGTGGTTTGGTTCGTGAACTGTGAAAAATCATTTGAGCCCAAAATTCATTGGGTTAACAAGATATGAACTCTTGCTTCTAGGAAGACACAGATCCTGGTGTTTAACTCCATTTCTGAAGGGAAATTCAGACCAGAATTCTCATCCATGAAACACACCCTGTTTTAATGCAAGAAGCAAGGTCTTCTTTCCAGAATCTAAATTACAGCAAGAACCATGAGCATGCCCTGAAAAAAAGAACTGTGTTTCCTACTCATAGGGACCTTATTTAGTTCATCTCTGCTTATGAAACTGATACAAACCACAGCTCTGCCTACATCAATGCTCTTTAGTTAATAGAGAGAATCATGTTGGGTTCGGGAACAGCAAAAAATCATTTGAGCCCAAAATTTACTGGCTTGACCAGAAATGAACTCTTGCTTGTAGGAAGACACTGATCCTGGGGTTTAACTCCGTTTCTGAAGGCAAATTCACACCAGAATTCTCATCCCTGAAAAACACTCTGTTTTAAGGCAAGAAAGATCCTCTTCTTTTCAGCTTCTCCAATACAGTAAGAACCATGAGCATGCCCAGAAAAACAAACTGTGTTTCCTATTCATACAGACCATATGTAGTCAACTCCTGTTATGAAACTGATACAAACCACAGCTCCTCTTACATAAATCCTCTTTAGTTAATAGTGAGAATTGCGTTTTGGTTCGTGAACTGCGAAAAATCATTTGAGCCGAAAATTCAATGAGTTTACCAGAAAAGAACTCTTGCTTGTAGGAAGAAACAGATCCTGGTATTTAACACCGTTTCTGAGGGGTAATTCAGACCAGAGTTCTCATCCCTGAAACACACTCTGTTTTAACGCAAGAAGCAAGCTCTTCTTTATAGAGTCAAAAATACAGCAAGAACCATGAGCATGGCCTGAAAAAAAACTGTTTTTCCTACTCATATGGACTACATATAGTTCAACTGTGCTTATGAAACTGATACAAACCACAGCTCCTGTTACATATATGTTCTTTAGTTAATAGTGAGAATCGCGTTGGGTTCCTGAACTGCGAAAAATCATTTGAGCCAAAAATTCACTGGGTTTACCAGAAATGAACTCTTGCTTGTAGGAAGACACAGATCCTAGGGTTTAACTCCGTTTCTGAATGGAAATTCAGACCAGAATTCTCATCCCTGAAACACACACTGTTTTAACACAAGAAGCAAGCTCTTCTTTCCAGATTCTAAAATACAGCAAGAATCATGAGCATGCCCAGAAAAAAAGAAATGTGTTTCCTACTCATACGGACCATATTTAGTTCAATTCTGCTTATGAAACTGATACAAACCTCAGCTCGGTTTACATAAATGCTCTTTAGTTAATAGTGAGAATCGTGTTTTGTTTCATGAACTGTAAAATCATTTGAGCCCAAAATTCACTGGGTTAACCAGATATGAACTCTTGCATCTAGGAAGACACAGATCCTGGTGTTTAACTCCATTTCTGAAGGGAAATTCAGACCAGAATTCTCATCCCTGAAACACACTCTGCTTTAATGCAAGAAGCAAGCTCTTCTTTCCAGAGTCTAAAATACAGCAAGAACCATGATCATGCCCTGAAAAAAAAACTGTTTTTCCTACTCATATGGACAATATGTAGTTCAACTGTGCTTATGAAACTGATACAAACCACAGCTCCTGTTACATATATGCTCTTTATTTAATAGTGAGAATCGCGGTGGGTTCCTGAACTGTGAAAATCATTTGAGCCAAAAATTCACTGGGTTTACCAGAACTGAATTCTTGCTTGTAGGAAGACACATATCCTGGGGTTTAAAGCCATATCTGCAGCGTCTCCAATACAGTAATAACCATGAGCATGCCCAGAAAAAAAGAACTGTGTTTCCTACTCATATGGAACATATGTAGTTCAACTCTGCTTATGAAATGATACAGACCACAGCTCCTCTTACATAAATGGTCTTTAGTTAATAGTGATAATCGCATTGGGTTCTAGAACTGTGTAAAGTCATTTGACCCGAAAATTCACTTGGTTTACCAGAACTGAACTCTTGCAGATCAGAGTTCTCATACATGAAACACACTCTGTTTTAATGCAAGAAGCAAGCTCTTCTTTCCAGCATCTCCAATATTGCAAGAACAAGGTGCATGCCCAGAAAAAAAGAACTGTGTTTCATACTCATACGTACCATATGTAGTTCAGCTCTGCTTAGGAAACTTATACAAACCACCGCTCTGCTTACATCAATGTTCTTTAGTTAATAGTGATAATCGCGTTGGGTTCGTGAAATGTGTAAAGTCATTTGAGACGAAAATTCACTTGGTTTACCAGAAATGAACTCTTGCTTGGAGGAAGACACAGATCCTGGGGTTTAACCCCGTTTCTGAAGGAAAATTCAGACCAGAATCCTCATCCCTGAAAACCACTGTTTTAAGGCATGAATCATCCTCTTCTTTCCAGGTTCTCCAATACAGTAAGAACCATGAGTATGCCAAGAAAAAAAGAACTGTGTTTCGTACTCATACGGACCGTATGTAGTTCAACTCTGCTTATGAAATGATATAGACCACAGCTCCTCTTACATAAATGCTCTTTAGTTAATAGTGAGAATCGCGTTGTGTTCGTGAACGAAGAATAATCATTTGAGCCCAAAATTCTCTGGGTTAACCAGAAAAGAACTCTTGCTTGTAGGAAGACACAGATCCTGGGGTTTAACTCCGTTTCTGAAGAGAAATTCAGACCAGAGTACTCATCCATGAAACATACCCTGTTTTATTGCAAGATGCAAGCTCTTCTTTCCAGAGTCTCCAATACAGCAAGTACCATGTGCATGCCCTGAAAAAAAGAACTGTTTTTCCTACTCATACGGACAATATGTAGATCATCTCTGCTTATGAAGCTGATACAAACCACAGCTCCTCTTACATAAATACTCTTTAGTTAATAGTGAGATTCGCGTTGGGTTCGTGAACTGCAAAATATCATTTAAGCGCAAAAATCACTTGGTTAACCAGAAATGAACTCTTGCTTGTAGAAAGACACAAATCCAGGGTTTAACTCCGTTTCAGAAGGTAAATTCAGACCAGAGTTCCCATCCCTGAAACACACTCAGATTTAATGCAAGAAGCAAGCTCTTCTTTCCAGAGTGTAAAATACAGCAAGAACCATGAGCATGCCCTGAAAAAAAGAACTGTGTTTCCTACTCATGCGGACCATATGTAGTTCAACTCTGCTTATGAAACTGATACAAACAACAGCTCCTCTTACATAAATCCTCTTTAGTTAATAGTGAGAATAGCGTAGGGTTCCTGAACTGCAAAAAATCATTTGAGCCCAAAATTCACTGGGTTTACCAGAAATGAACTCTTGCTTGTAAGAAGACACAGATCCTGGGGTTTAACTCCATTTCTGAAGGGAAATTCAGACCAGAGTCCTCATCCCTGAAACTCACTCTGTTTTGAGGCATGAATCATCCTCTTCTGTCCAGGGTCTCCAACACAGTAAGAACCATGAGCATGCCCAGAAAAAAAGAACAGTATTTCCTACTCATACGGATCATATGTAGTCCAACTCTGCTTATGAAACTGATACAGACTATATTTCCTATTACATAAATGCTCTCTACTTAATAGTGATAATCGCGTTCTATTCTAGAACTGTGTAAAATCATTTGAGCACAAAATTCACTTGGTTTAACAGAAATGAACTCTTGCTTGTAGGAAGACACAGATCATGGGGTTTAACTCCATTTCTGAAGGGAAATTCAGACCAGAGTACTCATCCCTGAAACACACTCTGTTTTAATGCAAGAAGCAAGCTCTTCTTTCCAGCATCTCCAATAGAGCAAGAACAAGGAGCATGCCCAGAAAAAAAGATCTGTGTTTCATACTCATACGGACCATATGTAGTTCAGCTCTGCTTATGAAACGTATACAAACCACTGCTCTGCTTACATCAATGCTCTTTAGTTAATAGTGATAATCGCGTTGGGTTCGTGAAATGTGTAAAGTCATTTGAGCCGAAAATTCACTTGGTTTACCAGAAATGAACTCTTGCTTGGAGGAAGACACAGATCCTGGGGTTTAACCCCGTTTCTGAAGGCAAATTCAGACCAGAATCCTCATCCCTGAAAAACACTCTGTTTTAAGGCATGAATCATCCTCTTCTTTCCAGGTTCTCCAATACAGTAAGAACCATGAGCATGCCAAGAAAAAAAGAACTGTGTTTCCTACTCCTACGGACCATATGTAGTTCAACTCTGCTTATGAAATGATATAGACCACAGCTCCTCTTACATAAATGCTCTTTAGTTAATAGTGAGAATCGCGTTGTGTTCGTGAACGAAGAATAATCATTTGAGCCCAAAATTCTCTGGGTTAACCAGAAGAGAACTCTTGCTTGTAGGAAGACACAGATCCTGGGGTTTAACTCCGTTTCTGAAGAGAAATTCAGACCAGAGTACTCATCCATGAAACATACCCTGTTTTATTGCAAGATGCAAACTCTTCTTTCCAGAGTCTCCAATACAGCAAGTACCATGTGCATGCCCTGAAAAAAAGAACTGTTTTTCCTACTCATACGGACAATATGTAGATCATCTCTGCTTATGAAGCTGATACAATCCACAGCTCCTCTTACATAAATACTCTTTAGTTAATAGTGAGATTCGCGTTGGGTTCGTGAACTGCAAAATATCATTTAAGCGCAAAAATCACTTGGTTAACCAGAAATGAACTCTTGCTTGTAGAAAGACACAAATCCAGGGTTTAACTCCGTTTCAGAAGGTAAATTCAGACCAGAGTTCCCATCCCTGAAACTCACTCTGTTTTGAGGCATGAATCATCCTCTTCTGTCCAGGGTCTCCAACACAGTAAGAACCATGAGCATGCCCAGAAAAAAAGAACAGTACTTCCTACTCATACGGATCATATGTAGTCCAACTCTGCTTATGAAACTGATACAGACTATATCTCCTATTACATAAATGCTCTCTACTTAATAGTGATGATCGCGTTCTATTCTAGAATTGTGTAAAATCATTTGAGAACCAAATTCACTTGGTTAAACAGAAATGAACTCTTGCTTGTAGGAAGACACAGATCATGGGGTTTAACTCCGTTTCTGAAGAGAAATTCAGACCAGAGTACTCATCCCTGAAACACACTCTGTTTTAACGCAAGAAGCAAGCTCTTCTTTCCAGAGTCTAAATTACAGCAAGAACCATGTGCATGCCCTGAAAAAAAGAACTGTGTTTCCTACTCTTACAGACCATATGTAGTTCAACTCTGCTTATGAAACTGATTCAACCCACAGCTCCTCTTACATAATTCCTCTTTAGTTAATAGTGAGAATCATGTTGGTTTCGGGAACAGCGAATAATCATTTGAGCCTAAAATTTACTGGCTTTACCATAAATGAACTCTTGCTTGTAGTAAGTCACTGATCCTGAGATTTAACTCCGTTTCTGTAGAGAAACTCAGACCATAGTTCTCATTCCTGAAACACACCCTGCTTTAATGCAAGAAGCAAGCTCTTCTTTCCAGAGTCTAAAATACAGCCAGAAACATGAGCAGGCCCTGAAAAAAAGAACTGTGTATCCTACTCATAAGGACCATATGTATTCAACTCTGCTTATGAAACTTATACAAACCACAGCTCTGCTTACATCAAAGCTCTTTAGTTAATAGTGAATATCGTGTTGGGTTCGTGAACTGTGTAAAGTCATTTGAGCCGAAAATTCACTTTGTTTACCCGAAATGAACTCTTGCTGGTTGGAAGACACAGATCCTGGGGTTTAACTCCGTTTGTGAAGGGAAATTCAGACCGGAGTTCTCATTCATGAAACCCACTCTGTTTTGTGCAAGAAGCAAGCTCTTCTTTCCTGCGTCTCCAATACAGCAAGAACCATGAGCATGCCCTGAAAAAAAGAACTGTGTTTCCTACTCATGCGGACCATATGTAGTTCAACTCTGCTTATGAAACTGATACAAACAACAGCTCCTCTTACATAAATCCTCTTTAGTTAATAGTGAGAATCGAGTTGTGTTCGTGAACGAAGAATAATCATTTCAGCCCAAAATTCTCTGGGTTAACCAGAAATGAACTCTTGCTTGTAGGAAGACACAGATCATGGGGTTTAACTCCGTTTCTGAAGAGAAATTCAGACCAGAGTAATCATCCCTGAAACACAGTCTGTTTTAACGCAAGAAGCAAGCTCTTCTTTCCAGAGTCTAAAATACAGCAAGAACCATGAGCATGCCCTGAAAAAAAGAACTGTGTTTCCTACTCATACAGACCATATGTAGTTTAACTCTGCTTATGAAACTGATACAAAACGCAGCTCTTCTTCCATAAATGCTCTTTAGTTAATAGTGAGAATCATGTTGTTTTCGGGAACAGCGAATAATCATTTGAGCCTAAAATTTACTGGCTTTAGCATAAATGAACTCTTGCTTGTAGTAAGTCACTGATCCTGAGGTTTAACTCCGTTTCTGAAGAGAAACTCAGACCAGAGTTCTCATTCCTTAAACACACTCTGCTTTAATGCAAGAAGCAAGCTCTTCTTTCCAGAGTATAAAATACAGCAAGAAACATGAGCATGCCCTAAAAAAAAAACTGTGTATCCTACTCATAAGGACCATATGTATTCAACTCTGCTTATGAAACTTATACAAACCACAGCTCTGCTTACATCAATGCTCTTTAGTTAATAGTGAATATCGAGTTGGGTTCGTGGAACTGTGTAAAGTCATTTGAGCCGAAAATTCACTTTGTTTACCCGAAATGAACTCTTGCTGGTAGGAAGACACAGATCTTGGGGTTTAACTCCGTTTGTGAAGGGAAATTCAGACCAGAGTTCTCATTCCTGAAACACATTCTGTTTTGAGGCATGAATCATCCTCTTCTCTCCAGGTTCTCCAATACAGTAAGAACCATGAGCATGCGCAGAAAAAAAGAAATGTGTTTCCTACTCATACAGACCATATGTAGTTCAACTCTGCTTATGAAACTGATACAAACAACAGCTCCTCTTACATAAATGCGCTTTAGTTAATAGTGAGAATCATGTTGGGTTCGTGAACTGCGAAAAATCATTTGAGCCCAAAATTCCCTGGGTTTACCTGAAATGACCTGCTCATTGTAGGAAGACAAAGATCCTGGGGTTTAACTCCGTTTCTGAAGGCAAATTCAGACAAGAATTCTCATCCCTAAAAAAGAATCTGTTTTAAGGCAAGAATCATCCTCTTCTTTCCAGCATGTCCAATACAGTACGAACCATGAGCATGACCTGAAAAAAAGAACTGTGTTTGTACTCATACGGACCAAATGTAGTTCAACTCTGCTTATGAAATGATACAGACAACAGCTCCTCTTATATAAATTCTCTGTAGTTAATAGTGATAATCGCGTTGGGTACTAGAACTGTGTAAAGTCATTTGAGCCTAAAATTCACTTGGTTTATGAGAAATGAACTCTTGCTTGTGTGAAGACACAGACCATGGGGTTTAACTCCATTTGTGAAGGGAAATTCAGACCAGAGTTCTCATCCATGAAACACACCCTGTTTTAATGCAAGAAGCAAGCTCTTCTTTCCATAGTCTAATAAACAGCAAGAACCATGAGCATGCCCTGAAAAAAAGAACTTTGTTTCCTACTCAGACGGACCATATGTAGTTCAACTCTGCTTATGAAACTGATACAAAGCACAGCTCCTATTACATAAATGCTCTTTAGTTAATAGTGAGAATCGCGTTGCGTTTGTGAACTGCGAAAAATCATTTGAGCCCAAAATTCACTGGGTTTACCAGAACTGAACTCTTGCTTGTAGGAAGGCACAGATCCTGGGGTTTAACTCCGTTTCTGAAGGGAAATTCAGACCAGAGTTCTCATCCATGAAACACACTCTGTTTCAATGCAAGGAGCATGCTCTTCTTTCCAGTGTCTCCAATACAGCAAGAACAATGTGCATGCCCTGAAAAAAAGAACTGTGCTTCCTACTCATACAGACCATACGTAGATCAACTCTGGTTATGAAACTGATACAAACCACAGCTCCTCTTACATAAATGCTCGTTAGTTAATAGTGAGAATCGGTTTGGGTTGTTGAACTGCAAGTAATCATTTGAGCCGAAAATTCACTTTGTTTACCAGAAATGAACACTTGATTGTAGGAAGACACAGATCCTATATTTAACTCCGTTTCTGAAGAGAAATTCAGACCAGAGTACTCATCCCTGAAACACACTCTGCTTTAATGCAAGAAGCAAACTGTGCTTTCCAGAGTCTAAAACACAGCAAGAACCATGAGCATGCCCTGAAAATAAGAATTGTGTTTCCTACTCATCCGGACCATATTTAGTTCAACTCTAGTTATGAAACTGATACAAACCACAGCTCCTCTTACAGAAATGCTCTTTATTTTATAGTGAGAATCACATTGGGTTCATGAACTGCAAAAAATCATTTGAGCACAAAATTCACTGGGTTAACCAGAAATGAACTCTTGCTTGTAGGAAGACACAGATCCTGTGGTTTAACTCCGTTTCTGAAGG
Source organism: Onychomys leucogaster (assembly GCA_949786385.1). NCBI lineage: Eukaryota > Metazoa > Chordata > Mammalia > Rodentia > Cricetidae > Onychomys > Onychomys leucogaster. Next base: position 1,385,946 of record CATKUP010000117.1, on the reverse strand, counting down.
CAAATTCAGACCAGAGTTCTCATCCCTGAAAAACTCTCTGTTTTAAGGCAAGAATCATCCTCTTCTTTCCAGCTTCTCCAATACAGTATGAAACATGTGCATGCCCAGAAAAAGGAACTGTGTTTCCTGCTCATACAGACCATATGTAGTTCAACTCCTGTTATGAAACTGATACAAACCACAGCCCCTCTTACATAAATCCTCTTTAATTAATAGTGAGAATCGTGTTTTGGTTCGTGAACTGCGAAAAATCATTTGAGCCCAAAATTCAAAGTGTTTACCTTAAATGACCTGCTCATTGTAGGAAGACACAGATCCTGGGGTTTAACTCCGTTTCTGAAGGCAAATTCAGAACAGAAATCTCATCCCTGAAAAACAATCTGTTTTAAGGCAAGAATCATCCTCTTCTTCCAGCGTGTCCAATACAGTACGAACCAAGAGCATGCCCAGAAAAAAAGAACTGTGTTTCCTACTCATACGTACCATATTTAGTTCAACTCTGCTTATGAAATTGATACAAACCACAGCTCCTCTTACATAAATGATCTTTAGTTAATAGTGAGAATCATGTTGGGTTCTTTAACTGCGAAAAATCATTTGGGCCAAAAAATCACTGGGTTTACAGGAAATGAACATTTGTTTGTAGGAAGACACTGATCCTGTGATTTAATTCCGTTTCTGAAGTGAAATCAGACCAGAGTTCTCATCACTGAAAAACATTCTCTTTTAAGGCAAGAATCATCCTCTTCTTTCCAGAGTCTCCAATACAGTAACAAAAATTAGCTTGCCCAGAAAAAAAGAACTATGTTTCCTACTCATACGGACCATATGTAGTTCAACTCTGCTTATGAAACTGATACAAACAACAGCTCCTCTTACATAAAAGCGCTTTAGTTAATAGTGAGAATCATGTTGGGTTCGTGAACTGGGAAAAATCATTTGAGCCCAAAATTCCCTTGGTTTACCTGAAATGACCTGCTCATTGTAGGAAGACACAGATCCTGGGGTTTAACTCCGTTTCTGAAGGCAAATTCAGACAAGAATTCTCATCCCTAAAAAACAATCTGTTTTAAGGCAAGAATCATCCTCTTCTTTCCAGCGTGTCCAATACAGTACGACCCATGAGCCTGACCAGAAAAAAAGAACTGTGTTTGTACTCATACGGACCAAATGTAGTTCAACTCTGGTAATGAAATTATACAGACAACAGCTCCTCTTACATAAATTCTCTTTAGTTGATAGTGATAATCGTGTTGGGTACTAGAACTGTGTAAAGTCATTTGAGCTGAAAAATCACGTGTTTACCAGAAATGAACTCTTGCTTGTAGGAAGACACAGATCATGGGGTTTAACTCCGTTTGTGAAGGGAAATTCAGACCAGAGTACCCATCCATGAAACATACCCTGTTTTATTGCAAGATGCAGGCTCTTCTTTCCAGAGTCTCCAATACAGCAAGTACCATGAGCATGCCTTGAAAAAAAGAACTGTTTTTCCTACTCATACGGACCATATGTAGATCATCCATATGTAGATCATCTCTGCTTATGAAGCTGATACAAACCACAGCTCCTCTTACATAAATGCTCTTTAGTTAATAGTGAGATTCGCGTTGGGTTCGTGAACTGCAAAATATCATTTAAGCGCAAAAATCACTTGGTTAACCAGAAATGAACTCTTGCTTGTAGGAAGACACAGATCCTGTGGTTTAACTCCGTTTCTGAAGAGAAATTCAGACCAGAGTAATCATCTCTGAAACACAGTCTGTTTTAAACGCAGGAAGCAAGCTCTTCTTTCCAGAGTCTAAAATACAGCAAGAACCATGAGCATGCCCTGAAAAAAAGAACTGTGTTTCCTACTCATACAAACCATATGTAGTTCAACTCTGCTTATGAAACTGATACAAAACGCAGCTCTTCTTCGATAAATGCTCTTTAGTTAATAGTGAGAATCATGTTGGTTTCGGGAACAGCGAAAAATCATTTGAGCCTAAAATTTACTGGCTTACCAGAAATGAACTCTTGCTTGTAGTAAGTCACTGATCCTGCGGTTTAATTCCGTTTCTGAAGAGAAATAAGACCAGAGTTCTCATCACTGAAAAACATTCTGTTTTAAGGCAAGAATCATCCTCTTCTTTCCAGCGTCTCCAATATAGTAAGAAAATTAGCTTGCCCAGAAAAAAATAACTATGTTTCCTACTCATACGGACCATATGTAGTTCAACTCTGCTTATGAAGCTGATACAAACAACAGCTCCTCTTACATAAATGCGCTTTAGTTAATAGTGAGAATCATGTTGGGTTCGTGAACTGCGAAAAATCATTTGAGCCCAAAATTCCCTGGGTTAACAAGAAATGACCTCTTGCTTGTAGGAAGACACAGATCCTGGGGTTTAACTCCATTTCAGAAGGGAAATTCAGACAAGAGTTCTCATCCCTAAAAAAGAATCTGTTTTAAGGGAAGAATCATCCTCTTCTTTCCAGCATGTCCAATACAGTACGAACCATGAGCATGACCTGAAAAAAAGAACTGTGTTTGTACTCATAAGGTCCAAATGTAGTTCAACTCTGCTTATGAAATGATACAGACACCAGCTCCTCTTATATAAATTCTCTGTAGTTAATAGTGATAATCGCGTTGGGTACTAGAACTGTGTAAAGTCATTTGAGCTGAAAATTCACTTGGTTTACGAGAAATGAACTCTTGCTTGTGTGAAGACACAGATCATGGGGTTTAACTCCGTTTGTGAAGGGTAATTCAGACCAGAGTTCTCATCCTGAAACACACCCTGTTTAATGCAAGAAGCAACCTCTTCTTTCCATAGTCTAAAAATCAGCAAGAACCATGAGCATGCCTGAAAAAAGAACTTTGTTTCCTACTCAGACGGACCATATGTAGTTCAACTCTGCTTGTGAAACTGATACAAACCTCAGCTCCTCTTACATAAATGCTCTTTAGTTAATAGTGAGTATCGCGTTGTGTTCGTGAACGAAGAATAATCATTTGAGCCCAAAATTCTCTGGGTTAACCAGAAATGAACTCTTGCTTTTAGGAAGACACAGATCCTGGGTTTAACTCCGTTTCTGAGAGAAATTCAGACCAGAGTACTCATCCCTGAAACACACTCTGTTTTAACGCAAGAAGCAAGCTCTGCTTTCCAGATTCTAAAATACAGCAAGAACCATGTGCATGCCCTGAAAAAAACAACTGTGTTTCCTACTCATACAGACCATATGTAGTTTAACTCTGCTTATGAAACTGATACAAAAACGCAGCTCTTCTTCCATAAATGCTCTTTAGTTAATAGTGAGAATCATGTTGTTTTCGGGAACAGCGAATAATCATTTGAGCCTAAAATTTACTGGCTTTACCATAAATGAACTCTTGCTTGTAGTAAGTCACTGATCCTGAGGTTTAACTCCGTTTCTGAAGAGAAACTCAGACCAGAGTTCTCATTCCTGAAACACACTCTGCTTTAATGCAAGAAGCAAGCTCTTCTTTCCAGAGTATAAAATACAGCAAGAAACATGAGCATGCCCTAAAAAAAAAACTGTGTATCCTACTCATAAGGACCATATGTATTCAACTCTGCTTATGAAACTTATACAAACCACAGCTCTGCTTACATCAATGCTCTTTAGTTAATAGTGAATATCGAGTTGGGTTCGTGGAACTGTGTAAAGTCATTTGAGCCGAAAATTCACTTTGTTTACCCGAAATGAACTCTTGCTGGTAGGAAGACACAGATCTTGGGGTTTAACTCCGTTTGTGAAGGGAAATTCAGACCAGAGTTCTCATTCCTGAAACACATTCTGTTTTGAGGCATGAATCATCCTCTTCTCTCCAGGTTCTCCAATACAGTAAGAACCATGAGCATGCGCAGAAAAAAAGAAATGTGTTTCCTACTCATACAGACCATATGTAGTTCAACTCTGCTTATGAAACTGATACAAACAACAGCTCCTCTTACATAAATGCGCTTTAGTTAATAGTGAGAATCATGTTGGGTTCGTGAACTGCGAAAAATCATTTGAGCCCAAAATTCCCTGGGTTTACCTGAATGACCTGCTCATTGTAGGAAGACAAAGATCCTGGGGTTTAACTCCGTTTCTGAAGGCAAATTCAGACAAGAATTCTCATCCCTAAAAAAGAATCTGTTTTAAGGCAAGAATCATCCTCTTCTTCCAGCATGTCCAATACAGTACGAACCATGAGCATGACCTGAAAAAAAGAACTGTGTTTGTACTCATACGGACCAAATGTAGTTCAACTCTGCTTATGAAATGATACAGACAAACAGCTCCTCTTATATAAATTCTCTGTAGTTAATAGTGATAATCGCGTTGGGTACTAGAACTGTGTAAAGTCATTTGAGCCTAAAATTCACTTGGTTTATGAGAAATGAACTCTTGCTTGTGTGAAGACACAGACCATGGGGTTTAACTCCATTTGTGAGGGAAATTCAGACCAGAGTTCTCATCCATGAAACACACCCTGTTTTAATGCAAGAAGCAAGCTCTTCTTTCCATAGTCTAATAAACAGCAAGAACCATGAGCATGCCCTGAAAAAAAGAACTTTGTTTCCTACTCAGACGGACCATATGTAGTTCAACTCTGCTTATGAAACTGATACAAAGCACAGCTCCTATTACATAAATGCTCTTTAGTTAATAGTGAGAATCGCGTTGCGTTTGTGAACTGCGAAAAATCATTTGAGCCCAAAATTCACTGGGTTTACCAGAACTGAACTCTTGCTTGTAGGAAGGCACAGATCCTGGGGTTTAACTCCGTTTCTGAAGGGAAATTCAGACCAGAGTTCTCATCCATGAAACACACTCTGTTTCAATGCAAGGAGCATGCTCTTCTTTCCAGTGTCTCCAATACAGCAAGAACAATGTGCATGCCCTGAAAAAAAGAACTGTGCTTCCTACTCATACAGACCATACGTAGATCAACTCTGGTTATGAAACTGATACAAACCACAGCTCCTCTTACATAAATGCTCGTTAGTTAATAGTGAGAATCGGTTTGGGTTGTTGAACTGCAAGTAATCATTTGAGCCGAAAATCACTTTGTTTACCAGAAATGAACACTTGATTGTAGGAAGACACAGATCCTATATTTAACTCCGTTTCTGAAGAGAAATTCAGACCAGAGTACTCATCCCTGAAACACACTCTGCTTTAATGCAAGAAGCAAACTGTGCTTTCCAGAGTCTAAAACACAGCAAGAACCATGAGCATGCCCTGAAAATAAGAATTGTGTTTCCTACTCATCCGGACCATATTTAGTTCAACTCTAGTTATGAAACTGATACAAACCACAGCTCCTCTTACAGAAATGCTCTTTATTTTATAGTGAGAATCACATTGGGTTCATGAACTGCAAAAAATCATTTGAGCACAAAATTCACTGGGTTAACCAGTAATGAACTCTTGCTTGTAGGAAGACACAGATCCTGTGGTTTAACTCCGTTTCTGAAGGCAAATTCAGACCAGAGTTCTCATCCCTGAAAAACTCTCTGTTTTAAGGCAAGAATCATCCTCTTCTTTCCAGCTTCTCCAATACAGTATGAAACATGTGCATGCCCAGAAAAAGGAACTGTGTTTCCTGCTCATACAGACCATATGTAGTTCAACTCCTGTTATGAAACTGATACAAACCACAGCCCCTCTTACATAAATCCTCTTTAATTAATAGTGAGAATCGTGTTTTGGTTCGTGAACTGCGAAAAATCATTTGAGCCCAAATTCAAAGTGTTTACCTTAAATGACCTGCTCATTGTAGGAAGACACAGATCCTGGGGTTTAACTCCGTTTCTGAAGGCAAATTCAGAACAGAAATCTCATCCCTGAAAAACAATCTGTTTTAAGGCAAGAATCATCCTCTTCTTCCAGCGTGTCCAATACAGTACGAACCAAGAGCATGCCCAGAAAAAAGAACTGTGTTTCCTACTCATACGTACCATATTTAGTTCAACTCTGCTTATGAAATTGATACAAACCACAGCTCCTCTTACATAAATGATCTTTAGTTAATAGTGAGAATCATGTTGGGTTCTTTAACTGCGAAAAATCATTTGGGCCAAAAAATCACTGGGTTTACAGGAAATGAACATTTGTTTGTAGGAAGACACTGATCCTGTGATTTAATTCCGTTTCTGAAGTGAAATCAGACCAGAGTTCTCATCACTGAAAAACATTCTCTTTTAAGGCAAGAATCATCCTCTTCTTTCCAGAGTCTCCAATACAGTAACAAAAATTAGCTTGCCCAGAAAAAAAAGAACTATGTTTCCTACTCATACGGACCATATGTAGTTCAACTCTGCTTATGAAACTGATACAAACAACAGCTCCTCTTACATAAAAGCGCTTAGTTAATAGTGAGAATCATGTTGGGTTCGTGAACTGGGAAAAATCATTTGAGCCCAAAATTCCCTTGGTTTACCTGAAATGACCTGCTCATTGTAGGAAGACACAGATCCTGGGTTTAACTCCGTTTCTGAAGGCAAATTCAGACAAGAATTCTCATCCCTAAAAAACAATCTGTTTTAAGGCAAGAATCATCCTCTTCTTTCCAGCGTGTCCAATACAGTACGACCCATGAGCCTGACCAGAAAAAAAGAACTGTGTTTGTACTCATACGGACCAAATGTAGTTCAACTCTGGTAATGAAATTATACAGACAACAGCTCCTCTTACATAAATTCTCTTTAGTTGATAGTGATAATCGTGTTGGGTACTAGAACTGTGTAAGTCATTTGAGCTGAAAAATCACGTGTTTACCAGAAATGAACTCTTGCTTGTAGGAAGACACAGATCATGGGGTTTAACTCCGTTTGTGAAGGGAAATTCAGACCAGAGTACCCATCCATGAAACATACCCTGTTTTATTGCAAGATGCAGGCTCTTCTTTCCAGAGTCTCCAATACAGCAAGTACCATGAGCATGCCTTGAAAAAAAGAACTGTTTTTCCTACTCATACGGACCATATGTAGATCATCTCTGCTTATGAAGCTGATACAAACCACAGCTCCTCTTACATAAATGCTCTTTAGTTAATAGTGAGATTCGCGTTGGGTTCGTGAACTGCAAAATATCATTTAAGCGCAAAAATCACTTGGTTAACCAGAAATGAACTCTTGCTTGTAGGAAGACACAGATCCTGTGGTTTAACTCCGTTCTGAAGAGAAATTCAGACCAGAGTAATCATCTCTGAAACACAGTCTGTTTTAACGCAGGAAGCAAGCTCTTCTTTCCAGAGTCTAAAATACAGCAAGAACCATGAGCATGCCCTGAAAAAAGAACTGTGTTTCCTACTCATACAAACCATATGTAGTTCAACTCTGCTTATGAAAACTGATACAAAACGCAGCTCTTCTTCGATAAATGCTCTTTAGTTAATAGTGAGAATCATGTTGGTTTCGGGAACAGCGAAAAATCAATTTGAGCCTAAAATTTACTGGCTTTACCAGAAATGAACTCTTGCTTGTAGTAAGTCACTGATCCTGCGGTTTAATTCCGTTTCTGAAGAGAAATAAGACCAGAGTTCTCATCACTGAAAAACATTCTGTTTTAAGGCAAGAATCATCCTCTTCTTTCCAGCGTCTCCAATATAGTAAGAAAAATTAGCTTGACCAGAAAAAAATAACTATGTTTCCTACTCATACGGACCATATGTAGTTCAACTCTGCTTATGAAGCTGATACAAACAACAGCTCCTCTTACATAAATGCGCTTTAGTTAATAGTGAGAATCATGTTGGGTTCGTGAACTGCGAAAAATCATTTGAGCCCAAAATTCCCTGGGTTAACAAGAAATGACCTCTTGCTTGTAGGAAGACACAGATCCTGGGGTTTAACTCCATTTCAGAAGGGAAATTCAGACAAGAGTTTCTCATCCCTAAAAAAGAATCTGTTTTAAGGGAAGAATCATCCTCTTCTTTCCAGCATGTCCAATACAGTACGAACCATGAGCATGACCTGAAAAAAAGAACTGTGTTTGTACTCATAAGGTCCAAATGTAGTTCAACTCTGCTTATGAAATGATACAGACACCAGCTCCTCTTATATAAATTCTCTGTAGTTAATAGTGATAATCGCGTTGGGTACTAGAACTGTGTAAAGTCATTTGAGCTGAAAATTCACTTGGTTACGAGAATGAACTCTTGCTTGTGTGAAGACACAGATCATGGGGTTTAACTCCGTTTGTGAAGGTAATTCAGACCAGAGTTCTCATCCATGAAACACACCCTGTTTTAATGCAAGAAGCAACCTCTTCTTTCCATAGTCTAAAAATCAGCAAGAACCATGAGCATGCCCTGAAAAAAAGAACTTTGTTTCCTACTCAGACGGACCATATGTAGTTCAACTCTGCTTGTGAAACTGATACAAACCTCAGCTCCTCTTACATAAATGCTCTTTAGTTAATAGTGAGTATCGCGTTGTGTTCGTGAACGAAGAATAATCATTTGAGCCCAAAATTCTCTGGGTTAACCAGAAATGAACTCTTGCTTTTAGGAAGACACAGATCCTGGGGTTTAACTCCGTTTCTGAAGAGAAATTCAGACCAGAGTACTCATCCCTGAAACACACTCTGTTTTAACGCAAGAAGCAAGCTCTGCTTTCCAGATTCTAAAATACAGCAAGAACCATGTGCATGCCCTGAAAAAAAACAACTGTGTTTCCTACTCATACAGACCATATGTAGTTTAACTCTGCTTATGAAACTGATACAAAACGCAGCTCTTCTTCCATAAATGCTCTTTAGTTAATAGTGAGAATCATGTTGTTTTCGGGAACAGCGAATAATCATTTGAGCCTAAAATTTACTGGCTTTACCATAAATGAACTCTTGCTTGTAGTAAGTCACTGATCCTGAGGTTTAACTCCGTTTCTGAAGAGAAACTCAGACCAGAGTTCTCATTCCTGAAACACACTCTGCTTTAATGCAAGAAGCAAGCTCTTCTTTCCAGAGTATAAAATACAGCAAGAAACATGAGCATGCCCTAAAAAAAAAACTGTGTATCCTACTCATAAGGACCATATGTATTCAACTCTGCTTATGAAACTTATACAAACCACAGCTCTGCTTACATCAATGCTCTTTAGTTAATAGTGAATATCGAGTTGGGTTCGTGGAACTGTGTAAAGTCATTTGAGCCGAAAATTCACTTTGTTTACCCGAAATGAACTCTTGCTGGTAGGAAGACACAGATCTTGGGGTTTAACTCCGTTTGTGAAGGGAAATTCAGACCAGAGTTCTCATTCCTGAAACACATTCTGTTTTGAGGCATGAATCATCCTCTTCTCTCCAGGTTCTCCAATACAGTAAGAACCATGAGCATGCGCAGAAAAAAAGAAATGTGTTTCCTACTCATACAGACCATATGTAGTTCAACTCTGCTTATGAAACTGATACAAACAACAGCTCCTCTTACATAAATGCGCTTTAGTTAATAGTGAGAATCATGTTGGGTTCGTGAACTGCGAAAAATCATTTGAGCCCAAAATTCCCTGGGTTTACCTGAAATGACCTGCTCATTGTAGGAAGACAAAGATCCTGGGGTTTAACTCCGTTTCTGAAGGCAAATTCAGACAAGAATTCTCATCCCTAAAAAAGAATCTGTTTTAAGGCAAGAATCATCCTCTTCTTTCCAGCATGTCCAATACAGTACGAACCATGAGCATGACCTGAAAAAAAGAACTGTGTTTGTACTCATACGGACCAAATGTAGTTCAACTCTGCTTATGAAATGATACAGACAACAGCTCCTCTTATATAAATTCTCTGTAGTTAATAGTGATAATCGCGTTGGGTACTAGAACTGTGTAAAGTCATTTGAGCCGAAAATTCACTTGGTTTATGAGAAATGAACTCTTGCTTGTGTGAAGACACAGACCATGGGGTTTAACTCCATTTGTGAAGGGAAATTCAGACCAGAGTTCTCATCCATGAAACACACCCTGTTTTAATGCAAGAAGCAAGCTCTTCTTTTCATAGTCTAATAAACAGCAAGAACCATGAGCATGCCCTGAAAAAAAGAACTTTGTTTCCTACTCAGACGGACCATATGTAGTTCAACTCTGCTTATGAAACTGATACAAAGCACAGCTCCTATTACATAAATGCTCTTTAGTTAATAGTGAGAATCGCGTTGCGTTTGTGAACTGCGAAAAATCATTTGAGCCCAAAATTCACTGGGTTTACCAGAACTGAACTCTTGCTTGTAGGAAGGCACAGAGCCTGGGGTTTAACTCCGTTTCTGAAGGGAAATTCAGACCAGAGTTCTCATCCATGAAACACACTCTGTTTCAATGCAAGGAGCATGCTCTTCTTTCCAGTGTCTCCAATACAGCAAGAACAATGTGCATGCCCTGAAAAAAAGAACTGTGCTTCCTACTCATACAGACCATACGTAGATCAACTCTGGTTATGAAACTGATACAAACCACAGCTCCTCTTACATAAATGCTCGTTAGTTAATAGTGAGAATCGGTTTGGGTTGTTGAACTGCAAGTAATCATTTGAGCCGAAAATTCACTTTGTTTACCAGAAATGAACACTTGATTGTAGGAAGACACAGATCCTATATTTAACTCCGTTTCTGAAGAGAAATTCAGACCAGAGTACTCATCCCTGAAACACACTCTGCTTTAATGCAAGAAGCAAACTGTGCTTTCCAGAGTCTAAAACACAGCAAGAACCATGAGCATGCCCTGAAAATAAGAATTGTGTTTCCTACTCATCCGGACCATATTTAGTTCAACTCTAGTTATGAAACTGATACAAACCACAGCTCCTCTTACAGAAATGCTCTTTATTTTATAGTGAGAATCACATTGGGTTCATGAACTGCAAAAAATCATTTGAGCACAAAATTCACTGGGTTAACCAGAAATGAACTCTTGCTTGTAGGAAGACACAGATCCTGTGGTTTAACTCCGTTTCTGAAGGCAAATTCAGACCAGAGTTCTCATCCCTGAAAAACTCTCTGTTTTAAGGCAAGAATCATCCTCTTCTTTCCAGCTTCTCCAATACAGTATGAAACATGTGCATGCCCAGAAAAAGGAACTGTGTTTCCTGCTCATACAGACCATATGTAGTTCAACTCCTGTTATGAAACTGATACAAACCACAGCCCCTCTTACATAAATCCTCTTTAATTAATAGTGAGAATCGCGTTTTGGTTCGTGAACTGCGAAAAATCATTTGAGCCCAAAATTCAAAGTGTTTACCTTAAATGACCTGCTCATTGTAGGAAGACACAGATCCTGGGGTTTAACTCCGTTTCTGAAGGCAAATTCAGAACAGAAATCTCATCCCTGAAAAACAATCTGTTTTAAGGCAAGAATCATCCTCTTCTTCCAGCGTGTCCAATACAGTACGAACCAAGAGCATGCCCAGAAAAAAAGAACTGTGTTTCCTACTCATACGTACCATATTTAGTTCAACTCTGCTTATGAAATTGATACAAACCACAGCTCCTCTTACATAAATGATCTTTAGTTAATAGTGAGAATCATGTTGGGTTCTTTAACTGCGAAAAATCATTTGGGCCAAAAAATCACTGGGTTTACAGGAAATGAACATTTGTTTGTAGGAAGACACTGATCCTGTGATTTAATTCCGTTTCTGAAGTGAAATCAGACCAGAGTTCTCATCACTGAAAAACATTCTCTTTTAAGGCAAGAATCATCCTCTTCTTTCCAGAGTCTCCAATACAGTAACAAAAATTAGCTTGCCCAGAAAAAAAGAACTATGTTTCCTACTCATACGGACCATATGTAGTTCAACTCTGCTTATGAAACTGATACAAACAACAGCTCCTCTTACATAAAAGCGCTTTAGTTAATAGTGAGAATCATGTTGGGTTCGTGAACTGGGAAAAATCATTTGAGCCCAAAATTCCCTGGGTTTACCTGAAATGACCTGCTCATTGTAGGAAGACACAGATCCTGGGGTTTAACTCCGTTTCTGAAGGCAAATTCAGACAAGAATTCTCATCCCTAAAAAACAATCTGTTTTAAGGCAAGAATCATCCTCTTCTTTCCAGCGTGTCCAATACAGTACGACCCATGAGCCTGACCAGAAAAAAAGAACTGTGTTTGTACTCATACGGACCAAATGTAGTTCAACTCTGGTAATGAAATTATACAGACAACAGCTCCTCTTACATAAATTCTCTTTAGTTGATAGTGATAATCGTGTTGGGTACTAGAACTGTGTAAAGTCATTTGAGCTGAAAAATCACGTGTTTACCAGAAATGAACTCTTGCTTGTAGGAAGACACAGATCATGGGGTTTAACTCCGTTTGTGAAGGGAAATTCAGACCAGAGTACCCATCCATGAAACATACCCTGTTTTATTGCAAGATGCAGGCTCTTCTTTCCAGAGTCTCCAATACAGCAAGTACCATGAGCATGCCTTGAAAAAAAGAACTGTTTTTCCTACTCATACGGACCATATGTAGATCATCTCTGCTTATGAAGCTGATACAAACCACAGCTCCTCTTACATAAATGCTCTTTAGTTAATAGTGAGATTCGCGTTGGGTTCGTGAACTGCAAAATATCATTTAAGCGCAAAAATCACTTGGTTAACCAGAAATGAACTCTTGCTTGTAGGAAGACACAGATCCTGTGGTTTAACTCCGTTTCTGAAGAGAAATTCAGACCAGAGTAATCATCCCTGAAACACAGTCTGTTTTAACGCAGGAAGCAAGCTCTTCTTTCCAGAGTCTAAAATACAGCAAGAACCATGAGCATGCCCTGAAAAAAAGAACTGTGTTTCCTACTCATACAAACCATATGTAGTTCAACTCTGCTTATGAAACTGATACAAAACGCAGCTCTTCTTCGATAAATGCTCTTTAGTTAATAGTGAGAATCATGTTGGTTTCGGGAACAGCGAAAAATCATTTGAGCCTAAAATTTACTGGCTTTACCAGAAATGAACTCTTGCTTGTAGTAAGTCACTGATCTTGCGGTTTAATTCCGTTTCTGAAGTGAAATAAGACCAGAGTTCTCATCACTGAAAAACATTCTGTTTTAAGGCAAGAATCATCCTCTTCTTTCCAGCGTCTCCAATATAGTAAGAAAAATTAGCTTGCCCAGAAAAAAATAACTATGTTTCCTACTCATACGGACCATATGTAGTTCAACTCTGCTTATGAAACTGATACAAACAACAGCTCCTCTTACATAAATGCGCTTTAGTTAATAGTGAGAATCATGTTGGGTTCGTGAACTGCGAAAAATCATTTGAGCCCAAAATTCCCTGGGTTAACAAGAAATGACCTCTTGCTTGTAGGAAGACACAGATCCTGGGGTTTAACTCCATTTCAGAAGGGAAATTCAGACAAGAGTTCTCATCCCTAAAAAAGAATCTGTTTTAAGGGAAGAATCATCCTCTTCTTTCCAGCATGTCCAATACAGTACGAACCATGAGCATGACCTGAAAAAAAGAACTGTGTTTGTACTCATAAGGTCCAAATGTAGTTCAACTCTGCTTATGAAATGATACAGACACCAGCTCCTCTTATATAAATTCTCTGTAGTTAATAGTGATAATCGCGTTGGGTACTAGAACTGTGTAAAGTCATTTGAGCTGAAAATTCACTTGGTTTACGAGAAATGAACTCTTGCTTGTGTGAAGACACAGATCATGGGGTTTAACTCCGTTTGTGAAGGGTAATTCAGACCAGAGTTCTCATCCATGAAACACACCCTGTTTTAATGCAAGAAGCAACCTCTTCTTTCCATAGTCTAAAAATCAGCAAGAACCATGAGCATGCCCTGAAAAAAAGAACTTTGTTTCCTACTCAGACGGACCATATGTAGTTCAACTCTGCTTGTGAAACTGATACAAACCTCAGCTCCTCTTACATAAATGCTCTTTAGTTAATAGTGAGTATCGCGTTGTGTTCGTGAACGAAGAATAATCATTTGAGCCCAAAATTCTCTGGGTTAACCAGAAATGAACTCTTGCTTTTAGGAAGACACAGATCCTGGGGTTTAACTCCGTTTCTGAAGAGAAATTCAGACCAGAGTACTCATCCCTGAAACACACTCTGTTTTAACGCAAGAAGCAAGCTCTGCTTTCCAGATTCTAAAATACAGCAAGAACCATGTGCATGCCCTGAAAAAAAACAACTGTGTTTCCTACTCAAACAGACCATATGTAGTTCAACTCTGCTTATGAAACTGATACAAAATGCAGCTCTTCTTCCATAAATGCTCTTTAGTTAATAGTGAGAATCATGTTGGTTTCAGGAACAGCGAAAAATCATTTGAGCCTAAAATTTACTGGCTTTACCATATATGAACAATTGCTTGTAGTAAGTCACTGATCCTGAGGTTTAACTCCGTTTCTGAAGAGAAACTCAGACCAGAGTTCTCATTCCTGAAACACACTCTGCTTTAATGCAAGAAGCTCTTCTTTCCAGAGTATAAAATACAGCAAGAAACATGAGCATGCCCTGAAAAAAATAACTGTGTATCCTACTCATAAGGACCATATGTATTCAACTCTGCTTATGAAACTTATACAAACCACAGCTCTGCTTACATCAATGCTCTTTAGTTAATAGTGAATATCGCGTTGGCTTTGTGAACTGTGTAAACTCATTTGAGCCGAAAATTTACTTTGTTTACCCGAAATGAACTCTTGCAGGTAGGAAGACACAGATCCTGGGGTTTAATTCCATTTGTGAATGGAAATTCAGACCAGAGTTCTCATCCATGAAACCCATTCTGTTTTGTGCAAGAAGCAAGCTCTTCTTTCCAGCGTCTCCAATACAGCAAGAACCACGAGCATGCCATGAAAAAAAGAACTGTGTTTCCTACTCTTATGGATCATATGAAGTTCAACTCTGCTTATGAAACTGATACAAACCACAGCTCCTCTTACATCAATGCTCTTTAGTTAATAGTGAGAATCGCGTTGGGTTCGTGAACTGCGAAAAATCATTTGAGTCAAAAATTCACTGGGTTAACAAGAAATGACCTCTTGCTTGTAGGAAGACACAGATCCTGGGGTTTAACTCCGTTTCAGAAGGGAAATTCAGACAAGAGTTCTCATGCCTTAAACACATTCTTTTTTGAGGCATGAATCATCCTCTTCACTCCAGGTTCTCCAATAGAGTAAGAACCATGAGCATGCGCAGAAAAAAAGAAATGTGTTTCCTACTCATACGGATCATATGTAGTACAACTCTGCTTATGAAACTGATACAGACCATATCTCCTCTTACATAAAGGCTCTTTAGTTAATAGTGAGAATCGCGTTGTGTTCGTGAACGAAGAATAATCATTTGAGCCCAAAATTCTCTGGGTTAACCAGAAATGAACTCTTGCTTGTAGGAAGACACAGATCCTGGGGTTTAACTCCGTTTCTGAAGGGAAATTCAGCCCAGAGTACTCATCCCTGAAACACACTGCTTTAAGGCAAGAAGCAAGCTCTTATTTCCAGAGTCTAAAATAAAGCAAGAACCATGAGCATGCCCTGAAAAAAAGAATGTATTTCCTACTCATTCAGACCATATGAAGTTCAACTCTGCTTATGAAACTGATACAAACCACAGCTCCTGTTACATACATGCTCTTTAGTTAATAGTGATAATCGTTTTGGGTTCGTGAACTGTGTAAAGTCATTTGAGCCGAAAATTCACTTGGTTAACCAGAAATGAACTCTTGCTTGGAGGAAACACAGATTCTAGGGTTTAACCCCGTTTCAGAAGGCAAATTCAGACCAGAATCGTCATCCCTTAAAAACACTCTGTTTTAAGGCATGAATCATCCTCTTCTTTCCAGGTTCTCCATTACAGTAAGAACCATGAGCATGCCAAGAAAAAAAGAACTGTGTTTCCTACTCATACGGACCATATGTAGTTCAACTCTGCTTATGAAACTGATACAAACAGCAGCTCCTCTTACATAAATGCGCTTTAGTTAATAGTGAGAATCATGTTGGGTTCGTGAACTGCGAACAATCATTTGAGCCCAAAATTCCCTGGGTTTACCTGAAATGACCTGCTCATTGTAGGAAGACAAAAATCCTGGGGTTTAACTCCGTTTATGAAGGCAAATTCAGACAAGAATTCTCATCCCTAAAAAAGAATCTGTTTTAAGGCAAGAATCATCCTCTTCTTTCCAGCATGTCCAATACATTACGAACCATGAGCATGACCTGAAAAAAAGAACTGTGTTTGTACTCATACGGACCAAATGTAGTTCAACTCTGCTAATGAAATGATACAGAAAACAGCTCCTCTTATATAAATTCTCTGTAGTTAATAGTGATAATCGCGTTGGGTACTAGAACTGTGTAAAGTCATTTGAGCCGAAAATTCACTTGGTTTACCAGAAATGAACTTTTGCTTGTGTGAAGACACAGATCATGGAGTTTAACTCCGTTTGTGAAGGGAAATTCAGACCAGAGTTCTCATCCATGAAACACACCCTGTTTTAATGCAAGAAGCAAGCTCTTCTTTCCATAGTCTAAAAAACAGCAAGAACCATGAGCATGCCCTGAAAAAAAGAACTTTGTTTCCTACTCAGACGGACCATATGTAGTTCAACTCTGCTTATGAAACTGATACAAACCTCAGCTCGGTTTACATAAATGCTCTTTAGTTAATAGTGAGAATCACGTTGGGTTCAAGAAATGTGTAAATTCATTTGAGCAAAAAATTCACTGGGTTTACCAGAAATGAACTCTTGTTTGTAGGATGACACAGATCCTGGGCTTTAACTCCGTTTCTGAAGGGAAATTCAGACCAGAGTTCTCATCCCTGAAACACAATCTGTTTTACCACAAGAAGCAAGCTCGTCTTTCCAGCGTCTCCAATACAGCAAGAACCATGAGCATGCCCTCAAGAAAGAACTGTGCTTCCTGCTCAAATGGACCATATGTAGATCAACTCTGCTTAAGAAACTGATACAAACCACAGCTCCTCTTAAATAAATGCTCTTTAGTTAATAGTGATAATCGTGTTGGGTTCGTGAACTGTGAAACATCATTTGAGCACAATATTCACTGGGTTTACAAGAAATGAACTCTTGCTTGTAGGAAGACACTGATCCTGGGGTTTAACTCCGATTATTAAGGGAAGTGCAGACCAGTGTTCTCATCAATGAAAAACACTCTGTTTTCACGCAAGAAGCAAGCTCTTCTTTCTAGCATCTCCAATATAGTAAGAAACACGAGCATGGCCAAAAAAAAAGAACTGTGTTTCCCACTCATACGGACCATATGTAATTCAACTCTGCTTATGAAACTCATACAAACCACAGCTCCTTTACATAAATGCTCTTTAGTTAATAGTGAGAATCACGTTGTGTTCATGATTTGTGTAAAATCATTTGAGCCCAAAATTCACTGGATTTTCCAGAAATGAACTCTTGCTTGAAGGAAGACACATATACTGTGGTTGAACTCCGTTTCTGATGTGAAATTCAGACCAGAGTTCTCATCCCTGAAACACACTCTGATTTAAGGCAAGGGTCATCCTATTCTTTCCACCGTCTCCAATACAGTAAGAACCACGAGCATGCCCAGAAAAAAAGAACTGTGTTTCCTACTTTTAGAGACCATATGTAGTTCAACTCTGCTTATGAAACTGATAGAATCCACAGCTCCTCTTACATAAATCTTCTTTCGTTAAAAGTGAGCATCACGTTGGGTATGTGAACCAAGAAAAATCATTTGAGCCCAAAATTCACTGAGATTACCAGAAATGAACTCTTTCTTGTAGGAAGACACAGATCCTGGGCATTAACTCTGATTCTGAAGGGAAATTCAGAACAGAGTTCTCAACCCTGAAACACACTCTGTTTTAACACAAGAAGCAAGCTCTTCTTTCCAGATTCTAATGTACAGCAAAATAATGAACATGCCCTGAAAAAAAAATTGTGTTTCCTACTCATACTGACCATATGTAGTTCTACTCTGCTTATGAAACTGATACAAACCACAGCTCCTCTTACATAAATGCTCTTTAGTTAATAGTGAGAATTGCATTGGGTTTTTGAACTGTGTAAAATCATTTCAGCCCAAAATTTTCTTTGTTTACCAGAAATGAACACTTGCATGTAGGAAGACACAGACCCTGTGGTTGAACTCGGTATCTGAAGTGAAATTCAGACCAGTGTTCTCATCCATGAAACACACTCTGTTTTAACACAAGGAGCAAGCTCTTCTTTCTAGCGTCTCCAACAGCAAGAATCATGAGCATGCCCAGAAAAAAAAACTGTGTTTCCTACTCATTAGGACCACATGTAATTCAACTCTCCTAATGAAACTGAAACAAACCACAGCTACTCTTACATAAATGCTCTTTAGTTAATAGTGAGAATCGTGTTGGGTTCAAGAAATGTGTAAATTCATTTGAGCCCAAACTTCACTGGGTTTACCAGAAATGAACTCTTGTTTGTAGGATGACAGAGATCCTGGGCTTTAACTCCGTTTCTGAAGGGAAATTCAGACAAGAGTTCGCATCCCTGAAACACAATCTGTTTTAACGCAAGAAGCAAGCTCGTCTTTCTAGCGTTTCCAATACAGCAAGAACCATGAGCATGCCCTCAAGAAAGAACTGTGTTTCCTGCTCAAATGGACCATATGTAGATCAACTCTGCTTATGAAACTGATACAAACCACAGCTCCTCTTACATAAATGCTCTTTAGTTAATAGTGATAATCGCGTTGGATTCGTGAACTGCGAAACATCATTTGAGCCCAATATTCACTGGGTTTACAAGAAATGAACTCTTGCTTGTAGGAAGACACTGATCCTGGGGTTTAACTAGGTTTCTTAAGTGAAATTCAGACCAGAGTTCTCATCCCTGAAAAACTCTCTGTTTTAAGGCATGAATCATCCTCTTCTTTCCAAGGACTGAATACAGTAAGAACCATGCGCATGCCAAGAAAAAAAGATCTCTGTTTCCTACTCATGCGGACCATATGTAGTTCAACTCTGCTTATGAAATTGATACAGACCACAGCTCCTCTTACATAAATGCTCTTTAGTTAATAGTGAGAATCACGTTGGGTTCAAGAAATGTGTAAAATCATTTGTGTCCAAAATTCCCTGGGTTTACCAGAAAAGAACTCTTTTTTGTAGGATGACACAGATCCTGGTGTTGAACTCCGTTTCTGAAGGGAAATTCAGACCAGAGTTCTCATCCCTGAAACACAATCTGTTTTAACGCAAGAAGCAAGCTCTTTTTCCCAATTTCTAAAATACAGCAAGAACCATGAGCATGCCCTGATTAAAAGAACTGTGTTTCCTACTCATACAGACCATATGTCGTTCAACTCTGCTTATGAAACTGATAGAAACCACAGCTCCTCTTACATAAATGCTCTTTAGTTAATAGTGAGAATCGTATTAGGTTTTTGAACTGTGTAAAATCATTTGAGCCCAAAATTTACTTGGTTTACCAGAAAGGAACACTTGCTTGTAGGAAGACACAGATCCTGTGGTTTAACTCCGTTTCAGAAGGGAAATGCAGACCAGTGTTCTCATCAATGAAAAACACTCTGTTTTCAAGCAAGAAGCAAGCTCTTCTTTCTAGCATCTCCAATATAGTAAGAAACATGAGCATGCCCAGAAAAAAAGAAATGTGTTTCCTACTCATATCGACCATATGTAATTCAACTCTGCTTATGAAACTGAAACAAACCACAGCTCCTCTTACATAAATGCTCTTTAGTTAATAGTGAGAATCACGTTGTGTTCGTGATCTGTGTAAATTCATTTGAGCCCAAAATTCACTGGATTTTCCAGAAATGAACTCTTGCTTGTAGGAAGACACATATCCTGTGGTTGAACTCCGTTTCTGAAGTGAAATTCAGACCAGAGTTCTCATCCCTGAAACACACTCTGATTTAAGGCAAGGGTCATCCTATTCTTTCCACCGTCTCCAATACAGTAAGAACCACGAACATGCCCAGAATAAAAGAACTGTGTTTCCTAATTATAGAGACCATATGTAGTTCAACTCTGCTTATGAAACTGATAGAATCCACAGCTCTTCTTACGTAAATCCTCTTTCGTTAAAAGTGAGAATCGCGTTGGGTATGTGAACCGAGAAAAATCATTTGAGCCCAAAATTCACTGAGATTACCAGAAATGAACTCTTTCTTGTAGGAAGACAAAGATCCTGGGCATTAACTCCGATTCTGAAGGGAAATTCAGAACAGAGTTCTCAACCCTGAAACACACTCTGTTTTAACACAAGAAGCAAGCTCTTCTTTCCAGATTCTAATGTACAGCAAAATAATGAACATGCTCTGAAAAAAAGAATTGTGTTTCCTACTCATACTGACCATATGTAGTTCTACTCTGCTTACGAAACTGATACATACCACAGCTCCTCTTACATAAATGCTCTTTAGTTAATAGTGAGAATTGCATTGGGTTTTTGAACTGTGTAAAATCATTTCAGCCCAAAATTTTCTTTGTTTACCAGAAATGAACACTTGCATGTAGGAAGACACAGACCCTGTGGTTGAACTCGGTATCTGAAGTGAAATTCAGACCAGTGTTCTCATCCATGAAACACACTCTGTTTTAACACAAGGAGCAAGCTCTTCTTTTCAGCGTCTCCAACAGCAAGAATCATGAGCATGCCCAGAAAAAAAAACTGTGTTTCCTACTCATTAGGACCATATGTAATTCAAATCTGCTTATGAAACTGAAACAAACCACAGCTACTCTTACATAAATGCTCTTTAGTTAATAGTGACAATCGGGTTGGGTTCAAGAAATGGGTAAATTCATTTGATCCCAAAATTCACTGGGTTTACCAGAAATGTACTCTTGCTTGGAAGAAGACAATGATCCTGCGGTTTAACTACATTTCTGAAGGCAAATTCAGACCAGAGTTCTCATTCCTGAAACACACTGTGTTTTAACCCAAGAAGCAAGCTCTTCTTTCCAGAGTCTAAAATACAGCAAGAACCATGATCATGGCCTGAAAAAACGAACTGTGATTCCTACTCATACGGACCATATTTAGTTCAATTCTGCTTATGAAACTGATACAAACCACAGCTCCTCTTACATAAATCCTCTTTAGTTAAAAGTGAGAATAGCGTAGGGTTTGTGAACTACGAAAACTCATTTGAGCCCAAAATTCACTTGGATAACCAGAAATGAACTCTTGCTTGTAGGCAGACACAGATCCAGGGTTTTAACTCCGTTTCTGAAGGGAAATTCAGACCTGAGTTCTCATCCCTGAAACATACTCTGTTTTAAAGCAACAATCATCCTCTTCTTTCCAGAGTCTAAAATACAGCAAGAACTATGAGCATGGCCTGAAAAAAGGAATTGTGATTACTACTCATACTGACCATATGTAGATCAACTCTGCTTATGAAAATGCTCTTTAATTAATAGTGATAATCACGTTGGATTCTAATACTGTGTAAAGTCTTTTGAGCCAAAAATTCACTTGGTTTACCAGAAATGAACTCTTATTGGTAGGAAGACACAGATCATGGATTTTAACTCTCTTTGTGAAGGGAAATTCAGTCCAGTGGTCTCATCCATGAAACACACCCTGTTTCAATGCAAGAAGCAAGCTCTTCTTTCCCATGTCACCAATACAGCAAGAACCATGAGCATCCCCTGAAAAAAACAACTGTGTTTCCTAGTCATACGGACCATATGTAGTTCAACTCTGCTTATGAAACTGATACAAACAACACCTCCTCTTACATAAATTCTCTTTAGTTAATAGTGAGAATCATGTTGGGTTCGTGAACTACGAAAAATCATTTGGGCCAAAAAATCACTGGGTTTACCAGAAATGAACCCTTGCTTGTAGGAAGACACAGATCCCGGGCTTTAACTCCTTTTCTGCAGGGAAATTCAACCAGAGTTCTCATCCCTGAAACACACTCTGTTTAAACAAAGAAGCACGCTCTTCTTTCCAGAGTCTAAAATACAGCAATAACAATGAGCATGGACTGAAAAAAAAACTCTGTTTCCTATTCATACAGACCATATGTAGTTCAACTCTGCTTATGAAACTGATACAGACCACACCTCCTCTTTCATAAATGCTCTTTAGTTAATAGTGTGAATACCGTAGGGTTCCTGAACTGCGAAAAATCATTTGACCCCAAAAATCACTGGGTTTACCAGAAATGAACTCTTGCTTGTAGGAAGACATTGATCCTGGGGTTTAACTCCTTTTTTGAAGACAAATTCAGACCATAGTTCTCATCCCTGAACACACACTGTCTTAAGGCAAGAATCATCCACTTCTTTCCAACGTCTCCAATATAGTAAGAAACATGAGCATGCCCAGAAATAAAGAACTGTGTTTCCAAGTAATATAGACCATATGTAGTTCAACTCGGCTTTTGAAACTGATAAAAACCACAGCTCCTCTTATATAAATGCTCTTAAGTTAATAGTGAGAATAGCGTAGGGTTCGTGAATTGTGAAAAATCATTTGGGCCAAAATTCACTGGGTTTACCAGAAATGCACTCTTATTGTAGGAAGAAACAGATCCTGGG
Source organism: Onychomys leucogaster (assembly GCA_949786385.1). Taxonomy (NCBI): domain Eukaryota; kingdom Metazoa; phylum Chordata; class Mammalia; order Rodentia; family Cricetidae; genus Onychomys; species Onychomys leucogaster. The sequence continues at coordinate 1,363,420 of CATKUP010000117.1, read as the reverse complement.
GCTTAACTCCTTTTCTGAAGACAAATTCAGACCAGAGTTCTCATCCCTGAAAAACACGCTGTTTTAAGGCAAGTATCATCCTCTTCTCTCCAGCGTCTCCAATATAGTAAGAAACATGATCATGCCCAGAATAAAGAACTGTGTTTGCTACTCATACAGACCATATGTAGTTCAACTCTGCTTTTGAACCTGATACAAAGCACAGCTTCTCTTACATAAATCCTCATTGGTTAATAGTGAGAATAGCGTATGGTTCGTTAACTGTGAAAATTAATTTGAGCCCAAAATTCACTGGGTTTACCAGAAATGTACTCTAGCTTGTAGGAAGACACAGATCCTGGGGTTTAACAACGTTTCTGAAGGGAAATTCAGACCAGAGTTCTCATCACTGAAACACACTCTGTTTTAAGTCATCAATCATCCTCTTCTTTGCAGCGTCTCCAATATAGTAAGAAACACGAGCATGCCCAGAAAAAAATGAACTGGGTTTCCTACTCAGACGGACCATATGTAGTTCACCTCTGCTTATGAAACTGATACAGACCACAGCTCCTCTTACAAAAGTCCTCTTTAGTTAATAGTGACAATCGGGTTGGGTTCAAGAAATGTGTAAATTCATTTGATCCCAAAATTCACTGGGTTTACCAGAAATGACCTCTTGTTTGTAGGATGACACAGATCCTGGGCTTTAACTCCGTTTCTGAAGGGAAATTCAGACAAGAGTTCTCATCCCTGAAACACAATCTGTTTTAACGCAAGAAGCAAGCTCCTCTTTCCAGCGTCTGCAATACAGGAAGAACCATGAGCATGCCCTCAAGAAAGAACTGTCTTTCTGACTCAAACGCACCATATGAGATCAACTATGTTTACGAAACTGATACAAACCACAGCTCCTCTTACATAAATGCTCTTTAGTTAATAGTGAGAATCGCATTGGGTTTGTGAACTGCAAAACATTATTTGAGCTCAAAATTCACTGGGTTTACCAGAAATGAAAACTTGCATGTAGGAAGACACTGATCCTGGGGTTAAAAACGATTCTGAGGACAAATTCAGACAAGAGATCTCATCCCTGAAAAACATTATTTTAAGACAAGAATCATCCTCTTTTTTGCAGCGTCTCCAATATAGTAAGAAACATGAGCATGCCCAGAACAAAAGAACTGTGTTTCCTACTCAGACGGACCATATGTAGTTCAACTCTGCTTATGAAACTGATACAAACCACAGATAATCTTACAAAAATGCTCTCTAGTTATTAGTGACAATCGCATTGGATTCTAATACTGGGTAATGTCTTTTGAGCCAAAAATTCAATTGGGTAACCAGAAATGAACTCTTGCTGGTAGGAAGACAAAGATGATGATATTTAACTCTGTTTGTGAAGGGAAATTCAAACCAGAGTTCTCATCCATGAAACACACCCTGTTTTAATGCAAGAAGCAAGCTCTTCTTTCCTGCGTCTCCAATATAGTAAATAACATGAGCATGCATAGAAAAAAAGAACTGTGTTTCCTTCTAATACAGACCATATGTAGTTCAACTCTGCTTATGAAACTGATACAAACCACAGCTCCTCTTACATAAATCCTCTTTAGTTAATAGTTAGAATAGTGTATGGTTCGTGAACTGTGAAAAATCATTTGAGCCCAAAATTCATTGGGTTTAGCAGAACTGAACTCTTGCTTGTAGGAAGACACAGATCCTGGGGTTTAACTCCATTTCTGAAGGGAAGTTCAGACCAGAGACTCATCCCTGAAACACACTCTGTTTTAACGCAAGAAGCAAGCTCTTCTTTCCAGAGTGTAAAATACAGAAAGAACAATGAGCATGCCCTCAAAAAAAGAACTGTGTTTCCTACTCATACAGACCATATGTAGTTCAACTCTGCTTATGAAACTGATACAAACCAAGGCTCCGCTTACATAAATTCTCTTTAGTTAATAGTGAGAATCATGTTGCGTTCGTGAACTGCGAAAAAACATTTGAACCCAAAATTCACTGTGTTTACCAGAAATGAACTTGCTTGTAGGAAGAAACAGATCCTGGGGTTTAACTCCGTTTATGAAGGCAAATTCAGACCTGAGTTCTCATCCCTGAAAAACACTCTGTATTAAGGCAAGAATCATCCTCTTCTTTCCAGCATCTCCAATATAGTAAGAAACATGAGCATGCCCAGAAAAAAAGAACTGTGTTTCCTACTCATACGGATCATATGTAGTTCAACTCTGCTTATGAAGCTGATACAAAGCACAGCTCCTCTTACATTAATGCTCTTTAGTTAATAGTGAGAATCATGTTGGGTTCTTGAATTGCAAAAATCATTTGTGCCAAAAAATCACTGGGGTACCAGAACTGAACTCTTGCTTGTAGGAAGACACAGATCATGGGGTTTAACTCCGTTTCTGAAGGCAAATTCAGACCAGAGTTCTCATTCCTGAAAAACAATCTGTTTTAAGAAAAGAATCATCCTCTTCTTTCAAGCGTCTCCAATATACTAAGAAACATGAGCATGCCCAGAAAAAAGAACTGTGTTTCCTCCTCATACGGATCATATGTAGTTCAAATGTGCTTAGGAAAATTATACAAACCACAGCTCATATTACATTAATGCTCTTTAGTTAATAGTGAGAATCGGTTTGGGTTGCTGAACTGCGAAAAAATCATTTGAGCCCAAAATTCACTTGGTTTACCAGAACTGAACTCTTGCTTGTAGGAAGACACAGATCCTGGGGTTTAACTCCATTTCTGAAGGGAAATTCAGACCAGAGTTCTCATCCCTGAAACACTCTCTGTTTTACCGCAAGGAGCAAGCTCTTCTTCCCAGAGTCTAATATACAGCAACAACAAGGAGCATGCTCTGAAAAAAAGAACTGTGTTTCCTACTCAGACGGACCATATGTAGTTCAACTCTGCGTATGAACCTGATACAAACCACAGCTTCTCTTACATAAATGCTCATTAGTTAAAAGTGATAATCGCGTTGGGTTCTAGAACTGTCTAAAGTCATTTGAGCGGAAAATTCTATTGGTTTCCCAGAAATGAACACTTGCTTGTAGGAAGACACAGATCATGGGGTTTAACTCCTTTTCTGAAGGCAAATTCAGACCAGAGTTCTCATCCCTGAAACATACTCTGTTTTAAGGCAAGAATCATCCTCTTCTTTCCAACATTTCCAATATAGTAAGAAACATGAGCATGCCCAGAAAAAAAGAACTGTGTTTCCGACTCATACAGAAAATATGTAGTTCAACTCTGCTTATGAAATGATACAGACCACAGCTCCACTTAAATCAATGCTCTTTAGTTAATAGTAAGAATAGCGTTGGGATCCTGAACTGCAAAAAATCAATTGAGCCCAAAATTCACTGGGTTTAGCAGAACTGAACTCTTGCTTGTAGGAAGACACAGATCCTGGGGTTTAACTCCGTTTCTGAAGGGAAGTTCAGACCAGAGTTCTCATCCCTGAAACACACTCTGTTTTAACGCAAGAAGCAAGCTCTTCTTTCCAGAGTCTAAAATACAGCAAGAACAATGAGCATGCCCTGAATAAAAGAACTGTGTTTCCTACTCATACGGACCATATGTTGTTCAACTCTGCTTATGAAACTGATACAAACCACAGCTCCTCTTACATAAATGCTATTTAGTTAATACTGAGAATCGTGTTGGGTTCGTGAACTGCGAAAAATCATTTGAACCCAAAATTCACTGTGTTTAGAAGAAATGAACTTGCTTGTAGGAAGACACAGATCCTGGGGTTTAACTCCGTTTATGAAGGCAAATTCAGACCTGAGTTCTCATCCCTGAAAAACACTCTGTTTTAAGGCAAGAATCATCCTCTTCTTTCCAGCGTCTCCAATATAGTAAGAAACATGAGCATGCCCAGAAAAAAAGAACTGTGTTTCCTACTCATACGGATCATATGTAGTTCATCTCGGCTTATGAAACTGATACAAACCACAGCTCCTCTTACATTAATGCTCTTTAGTTAATTCTGAGAATCGTGTTGGGTTCGTGAACTGCTAAAAATCATTTGAGCCGAAAATTCACTGGGTTAACCAGAAATGAACTCTTGGTTGTAGGAAGACACAGATCCTCGGGTTTAACTCCGTTTATGAAGGCAAAATCACAACAGAATTCTCAACCGTGAAAAACACTCTGTTCTCAGGCAAGAATCATCCTATTCTTTCCAGCGTGTCCAATACAGTAAGAACCATGAGCATGCCCACAAAAAAAAGAACTTTGTTTCCTACTCATATGGACCATATGTAGTTCAACTCTGCTTATGAAATGATACAGACCGCAGCTCCTCTTAGATAAATGCTTTTAGTTAAAAGTGATAATCGCATTGGGTTCTAGAACTGTCTAAAGTCATTTGATCAGAAAATTCTCTTTGTTTACCAGAAATGAACAATTGCTTGTAGGAAGACACAGATCCTGGGGTTTAACTCCGTTTCTGAAAGGAAGTTCACACAAGAGTTCTCATCCCTGAAACATACTCTGTTTTAACGCAAGAAGCAAGCTCTTCTTTCCAGAGTGTAAAATACAGAAAGAACAATGAGCATGCCCTCAAAAAAAGAACTGTGTTTCCTACTCATACAGACCATATGTAGTTCAACTCTGCTTATGAAACTGATACAAACCAAGGCTCCGCTTACATAAATTCTCTTTAGTTAATAGTGAGAATCATGTTGCGTTCGTGAACTGCGAAAAAACATTTGAACCCAAAATTCACTGTGTTTACCAGAAATGAACTTGCTTGTAGGAAGAAACAGATCCTGGGGTTTAACTCCGTTTATGAAGGCAAATTCAGACCTGAGTTCTCATCCCTGAAAAACACTCTGTATTAAGGCAAGAATCATCCTCTTCTTTCCAGCATCTCCAATATAGTAAGAAACATGAGCATGCCCAGAAAAAAAGAACTTTGTTTCCTACTCATACGGATCATATGTAGTTCAACTCTGCTTATGAAACTTTTAAAAACCACAGCTCCTCTTACATTAATGCTCTTTAGTTAATAGTGAGAGTCATGTTGGGTTCTTGAATTGCGAAAAATCATTTGTGCCAAAAAATCACTGGGTTACCAGAACTGAACTCTTGCTTGTAGGAAGACACAGATCCTGGGGTTTAACTCCGTTTCTGAAGGCAAATTCAGACCAGAGTTCTCATCCCTGAAACACTCTCTGTTTTAACGAAAGAAGCAAGCTCTTCTTTCCAGAGTCTATAATACAGCAAGAACCATGAGCATGCCCTGAAAAAAAAAACTGTGTTTCCGACTCATACGGACCAATGTAGTTCAACTCTGCTTATGAAACTGATACAAACCACAGCTTCTCTTACATAAATGCTCATTAGTTAAAAGTGAAAATCGCGTTGGGTTCTAGAACTGTCTAAAGTCATTTGAGCGGAAAATTCTATTGGTTTACCAGGAATGAACACTTGCTTGTAGGAAGACACAGATCATGGGGTTTAACTCCTTTTCTGAAGGCAAATTCAGACCAGAGGTCTCATCCCTGAAAAACAATCTGTTTTAAGTCAAGAATCGTCCTCTTTCCAGCCTCTCCAATATAGTAAGAAACATGAGCATGCCCAGAAAAAAAGAACTGTGTTTCCTACTCATACGGATCATATGTAGTTCAACTCTGCTTATGAAAATGATACAAACCACAGCTCCTCTTACATTAATGCTCTTTAGTTAAAAGTGAGAATCGGGTTGAGTTGCTGAACTGCGAAAAATCATTTGAGCCCAAAATTCACTTGGTTTACCAGAACTGAACTCTTGCTTGTAGGAAGACACAGATCCTGGGGTTTAACTCCGTTTCTCAAGGGAAATTCAGACCAGAGTTCTCAACCCTGAAACACTCTCTGTTTTAACGCAAGAAGCAAACTCTTCTTTCCAGAGTCTAAAATACAGCAAGAACAATGAGAATGCCCTGAAAAAAAGAACTGTGTTTCCTACTCATACGGACCATATGTAGTTCAACCCTGCTTATGAAACTGATACAAACTACAGCTCCTCTTACATTAACGCTCTTTAGTTAATTCTGAGAATTGTGTTGGGTTCGTGAACTGCCAAAAATCATTTGAACCTAAAATTCACTGCGTTTACCAGAAATGAACTTGCTGGTTAGGAAGACACAGATCCTGGGGTTTAACTCCATTTCTGAAGGGAAATTCAGACCTGAGTTCTTATCCCAGAAAAAGACTCTGTTTTAAGGCCAGAATCATCCTCTTCTTTCCAGCATTTCCAATATAGTAAGAAACATGAGCATGCCCAGAAAAAAAGAACTGTGTTTCCGACTCATACAGAAAATATGTAGTTAAACTCTGATTATGAAATGATACAGACCGCAGCTCCTCTTAAATAAATGCTCTTTAATTAATAGTAAGAATAGCGTTGGGTTCCTGAACTGCGAAAAATCAATTGAGCCCAAATTCACTGGGTTTAGCAAAACTGAACTCTTGCTTGTAGGAAGACACAGATCCTCGGGTTTAACTCCGTTTATGAAGGCAAAATCACAACAGAATTCTCAACCGTGAAAAACACTCTGTTCTCAGGCAAGAATCATCCTATTCTTTCCAGCGTGTCCAATACAGTAAGAACCATGAGCATGCCCACAAAAAAAAGAACTTTGTTTCCTACTCATATGGACCATATGTAGTTCAACTCTGCTTATGAAATGATACAGACCGCAGCTCCTCTTAGATAAATGCTTTTAGTTAAAAGTGATAATCGCATTGGGTTCTAGAACTGTCTAAAGTCATTTGATCAGAAAATTCTCTTTGTTTACCAGAAATGAACAATTGCTTGTAGGAAGACACAGATCCTGGGGTTTAACTCCGTTTCTGAAAGGAAGTTCACACAAGAGTTCTCATCCCTGAAACATACTCTGTTTTAACGCAAGAAGCAAGCTCTTCTTTCCAGAGTGTAAAATACAGAAAGAACAATGAGCATGCCCTCAAAAAAAGAACTGTGTTTCCTACTCATACAGACCATATGTAGTTCAACTCTGCTTATGAAACTGATACAAACCAAGGCTCCGCTTACATAAATTCTCTTTAGTTAATAGTGAGAATCATGTTGGGTTCGTGAACTGCGAAAAAACATTTGAACCCAAAATTCACTGTGTTTACCAGAAATGAACTTGCTTGTAGGAAGAAACAGATCCTGGGGTTTAACTCCGTTTATGAAGGCAAATTCAGACCTGAGTTCTCATCCCTGAAAAACACACTGTATTAAGGCAAGAATCATCCTCTTCTTTCCAGCATCTCCAATATAGTAAGAAACATGAGCATGCCCAGAAAAAAAGAACTTTGTTTCCTACTCATACGGATCATATGTAGTTCAACTCTGCTTATGAAACTGTTACAAACCACAGCTCCTCTTACATTAATGCTCTTTAGTTAATAGTGAGAATCATGTTGGGTTCTTGAATTGCGAAAAATCATTTGTGCCAAAAAATCACAGGGTTACCAGAACTGAACTCTTGCTTGTAGGAAGACACAGAGCCTGGGGTTTCACTCCGTTTTTTTGGCAAATTCAGACCAGAGTTCTCATCCCTGAAACACTCTCTGTTTTAACGAAAGAAGCAAGCTCTTCTTTCCAGAGTCTATAATACAGCAAGAACCATGAGCATGCCCTGAAAAAAAAAACTGTGTTTCCGACTCATACGGACCAATGTAGTTCAACTCTGCTTATGAAACTGATACAAACCACAGCTTCTCTTACATAAATGCTCATTAGTTAAAAGTGAAAATCGCGTTGGGTTCTAGAACTGTCTAAAGTCATTTGAGCGGAAAATTCTATTGGTTTACCAGGAATGAACACTTGCTTGTAGGAAGACACAGATCATGGGGTTTAACTCCTTTTCTGAAGGCAAATTCAGACCAGAGGTCTCATCCCTGAAAAACAATCTGTTTTAAGTCAAGAATCGTCCTCTTTCCAGCCTCTCCAATATAGTAAGAAACATGAGCATGCCCAGAAAAAAAGAACTGTGTTTCCTACTCATACGGATCATATGTAGTTCAACTCTGCTTATGAAAATGATACAAACCACAGCTCCTCTTACATTAATGCTCTTTAGTTAAAAGTGAGAATCGGGTTGAGTTGCTGAACTGCGAAAAATCATTTGAGCCCAAAATTCACTTGGTTTACCAGAACTGAACTCTTGCTTGTAGGAAGACACAGATCCTGGGGTTTAACTCCGTTTCTCAAGGGAAATTCAGACCAGAGTTCTCAACCCTGAAACACTCTCTGTTTTAACGCAAGAAGCAAACTCTTCTTTCCAGAGTCTAAAATACAGCAAGAACAATGAGAATGCCCTGAAAAAAAGAACTGTGTTTCCTACTCATACGGACCATATGTAGTTCAACCCTGCTTATGAAACTGATACAAACTACAGCTCCTCTTACATTAACGCTCTTTAGTTAATTCTGAGAATTGTGTTGGGTTCGTGAACTGCCAAAAATCATTTGAACCTAAAATTCACTGCGTTTACCAGAAATGAACTTGCTTGTTAGGAAGACACAGATCCTGGGGTTTAACTCCATTTCTGAAGGGAAATTCAGACCTGAGTTCTTATCCCAGAAAAAGACTCTGTTTTAAGGCCAGAATCATCCTCTTCTTTCCAGCATTTCCAATATAGTAAGAAACATGAGCATGCCCAGAAAAAAAGAACTGTGTTTCCGACTCATACAGAAAATATGTAGTTAAACTCTGATTATGAAATGATACAGACCGCAGCTCCTCTTAAATAAATGCTCTTTAATTAATAGTAAGAATAGCGTTGGGTTCCTGAACTGCGAAAAATCAATTGAGCCCAAATTCACTGGGTTTAGCAAAACTGAACTCTTGCTTGTAGGAAGACACAGATCCTCGGGTTTAACTCCGTTTATGAAGGCAAAATCACAACAGAATTCTCAACCGTGAAAAACACTCTGTTCTCAGGCAAGAATCATCCTATTCTTTCCAGCGTGTCCAATACAGTAAGAACCATGAGCATGCCCACAAAAAAAAGAACTTTGTTTCCTACTCATATGGACCATATGTAGTTCAACTCTGCTTATGAAATGATACAGACCGCAGCTCCTCTTAGATAAATGCTTTTAGTTAAAAGTGATAATCGCATTGGGTTCTAGAACTGTCTAAAGTCATTTGATCAGAAAATTCTCTTTGTTTACCAGAAATGAACAATTGCTTGTAGGAAGACACAGATCCTGGGGTTTAACTCCGTTTCTGAAAGGAAGTTCACACAAGAGTTCTCATCCCTGAAACATACTCTGTTTTAACGCAAGAAGCAAGCTCTTCTTTCCAGAGTGTAAAATACAGAAAGAACAATGAGCATGCCCTCAAAAAAAGAACTGTGTTTCCTACTCATACAGACCATATGTAGTTCAACTCTGCTTATGAAACTGATACAAACCAAGGCTCCGCTTACATAAATTCTCTTTAGTTAATAGTGAGAATCATGTTGGGTTCGTGAACTGCGAAAAAACATTTGAACCCAAAATTCACTGTGTTTACCAGAAATGAACTTGCTTGTAGGAAGAAACAGATCCTGGGGTTTAACTCCGTTTATGAAGGCAAATTCAGACCTGAGTTCTCATCCCTGAAAAACACACTGTATTAAGGCAAGAATCATCCTCTTCTTTCCAGCATCTCCAATATAGTAAGAAACATGAGCATGCCCAGAAAAAAAGAACTTTGTTTCCTACTCATACGGATCATATGTAGTTCAACTCTGCTTATGAAACTGTTACAAACCACAGCTCCTCTTACATTAATGCTCTTTAGTTAATAGTGAGAATCATGTTGGGTTCTTGAATTGCGAAAAATCATTTGTGCCAAAAAATCACAGGGTTACCAGAACTGAACTCTTGCTTGTAGGAAGACACAGAGCCTGGGGTTTCACTCCGTTTTTTTGGCAAATTCAGACCAGAGTTCTCATCCCTGAAACACTCTCTGTTTTAACGAAAGAAGCAAGCTCTTCTTTCCAGAGTCTATAATACAGCAAGAACCATGAGCATGCCCTGAAAAAAAAAAACTGTGTTTCCGACTCATACGGACCAATGTAGTTCAACTCTGCTTATGAAACTGATACAAACCACAGCTTCTCTTACATAAATGCTCATTAGTTAAAAGTGAAAATCGCGTTGGGTTCTAGAACTGTCTAAAGTCATTTGAGCGGAAAATTCTATTGGTTTACCAGGAATGAACACTTGCTTGTAGGAAGACACAGATCATGGGGTTTAACTCCTTTTCTGAAGGCAAATTCATACCAGAGGTCTCATCCCTGAAAAACAATCTGTTTTAAGTCAAGAATCGTCCTCTTTCCAGCCTCTCCAATATAGTAAGAAACATGAGCATGCCCAGAAAAAAAGAACTGTGTTTCCTACTCATACGGATCATATGTAGTTCAACTCTGCTTATGAAAATGATACAAACCACAGCTCCTCTTACATTAATGCTCTTTAGTTAAAAGTGAGAATCGGGTTGAGTTGCTGAACTGCGAAAAATCATTTGAGCCCAAAATTCACTTGGTTTACCAGAACTGAACTCTTGCTTGTAGGAAGACACAGATCCTGGGGTTTAACTCCGTTTCTCAAGGGAAATTCAGACCAGAGTTCTCAACCCTGAAACACTCTCTGTTTTAACGCAAGAAGAAAGCTCTTCTTTCCAGAGTCTAAAATACAGCAAGAACAATGAGAATGCCCTGAAAAAAAGAACTGTGTTTCCTACTCATACGGACCATATATAGTTCAACCCTGCTTATGAAACTGATACAAACTACAGCTCCTCTTACATTAACGCTCTTTAGTTAATTCTGAGAATTGTGTTGGGTTCGTGAACTGCCAAAAATCATTTGAGCCGAAAATTCACTGGGTTAACCAGAAATGAACTCTTGCTTGTAGGAAGACACAGATCCTGGGGTTTAACTCCGTTTCTCAAGGGAAATTCAGACCAGAGTTCTCATCCCTAAAACACACTCTGTTATCACACAAGAAGCAAGCTCTTCTTTCCAGAGTCTAAAATAGAGCAAGAACAATGAGCATGCCCTGATAAAAAAGAACTGTGTTTCCTACTCATGAGGACCATATGTAGTACAACTCTGCTTATGAAACTCATACAAACCACGGCTCCTCTTACATAAATTCTCTTTAGTTAATAGTGAGAATCATGTTGGGTTCGTGAATTGCGAAAAATCATTTGAACCTAAAATTCACTGCGTTTACCAGAAATGAACTTGCTTGTTAGGAAGACACAGATCCTGGGGTTTAACTCCATTTCTGAAGGGAAATTCAGACCTGAGTTCTTATCCCTGAAAAACACTCTGTTTTAAGGCCAGAATCATCCTCTTCTTTCCAGCATTTCCAATATAGTAAGAAACATGAGCATGCCCAGAAAAAAAGAACTGTGTTTCCGACTCATACAGAAAATATGTAGTTAAACTCTGATTATGAAATGATACAGACCGCAGCTCCTCTTAAATAAATGCTCTTTAATTAATTGTAAGAATAGCGTTGGGTTCCTGAACTGCGAAAAATCAATTGAGCCCAAATTCACTGGGTTTAGCAAAACTGAACTCTTGCTTGTAGGAAGACACAGATCCTTGGGTTTAACTCCGTTTCTGAAGGGAAATTCCGACCAGAGTTCTCATCCCTGAAACACACTCTGTTATAACACAAGAAGCAAGCTATTCTTTCCAGATTCTAAAATACAGCAAGAACCATGAGCATGCCCTGAAAAAAAGAACTGTGTTTCCAACTCAGACGGACCATATGTAGTTCAACTCTACTTATGAAACTGATACAAACCACAGCTCCTCTTACATAAATGCTCTTTAGTTAATAGTGAAAATAGCGTTTGGTCCTGAACTGCAAAAAATCATTTGAGCCCAAAATTCACTGGGTTTACCAGAACTGAACTCTTGCTTGTAGTAAGACACAGATCCTGGGGTTTATCTCCGTTTATGAAGGCAAAATCACACCAGAATTCTCAACCCTGAAAAACACTCCATTTTAAGGCAAGAATCATCCTCTTCTTTCCAGCGTTTCCAATACAGTAAGTACCATGAGCATGCCCAGAAAAAAAGAACTGTGTTTCCTACTCATACGGACCATATGTAGTTCAACTCTGCTTATGAAATGATACAGACTGCAGCTCCCCTTACATAAATCCTCTTTAGTTAAAAGTGATAATCGCATTGGGCTCTAGAACTGTCTAAAGTCATTTGATTGGAAAATTCTCTTTGTTTACCAGAAATGAACACCTGCTTGTAGGAAGACACAGATACTTGAGTTTAACTCCGTTTCTGAAGGGAAATTCAGACCAGAGTTCTCATCCTTGAAACACACTCTGTTATAACACAAAAAGCAAGCTCTTCTTTCCAGAGACTAAAATACAGCAAGAACAATGAGCAAGCCCTGAAAAACGAACTGTGTTTCCTACTCATACGGACCATATGTAGTTCAACTGTGCTTATGAAACTGATGCAAACCACAGCTCCTCTTACATAAATGCTCTTTAGTTAATACTGAGATTCGCGTTGGGTTTGTGAACTGCAAAAAATCATTTAACCCGAAAATTGACTGGGTTACCCAGAAATGAACTCTTGCTTGTAGGAAGACACAGATCCTGGGGTTTAACTCCGTTTCTCAAGGCAAATTCAGACCAGAGTTCTCATCCCTAAAACACACTCTGTTATAACGCAAGAAGCGAGCTCTTCTTTCCAGAGTCTAAAATAGAGCAAGAACCATGAGCATGCCCTGAAAAAAGAACTGTGTTTCCTACTCATGAGGACCATATGTAGTTCAACTCTGCTTATGAAACTGATACAAACCATGGCTGCTCTTACATAAATTCTCTTTAGTTAATAGTGATAATCATGTTGGGTTAGTAACATGCGAAAAATCATTTGAACCCAAAATTCACTGTGTTTACCAGAAATGAACTTGCTTGTAGGACGACACAGATCCTGGGGTTTAACTCCGTTTATCAAGGCAAATTCAGACCTGAGTTCTAATCCCTGAAAAACACACTGTTTTAAGGAAAGAATCATCCTCTTCTTTCCAGCGTCTCCAATATAGTAAGAAACATGAGCATGCCCAGAAAAAGAACTGTGTTTCCTACTCATACGGATCATATGTAGTTCATCTCTGCTTATGAAAATGATACAAACCACAGCTCCTCTTACGTTAATGCTCTTTAGTTAATAATGAGAATCGGTTTGGGTTGCTGAACTGCAAAAAAAACTTTTGAGCCCAAAATTCACTTGGTTTATCAGAACTGAACTCTTGCTTTTAGGAAGACACAGATCCTGGGGTTTAACTCCATTTCTGAAGGGAAATTCAGACCAGAGTTCTCATCCCTGAAACACCCTCTGTTTTAACGCAAGAAGCAAGCTCTTCTTTCCAGAGTCTAAAATACAGCAAGAACCATGAGCATGCCCTGAAAAAAAGAACTGTGTTTCCTACTCATACGGACCATATGTAGTTCAACTCTGCTTATGAAACTGATACAAACCATGGCTCCTCTTACATAAATGCTCTTTAGTTAATACTAAGAATAGCGTTGGGTTCCTGAACTGCGAAAAATAAATTGAGCCCAAAATACACTGGGTTTACCAGAAATGAACGCTTGCTTGTAGGAAGACACAGATCCTGGGGTTTAACTCCGTTTATGAAGGCAAATTCAGACCTGAGTTCTCATCCCTGAAAAACACTCTGTTTTAAGGCAAGAATCATCCTCTTCTTTCCAGCGTCTCCAATATAGTAAGAAACATGAGCATGCCCAGAAAAAAAGAACTGTGTTTCCTACTCATACGGATCATATGTAGTTCAACTCTAGTTATGAAACTGATACAAACCACAGCTCCTCTTACATTAATGCTCTTTAGTTAATAGTGAGAATCATGTTGGGTTCTTGAATTGTGAAAAATCATTTGTGCCAAAAAATCACTGGGTTACCAGAACTGAACTCTTGCTTGGAGGAAGACACAGATCATGGGGTTTAACTCCGTTTCTGAAGGCAAATTCAGACCAGAGTTCTCAATCCTGAAAAACAATCTGTTTTAAGGAAAGAATCATCCTATTCTTTCCAGCGTCTCCAATATACTAAGAAACATGAGCATGCCCAGAAAAAAGAACTGTGTTTCCTACTCATACGGATCATTTGTAGTTCAACTGTGCTTATGAAAATTATACAAACCACAGCTCATCTTACATTAATGCTCTTTAGTTAATAGTGAGAATCGGTTTGGGTTGCTGAACTGCGAAAAATCATTTGAGCCCAAAATTCACTTGGTTTACCAGATCTGAACTCTTGCTTGTAGGAAGACACAGATCCTGGGGTTTAACTCCCTTTCTGAAGGGAAATTCAGACCAGAGTTCTCATCCCTGAAACACTCTCTGTTTTAACGCAAGGAGCAAGCTCTTCTTCCCAGAGTCTAAAATACAGCAAGAACAATGAGCATGCCCTGAAAAAAAGAACTGTGTTTCCAACTCATACGGACCATATGTAGTTAAACTCTGCTTATGAAACTGATACAAACCACAGCTGCTCTTAAATAAATGCTCTTTAGTTAATAGTAAGAATAGCGTTGGGTTCCTGAACTGCGAAAAATAAATTGAGCCCAAAATTCACTGGGTTTACCAGAAATGAACGCTTGCTTGTAGGAAGACACAGATCCTGGGGTTTAACTCCGTTTATGAAGGCAAATTCAGACCTGAGTTCTCATCCCTGAAAAACACTCTGTTTTAACGCAAGAATCATCCTCTTCTTTCCAGCATCTCCAATATAGTAAGAAACATGAGCATGCCCAGAAAAAAAAGAACTGTGTTTCCTACTCATACGGATCATATGTAGTTCAACTCTAGTTATGAAACTGATACAAACCACAGCTCCTCTTACATTAATACTCTTTAGTTAATAGTGAGAATCATGTTGGGTTCTTGAATTGTGAAAAATCATTTGTGCCAAAAAATCACGGGGTTACCAGAACTGAACTCTTGCTTGTAGGAAGACACAGATCATGGGGTTTAACTCCGTTTCTGAAGGCAAATTCAGACCAGAGTTCTCATTCCTGAAAAACAATCTGTTTTAATTAAAGAATCATCCTCTTCTTTCCAGCGTCTCCAATATACTAAGAAACATGAGCATGCCCAGAAAAAAGAACTGTGTTTCCTACTCATACGGATCATTTGTAGTTCAACTGTGCTTATGAAAATCATACAAACCACAGCTCATCTTACATTAACGCTCTTTAGTTAATAGTGAGAATCGGTTTGGGTTGCTGCACTGCGAAAATCATTTGAGCCCAAAATTCACTTGGTTTACCAGAACTGAACTCTTGCTTGTAGGAAGACACAGATCCTGGGGTTTAACTCCCTTTCTGAAGGGAAATTCAGACCAGAGTTCTCAACCCTGAAACACACTCTGATTTAAGGCAAGGGTCATCCTATTCTTTCCACCGTCTCCAATACAGTAAGAACCACGAACATGCCCAGAATAAAAGAACTGTGTTTCCTAATTATAGAGACCATATGTAGTTCAACTCTGCTTATGAAACTGATAGAATCCACAGCCCCTCTTACATAAATCCTCTTTCGTTAAAAGTGAGATTCGCGTTGGGTATGTGAACCGAGAAAAATCATTTGAGCCCAAAATTCACTGAGATTACCAGAAATGAACTCTTTCTTGTAGGAAGACACAGATCCTGGGCATTAACTCCGATTCTGAAGGGAAATTCAGAACAGAGTTCTCAACCCTGAAACACACTCTGTTTTAACACAAGAAGCAAGCTCTTCTTTCCAGATTCTAATGTACAGCAAAATAATGAACATGCCCTGAAAAAAAGAATTGTGTTTCCTACTCATACTGACCATATGTAGTTCTACTCTGCTTATGAAACTGATACATACCACAGCTCCTCTTACATAAATGCTCTTTAGTTAATAGTGAGAATTGCATTGGGTTTTTGAACTGTGTAAAATCATTTCAGCCCAAAATTTTCTTTGTTTACCAGAAATGAACACTTGCATGTAGGAAGACACAGACCCTGTGGTTGAACTCGGTATCTGAAGTGAAATTCAGACCAGTGTTCTCATCCATGAAACACACTCTGTTTTAACACAAGGAGCAAGCTCTTCTTTCCATCGTCTCCAACAGCAAGAATCATGAGCATGCCCAGAAAAAAAAACTGTGTTTCCTACTCATTAGGACCATATGTAATTCAAATCAGCTTATGAAACTGAAACAAACCACAGCTACTCTTACATAAATGCTCTTTAGTTAATAGTGACAATCGGGTTGGGTTCAAGAGATGTGTAAATTCATTTGATCCCAAAATTCACTGGGTTTACCAGAAATGAACTCTTGTTTGTAGGATGACAGAGATCCTGGGCTTTAACTCCATTTCTGAAGGGAAATTCAGACAAGAGTTCTCATCCCTGAAACACAATCTGTTTTAACGCAAGAAGCAAGCTCGTCTTTCCAGGGTCTGCAATACAGCAAGAACCATGAGCATGCCCTCAAGAAAGAACTGTCTTTCCTACTCAAACGCACCATATGTAGATCAACTATGTTTACGAAACTGATAGAAACCACAGCTCCTATTACATAAATGCTCTTTAGTTAATAGTGAGAATCGCATTGGGTTCCTGAACTGCAAAACATCATTTGAGCTCAAAATTCACTGTGTTTACCAGAAATGAAAACTTGCATGTAGGAAGACACTGATCCTGGGGTTAAATCCGATTCTTAAGACAAATTCAGACCAGAGTTCTCATCCCTGAAAAACACTCTTTTTTAAGACAAGAATCATCCTCTTCTTTGCAGCGTCTCCAATATAGTAAGAAACATGAGCATGCCCAGAACAAAAGAACTGTGTTTCCTACTCAGACGGACCATATGTAGTTCAACTCTGCTTATGAAACTGATACAAACCACAGATACTCTTACAAAAATGCTCTCTAGTTATTAGTGACAATCGCATTGGATTCTAATACTGGGTAATGTCTTTTGAGCCAAAAATTCAATTGGGTAACCAGAAATGAACTCTTGCTGGTAGGAAGACAAAGATGATGATATTTAACTCTGTTTGTGAAGGGAAATTCAAACCAGAGTTCTCATCCATGAAACACACCCTGTTTTAATACAAGAAGCAAGCTCTTCTTTCTGCGTCTCCAATATAGTAAGAAACATGAGCATGCCTAGAAAAAAAGAACTGTGTTTCCTTCTCAAACAGACCATATGTAGTTCAACTCTGCTTATGAAACTGATACAAACCACAGCTCCTCTTACATAAATCCTCTTTAGTTAATAGTTAGAATAGCGTATGGTTCATGAACTGCGAAAAATCATTTGAGCACAAAATTCACTGGGTTAACGAGAAATGAACTCTTGCTTGTAGGAAGACACGGATCCAGGGGTTTAACTCCTTTTCTGAAGGGAAATTCAGAACAGAGTTCTCATCCCTGAAACACACTCTGATTTAACGCAAGAAGCATGCTCTTCTTTCCGGAGTCTAAAATACAGCAAGAAGCATGAGCATGGCCTGAAAAAGAGATGTGTGTTTCCTATTCATACGACCATATGTAGTTCAACTCTCCTTATGAAAATGATACAGAACACACCTCCTCTTACATAAGTGCTATTTAGTTAATAGAGAGAATAGTGTTGGTTTCCTGAACTGCATAAAAATATTTGAGCCCCCAAATCACTGGATTTACCAGAAATGAACTCTTGCTTGTAGGAAGACACTGATCCTGGGGTTAAATCCGATTCTGAAGACAAATTCAGAGCAGAGTTCTCATCCCTGAAAAACACTCTTTTTTAAGACAAGAATCATCCTCTTCTTTGCAGGGTCTCCAATATAGTAAGAAACATGAGCATGCCCAGAAAAAAAGAACTGTGTTTCCTACCCAGACGGACCATATGTAGTTCAACTCTGCTTATGAAACTGATACAAACCACAACTCCTCTTACAAATATGCTCTTTAGTTAATAGTGATAATCGCGTTGGATTCTAATACTGGGTAATGTCTTTTGAGCCAACATTCACTTGGGTAACCCGACATGAACTCTTGCTGGTAGGAAGACAAAGATGATGGTATTTAACTCCGTTTGTGAAGGGAAATTCAAACCAGAGTTCTCATCCATGAAACACACCCTGTTTTAATGTTAGAAAAAAGCTCTTCTTTCCAGCATCACCAATAGAGCAAGAACCATGAGCATGCCCTGAAAAAAAGAACTGTGTTTCCTAGTCTTACAGACCATATGTAGTTCAACTCTGCTTATGAAACTGATACAAACCACAGATCCTCTTACATAAATTCTCTTTAGTTAATAGTGAGAATCATGTTGGGTTCGTGAACTACGAAAAATCATTTGGGCCAAAAAATCACTGGGTTTACCAGAAATGAATTCTTGCTTGTAGGAAGACAATGATACTGGGGTTTAACTCCGTTTCTGAAGGCAAATTCAGACCGGAGTTCTCATCCCTGAAAAACAATCTGTTTTAAGGCAAGAATCATCCTCTTGTTTCCAGCTTCTCCAATATAGAAAGAAACACGAGCATGACCAGAAAAAAAAACTGCGTTTCTGACTCATAAAGAAAATATGTAGTTCAACTCTGCTTATGAAACTGATACAAACCACACCTCCTCTTATATAAATGCTCTTTAGTTAATAGTGTGAATAGCGTAGGGTTCCTGAACTGCGAAAAATCATTTCACCCCAAAAATCACTGGGTTTACCAGAAATGAACTCTTGCTTGTAGGAAGACATTGATCCTGGGGTTTAACTCCTTTTCTGAAGACAAATTCAGACCAGAGTTCTCATCCCTGAAACACACTCTGTTTTAACAAAGAAGCAAGCTCTTTTTTCCAGAGTCTAAAATACAGCAAGAACCATGAGCATGGCCTGAAAAAAAGTATTGTGTTTCCTATACATACGGACCATATTTAGTTCAACTCTGCTTATGAAACTGATACAGACCACACCTCGTCTTACATAATTGCTCTTTTTTTAATAGTGAGAATTGCGTTCGGTTCCTGAACTTCGAAAAATCATTTTAGCCCAAAATTCACTGGGTTTACCAGAACTGAACTCTTTCTTGTAGGAAGACACAGATCCTGGGGTTTAACTCCGTTTCTGAAGACAAATTCAGACCAGAATTCTCATCCCTGAAAAACAATCTGTTTTAAGGCATGAATCATCCTCTTCTTTCCATCGTCTCCATTATAGTAAGAAACATGAGCATGCCCAGAAAAAAAGAACTGTGTTTCCGATCATACAGAAAATATGTAGTTCAACTCTGCTTATGGAACTGATACAAACCACAGCTCCTCTTACATAAATGCTCTTCAGTTAATAGTGAGAATACCGTAGGATTCGTGAACTGCGAAAAATCATTTGAGCCCAAAATTCACTGTGTAACCAGAAATGAACTCTTGCTTGGAAGAAGACAATGATCCTGCGGTTTAACTACATTTCTGAAGGCAAATTCAGACCAGAGTTCTCATCCCTGAAACACACTCTGTTTTAACCCAAGAAGCAAGCTCTTCTTTCCAGAGTCTAAAATACAGCAAGAACCATGATCATGGCCTGAAAAAACGAACTGTGATTCCTACTCATACGGACCATATGTAGTTCAACTCTGCTTATGAAACTGATACAAACCACAGCTCCTCTTACATAAATCCTCTTTAGTTAATAGTGAGAATAGCGTAGGGTTCGTGAACTACGAAAACTCATTTGAGCCCAAAATTCACTTGGATAACCAGAAATGAACTCTTGCTTGTAGTAAGACACAGATCCAGGGGATTAACTCCGTTTCTGAAGGGAAATTCAGACCAGAGTTCTCATCACTGAAACACACTCTGTTTTTAGTCAACAATCATCCTCTTCTTTCCAGAGTCTAAAATACAGCAAGAACCATGAGCATGGCCAGGAAAAAGGAATTGTGATTACTACTCATACGGACCATATGTAGTTCAACTCTGCTTATGAAATGATACAGACCACAGCTCCTCTTACAAAAATGCTCTTTAATTAATAGTGATAATCACGTTGGATTCTAATACTGTGTAAAGCCTTTTGAGCCAAAAATTCACTTGGTTTACCAGAAATGAACTCTTATTGGTAGGAAGACACAGATCATGGTGTTTAACTCTGTTTGTGAAGGGAAATTCAGACCAGTGGTCTCATCCATGAAACACACCCTGTTTCAATGCAAGAAGCAAGCTCTTCTTTCCAGTGTCATTAACACAGCAAGAACCATGAGCATCCCCTGAAAAAACAACTATGTTTCCTAGTCATACGGACCATATGTAGATCAACTCTGCTTATGAAACTGATAAAAACAACAGCTCCTCTTACATAAATTCTCTTTAGTTAATAGTGAGAATCATGTTGGGTTCGTGAACTACGAAAAATCATTTGGGCCAAAAAATCACTGGGTTTACCAGAAATGAACTCTTGCTTGTAGGAAGACACAGATCCTGGGGTTTAACTCCTTTTCTACAGGGAAATTCAGACCAGAGTTCTCATCCCTGAAACACACTCTGTCTTAAGGCAAGAATCATCCACTTCTTTCCAGCGTCTCCAATATAGTAAGAAACATGAGCATGCCCAGAAAAAAAGAACTGTGTTTCCGAGTAATATAGACCATATGTAGTTCAACTCTGCTTATGAAACTGATACAAACCACAGCTCCTCTTATATAAATGCTCTTCAGTTAATAGTGAGAATAGCGTAGGGTTCGTGAACTGTGAAAAATCATTTGGGCCAAAATTCTCTGGGTTTACCAGAAATGCACTCTTATTGTAGGAAGACACAGATCCTGGGGGTTAACTCCTTTTCTGCAGGGAAATTCAGACCAGAGTTCTCAACCCTGAAACACACTCTGTTTTAACGAAGAAGCAAGATCTTCTTTCCAGAGTCTAAAATACAGCAAGAACCATGAGCATGGATTGAAAATAAGAACTGTGTTTCCTATTCATACGGACAATATTTAGTTCAACTCTGCTTATGAAACTGAATCAGACCACCGCTCGTCTTACATAATTGCTCTTTTTTTAATAGTGAGAATAGTGTTCGGTTCATGAACTTCGAAAAATCATTTGAGACCAAAATACACTGGGTTTACCAGAACTGAACTCTTTCTTGTAGGAAGACACAGATCCTGGGGTTTAACTCCGTTTCTGAAGACAAATTCAGAGGAGAATTCTCAACCCTGAAAAACACTCTGTTTTAAGGCAAGAAGCAAGCTCTTCTTTCCAGCGTCTCCAATACAGCAAGAACCATGAGCATGCCCAGAAAAAAAGAACTGTGTTTCCTACTCATATGGACCAAATGTAGTTCAACTCTGCTTATGAAACTGAAACAAACCACAGCTCCTCTTACATAAATCCTCTTTAGTTAATAGTGTGAATAGCGTAGGGTTCCTGAACTGCGAAAAAATTATTTGAGCCCAAAAATCACTGGGTTTACCAGAAATGAACTCTTGCTTGTAGGAAGACACAGATCCTGGGGTTTAACTCCTTTCCTGCCAGGAATTTCAGACCAGAGTTTTCATCCCTGAAACACACTCTTTTTAAACAAAGAAGCACGCTATTCTTTCCAGAGTCTAAAATACAGCAATAACCAAGAGCATGGCCTGGAAAAAAGAACTCTGTTTCCTATTCATACGGACCATATGTAGTTCAACTCTGCTTATGAAACTGATACAGACCACACCTCCTCTTACATAACTGCTCTTTAGTTAATACTGTTAATAGCATAGGGTTCCTGAACTGCGAAAAATCATTTGAGCACCAAAATCACTGTGTTTACCAGAAATGAACTCTTGCTTGTAGGAAGACACTGATCCTGGGCTTTAACTCCTTTTATGAAGACAATTTCAGACCAGAGTTCTCATCCCTGAAAATCACTCTGTTTTAAGGCAAGAATCATCCTATTCTTTCCAGTGTCTCCAATATAGTAAGAAACATGAGCATGGCCAGAAAAAAAGAACTGTGTTTCCTTCTCATACAGAACATATGTAGTTCAACTCTGCTTATGAAACTGATACAGACCACACCACCTCTTAAATAAATGCTCTTTAGTTAATAGTGTGAATAGCGTAGGGTTCCTGAACTGCGAAAAATCATTTGACCCCAAAAATCACTGGGTTTACCAGAAATGAACTCTTGATTATAGGAAGACATTGATCCTGGGGTTTAACTCCTTTTCTGAAGACAAATTCAGACGAGAGTTCTCATCTCTGAAACACACTCTGTCTTAAGGCAAGTATCATCCTCTTCTTTCCAGGGTCAACAACATAGTAAGAAACATGAGCATGCCCAGAAAAAAAGAACTGTGTTTCCTTCTCATACAGACCATATGTAGTTCAACTCTGCTTATGAAACTGATACAAACCACAGCTCCTCTTACATAACTCCTCTTTAGTTAATAGTGAGAATAGTGTATGGTTCGTGAACTGCGAAAAATCATATGAGCCCAAAATTCACTGGGTTTACCAGAAATGCACTCTTATTGTAGGAAGACACAGATCCTGGGGGTTAACTCCTTTTCTGAAGGGAAATTCAGACCAGAGTTCTCATCCCTGAAACACACTCTGTTTTAAAGAAGAAGCAAGCTCTTCTTTCCAGAGTCTAAAATACAGCAAGAACCATGAGCATGGCCTGAAAAAAAGTATTGTGTTTCCTATACATACGGACCATATTTAGTTCAACTCTGCATATGAAACTGATACAGACCACACCTCGTCTTACATAATTGCTTTTTTTTTAATAGTGAGAATTGCGTTCGGTTCCTGAACTTTGAAAAATCATTTGTGCCCAAAATTCACTGGGTTTACCAGAACTGAACTCTTTCTTGTAGGAAGACACAGATCCTGGGGTTTAACTCCGTTTCTGAAGACAAATTCAGACCAGAATTCTCAACCCTGAAAAACACTCTGATTTAAGGCAAGAAGCAAGCTCTTCTGTCCAGCGTCTCCAATACAGCAAGAAACATGAGCATGCCCAGAAATAAAGAACTGTGTTTCCTACTCATACTGACCATATGTAGTTCAACTCTGCTTATGGAACTGATACAAACCACAGCTCCTCTTACATACATGCTCTTTAGTTAATAGTGAGAATCGCCTTGGGTTTGTGAAGTGCGAAAAATCATTTGAGCCCAAAATTAACTGGGTAACCAGAAATGAACTCTTTCTTGGAGTAAGACAATGATCCTGGGGTTTAACTCCGTTTATGAAGGCAAATTCAGACCAGAGTTCTCATCCCTGAAACACACTCTGTTTTAACGCAAGAAGCAAGCTCTTCTTTCCAGAGTCTAAAATACAGCAAGAACCATGAGCATGGCCTGAAAAAACGAACAGTGATTCCTAAATATACGGACCATATGTAGTTCAACTCTACTTATGAAACTGAAACAAACCACAGCTCCTCTTACATAAATCCTCTTTAGTTAATAGTGAGAATCGCCTTGGGTTCGTGAACTGCGAAAAATCATTTGAGCCCAAAATTCACGGGGTAACCAGAAATGAACTCTTGCTTGGAAGAAGACAATGATCCTGCGGTTTAACTACATTTCTGAAGGCAAATTCAGACCAGAGTTCTCATCCCTGAAACACACTCTGTTTTAACCCAAGAAGCAAGCTCTTCTTTCCAGAGTCTAAAATACAGCAAGAACCATGATCATGGCCTGAAAAAACGAACTGTGATTCCTACTCATACGGACCATATGTAGTTCAACTCTGCTTATGAAACTGATACAAACCACAGCTCCTCTTACATAAATCCTCTTTAGTTAATAGTGAGAATAGCGTAGGGTTCGTGAACTACGAAAACTCATTTGAGCCCAAAATTCACTTGGATAATCAGAAATGAACTCTTGCTTGTAGTAAGACACAGATCCAGGGGATTAACTCCGTTTCTGAAGGGAAATTCAGACCAGAGTTCTCATCACTGAAACACACTCTGTTTTTAGTCAACAATCATCCTCTTCTTTCCAGAGTCTAAAATACAGCAAGAACCATGAGCATGGCTGGAAAAAGGAATTGTGATTACTACTCATACGGACCATATGTAGTTCAACTCTGCTTATGAAATGATACAGACCACAGCTCCTCTTACAAAAATGCCCTTTAATTAATAGTGATAATCACGTTGGATTCTAATACTGTGTAAAGCCTTTTGAGCCAAAAATTCACTTGGTTTACCAGAAATGAACTCTTATTGGTAGGAAGACACAGATCATGGTGTTTAACTCTGTTTGTGAAGGGAAATTCAGACCAGTGGTCTCATCCATGAAACACACCCTGTTTCAATGCAAGAAGCAAGCTCTTCTTTCCAGTGTCATTAACACAGCAAGAACCATGAGCATCCCCTGAAAAAACAACTGTGTTTCCTAGTCATACGGACCATATGTAGATCAACTCTGCTTATGAAACTGATAAAAACAACAGCTCCTCTTACATAAAATCTCTTTAGTTAATAGTGAGAATCATGTTGGGTTCGTAACTACGAAAAATCATTTGGGCCAAAAAATCACTGGGTTTACCAGAAATGAACTCTTGCTTGTAGGAAGACACAGATCCAGGGGATTAACTCCGTTTCTGAAGGGAAATTCAGACCAGAGTTCTCATCACTGAAACACACTCTGTTTTTAGTCAACAATCATCCTCTTCTTTCCAGAGTCTAAAATACAGCAAGAACCATGAGCATGGCCTGGAAAAAGGAATTGTGATTACTACTCATACGGACCATATGTAGTTCAACTCTGCTTATGAAATGATACAGACCACAGCTCCTCTTACAAAAATGCTCTTTAATTAATAGTGATAATCACGTTGGATTCTAATACTGTGTAAAGCCTTTTGAGCCAAAAATTCACTTGGTTTACCAGAAATGAACTCTTATTGGTAGGAAGACACAGATCATGGTGTTTAACTCTGTTTGTGAAGGGAAATTCAGACCAGTGGTCTCATCCATGAAACACACCCTGTTTCAATGCAAGAAGCAAGCTCTTCTTTCCAGTGTCATTAACACAGCAAGAACCATGAGCATCCCCTGAAAAAACAACTGTGTTTCCTAGTCATACGGACCATATGTAGATCAACTCTGCTTATGAAACTGATAAAAACAACAGCTCCTCTTACATAAATTCTCTTTAGTTAATAGTGAGAATCATGTTGGGTTCGTGAACTACAAAAAATCATTTGGGCCAAAAAATCACTGGGTTTACCAGAAATGAACTCTTGCTTGTAGGAAGACACAGATCCTGGGGTTTAACCTCTTTTCTACAGGGAAATTCAGACCAGAGTTCTCATCCCTGAAACACACTCTGTCTTAAGGCAAGAATCATCCACTTCTTTCCAGCGTCTCCAATATAGTAAGAAACTTGAGCATGCCCAGAAAAAAAGAACTGTGTTTCCGAGTAATATAGACCATATGTAGTTCAACTCTGCTTATGAAACTGATACAAACCACAGCTCCTCTTATATAAATGCTCTTAAGTTAATAGTATGAATAGCGTAGGGTTCGTGAACTGTGAAAAATCATTTGGGCCAAAATTCTCTGGGTTTACCAGAAATGCACTCTTATTGTAGGAAGACACAGATCCTGGGGGTTAACTCCTTTTCTGCAGGGAAATTCAGACCAGAGTTCTCAACCCTGAAACACACTCTGTTTTAACGAAGAAGCAAGATCTTCTTTCCAGAGTCTAAAATACAGCAAGAACCATGAGCATGGATTGAAAATAAGAACTGTGTTTCCTATTCATACGGACAATATTTAGTTCAACTCTGCTTATGAAACTGAATCAGACCACCGCTCGTCTTACATAATTGCTCTTTTTTTAATAGTGAGAATAGTGTTCGGTTCATGAACTTCGAAAAATCATTTGAGACCAAAATACACTGGGTTTACCAGAACTGAACTCTTTCTTGTAGGAAGACACAGATCCTGGGGTTTAACTCCGTTTCTGAAGACAAATTCAGAGGAGAATTCTCAACCCTGAAAAACACTCTGTTTTAAGGCAAGAAGCAAGCTCTTCTTTCCAGCGTCTCCAATACAGCAAGAACCATGAGCATGCCCAGAAAAAAAAGAACTGTGTTTCCTACTCATATGGACCAAATGTAGTTCAACTCTGCTTATGAAACTGAAACAAACCACAGCTCCTCTTACATAAATCCTCTTTAGTTAATAGTGTGAATAGCGTAGGGTTCCTGAACTGCGAAAAAATTATTTGAGCCCAAAAATCACTGGGTTTACCAGAAATGAACTCTTGCTTGTAGGAAGACACAGATCCTGGGGTTTAACTCCTTTCCTGCCAGGAATTTCAGACCAGAGTTTTCATCCCTGAAACACACTCTTTTTAAACAAAGAAGCACGCTATTCTTTCCAGAGTCTAAAATACAGCAATAACCAAGAGCATGGCCTGGAAAAAAGAACTCTGTTTCCTATTCATACGGACCATATGTAGTTCAACTCTGCTTATGAAACTGATACAGACCACACCTCCTCTTACATAAATGCTCTTTAGTTAATACTGTTAATAGCATAGGGTTCCTGAACTGCGAAAAATCATTTGAGCACCAAAATCACTGGGTTTACCAGAAATGAACTCTTGCTTGTAGGAAGACACTGATCCTGGGCTTTAACTCCTTTTATGAAGACAAATTCAGACCAGAGTTCTCATCCCTGAAAATCACTCTGTTTTAAGGCAAGAATCATCCTATTCTTTCCAGTGTCTCCAATATAGTAAGAAACATGAGCATGGCCAGAAAAAAAGAACTGTGTTTCCTTCTCATACAGAACATATGTAGTTCAACTCTGCTTATGAAACTGATACAGACCACACCACCTCTTAAATAAATGCTCTTTAGTTAATAGTGTGAATAGCGTAGGGTTCCTGAACTGCGAAAAATCATTTGACCCCAAAAATCACTGGGTTTACCAGAAATGAACTCTTGATTATAGGAAGACATTGATCCTGGGGTTTAACTCCTTTTCTGAAGACAAATTCAGACGAGAGTTCTCATCTCTGAAACACACTCTGTCTTAAGGCAAGTATCATCCTCTTCTTTCCAGGGTCAACAACATAGTAAGAAACATGAGCATGCCCAGAAAAAAAGAACTGTGTTTCCTTCTCATACAGACCATATGTAGTTCAACTCTGCTTATGAAACTGATACAAACCACAGCTCCTCTTCCATAAATGCTCTTCAGTTAATAGTGAGAATACCATAAGATTCGTGAACTGCGAAAAATTATTTGAGCCCAAAATTCACTGGGTTTACCAGAATGGAACTCTTTCTTTTAGGAAGACACAGATCCTGGGGTTTAACTCTGTTTCTGAAGACCAAATCAGACCAGAATTCTCAACCCTGAAAAACACTCTGATTTAAGGCAAGAAGCAAGCTCTTCTGTCCAGCGTCTCCAATACAGCAAGAAACATGAGCATGCCCAGAAATAAAGAACTGTGTTTCCTACTAATACGGACCATATGTAGTTCAACTCTGCTTATGAAACTGATACAGACCACACCTCGTCTTACATAATTGCTCTTTTTTTAATAGTGAGAATTGCGTTCGGTTCCTGAACTTCGAAAAATCATTTTAGCCCAAAATTCACTGGGTTTACCAGAACTGAACTCTTTCTTGTAGGAAGACACAGATCCTGGGGTTTAACTCCGTTTCTGAAGACAAATTCAGACCAGAATTCTCATCCCTGAAAAACACTCTGTTTTAAGGCAAGAATCATCCTCTTCTTTCCATCGTCTCCATTATAGTAAGAAACATGAGCATGCCCAGAAAAAAAGAACTGTGTTTCCGATCATACAGAAAATATGTAGTTCAACTCTGCTTATGCAACTGATACAAACCACAGCTCCTCTTACATAAATGCTCTTCAGTTAATAGTGAGAATACCGTAGGATTCGTGAACTGCGAAAAATCATTTGAGCCCAAAATTCACTGGGTAACCAGAAATGAACTCTTGCTTGGAAGAAGACAATGATCCTGCGGTTTAACTACATTTCTGAAGGCAAATTCAGACCAGAGTTCTCATCCCTGAAACACACTCTGTTTTAACCCAAGAAGCAAGCTCTTCTTTCCAGAGTCTAAAATACAGCAAGAACCATGATCATGGCCTGAAAAAACGAACTGTGATTCCTACTCATACGGACCATATGTAGTTCAACTCTGCTTATGAAACTGATACAAACCACAGCTCCTCTTACATAAATCCTCTTTAGTTAATAGTGAGAATAGCGTAGGGTTCGTGAACTACAAAACCTCATTTGAGCCCAAAATTCACTTGGATAACCAGAAATGAACTCTTGCTTGTAGTAAGACACAGATCCAGGGGATTAACTCCGTTTCTGAAGGGAAATTCAGACCAGAGTTCTCATCACTGAAACACACTCTGTTTTTAGTCAACAATCATCGTCTTCTTTCCAGAGTCTAAAATACAGCAAGAACCATGAGCATGGCCTGGAAAAAGGAATTGTGATTACTACTCATACGGACCATATGTAGTTCAACTCTGCTTATGAAATGATACAGACCACAGCTCTTCTTACAAAAATGCTCTTTAATTAATAGTGATAATCACGTTGGATTCTAATACTGTGTAAAGCCTTTTGAGCCAAAAATTCACTTGGTTTACCAGAAATGAACTCTTATTGGTAGGAAGACACAGATCATGGTGTTTAACTCTGTTTGTGAAGGGAAATTCAGACCAGTGGTCTCATCCATGAAACACACCCTGTTTCAATGCAAGAAGCAAGCTCTTCTTTCCAGTGTCATTAACACAGCAAGAACCATGAGCATCCCCTGAAAAAACAACTGTGTTTCCTAGTCATACGGACCATATGTAGATCAACTCTGCTTATGAAACTGATAAAAACAACAGCTCCTCTTACATAAATTCTCTTTAGTTAATAGTGAGAATCATGTTGGGTTCGTGAACTACGAAAAATCATTTGGGCCAAAAAATCACTGGGTTTACCAGAAATGAACTCTTGCTTGTAGGAAGACACAGATCCTGGGGTTTAACTCCCTTTCTACAGGGAAATTCAGACCAGAGTTCTCATCCCTGAAACACACTCTGTCTTAAGGCAAGAATCATCCACTTCTTTCCAGCGTCTCCAATATAGTAAGAAACTTGAGCATGCCCAGAAAAAAAGAACTGTGTTTCCTACTCATATGGACCAAATGTAGTTCAACTCTGCTTATGAAACTGAAACAAACCACAGCTCCTCTTACATAAATCCTCTTTAGTTAATAGTGTGAATAGCGTAGGGTTCCTGAACTGTGAAAAAATTATTTGAGCCCAAAAATCACTGGGTTTACCAGAAATGAACTCTTGCTTATAGGAAGACACAGATCCTGGGGTTTAACTCCTTTCCTGCCAGGAATTTCAGACCAGAGTTTTCATCCCTGAAACACACTCTTTTTAAACAAAGAAGCACGCTATTCTTTCCAGAGTCTAAAATACAGCAATAACCAAGAGCATGGCCTGGAAAAAAGAACTCTGTTTCCTATTCATACGGACCATATGTAGTTCAACTCTGCTTATGAAACTGATACAGACCACACCTCCTCTTACATAAATGCTCTTTAGTTAATACTGTTAATAGCATAGGGTTCCTGAACTGCGAAAAATCATTTGAGCACCAAAATCACTGGGTTTACCAGAAATGAACTCTTGCTTGTAGGAAGACACTGATCCTGGGCTTTAACTCCTTTTATGAAGACAAATTCAGACCAGAGTTCTCATCTCTGAAACACACTCTGTCTTAAGGCAAGTATCATCCTCTTCTTTCCAGGGTCAACAACATAGTAAGAAACATGAGCATGCCCAGAAAAAAAGAACTGTGTTTCCTTCTCATACAGACCATATGTAGTTCAACTCTGCTTATGAAACTGATACAAACCACAGCTCCTCTTACATAACTCCTCTTTAGTTAATAGTGAGAATAGTGTATGGTTCGTGAACTGCGAAAAATCATATGAGCCCAAAATTCACTGGGTTTACCAGAAATGCACTCTTATTGTAGGAAGACACAGATCCTGGGCTTTAACTCCTTTTATGAAGACAAATTCAGACCAGAGTTCTCATCCCTGAAAATCACTCTGTTTCAATGCAAGAAGCAAGCTCTTCTTTCCCGTGTCACCAATACAGCAAGAACCATGAGCATCCCCTGAAAAAAACAACTGTGTTTCCTAGTCATACGGACCATATGTAGTTCAAGTCTGCTTATGAAACTGATACAAACAACAGCTCCTCTTACATAAATTCTCTTTAGTTAACAGTGAGAATCATGTTGGGTTCGTGAACTACGAAAAATCATTTGGGCCAAAAAATCACTGGGTTTACCACAAATGAACTCTTGCTTGTAGGAAGACACAGATCCTGGGCTTTAACTACTTTTCTGCAGGGAAATTCAACCAGAGTTCTCATCCCTGAAACACACTCTGTTTAAACGAAGAAGCACGCTCTTCTTCCCAGAGTCTAAAATACAGCAATAACAATGAGCATGGCCTGAAAAAAAAAACTCTGTTTCCTATTCATACAGACCATATGTAGTTCAACTCTGCTTATGAAACTGATACAGACCACACCTCCTCTTTCATAAATGCTCTTTAGTTAATAGTGTGAATACCGTAGGGTTCCTTACCTGCGAAAAATCATTTGACCCCAAAAATCACTGGGTTTACCAGAAATGAACTCTTGCTTGTAGGAAGACATTGATCCTGGGGTTTAACTCCTTTTTTGAAGACAAATTCAGACCATAGTTCTCATCCCTGAACACACACTGTCTTAAGGCAAGAATCATCCACTTCTTTCCAGCGTCTCCAATATAGTAAGAAACTTGAGCATGCCCAGAAATAAAGAACTGTGTTTCCAAGTAATATAGACCATATGTAGTTCAACTCGGCTTTTGAAACTGATAAAAACCACAGCTCCTCTTATATAAATGCTCTTAACTTAATAGGGAGAATAGTGTAGGGTTCGTGAACTGTGAAAAATCATTTGGGCCAAAATTCACTGGGTTTACCAGAAATGCACTCTTATTGTAGGAAGAAACAGATCCTGGGGCTTAACTCCTTTTCTGAAGACAAATTCAGACCAGAGTTCTCATCCGTGAAAAACACGCTGTTTTAAGGCAAGTATCATCCTCTTCTCTCCAGCGTCTCCAATATAGTAAGAAACATGAGCATGCCCAGAAAAAAAGAACTGTGTTTGCTACTCATACAGACCATATGTAGTTCAACTCTGCTTTTGAACCTGATACAAAGCACAGCTGCTCTTACATAAATCCTCATTGGTTAATAGTGAGAATAGCGTATGGTTCGTTAACTGTGATAATTAATTTGAGCCCAAAATTCACTGGGTTAACCAGAAATGTACTCTTGCTTGTAGGAAGACACAGATCCTGGGGTTTAACAAAGTTTCTGAAGGGAAATTCAGACCAGAGTTCTCATCACTGAAACACACTCTGTTTTAAGTCAACAATCATCCTCTTCTTTGCAGCGTCTCCAATATAGTAAGAAACACGAGCATGCCCAGAAAAAAATGAACTGGGTTTCCTACTCAGACGGACCATATGTAGTTCAACTCTGCTTATGAAACTGATACAGACCACAGCTCCTCTTACAAAAGTCCTCTTTAGTTAATAGTGACAATCGGGTTGGGTTCAAGAAATGTGTAAATTCATTTGATCCCAAAATTCACTGGGTTTACCAGAAATGAACTCTTCTTTGTAGGATGACACAGATCCTGGGCTTTAACTCCGTTCCTGAAGGGAAATTCAGACAAGAATTCTCATCCCTGAAACACAATCTGTTTTAACGCAAGAAGCAATCTCGTCTTTCCAGCGTCTGCAATACAGGAAGAACCATGAGCGTGCCCTCAAGAAAGAACTGTCTTTCCTCCTCAAACGCACCATATGAGATCAACTATGTTTACGAAACTGATACAAACCACAGCTCCTCTTACATAAATGCTCTTTAGTTAATAGTGAGAATCGCATTGGGTTTGTGAACTGCAAAACATCATTTGAGCTCAAAATTCACTGGGTTTACCAGAAATGAAAACTTGCATGTAGGAAGACACTGATCCTGGGGTTAAAAACGATTCTGAAGACAAATTCAGACCAGAGTTCTCATCCCTGAAAAACACTATTTTAAGACAAGAATCATCCTCTTCTTTCCAGCGTGTCCAATAAAGTAAGAACCATTAGCATGCCCAAAAAAAAAGAACTTTGTTTCCTACTCATATGGACCATATGTAGTTCAACTCTGCTTATGAAATGATACAGACCACAGCTCCTCTTAGATAAATGCTTTTAGTTAAAAGTGATAATCGCATTGGGTTCTAGAACTGTCTAAAGTCATTTGATCAGAAAATTCTCTTTGTTTACCAGAAATGAACAATTGCTTGTAGGAAGACACAGATCCTGGGGTTTAACTCCGTTTCTGAAGGGAAGTTCACACAAGAGTTCTCATCCCTGAAACATACTCTGTTTTAACGCAAGAAGCAAGCTCTTCTTTCCAGAGTGTAAAATACAGAAAGAACAATGAGCATGCCCTCAAAAAAAGAACTGTGTTTCCTACTCATACAGACCATATGTAGTTCAACTCTGCTTATGAAACTGATACAAACCAAGGCTCCGCTTACATAAATTCTCTTTAGTTAATAGTGAGAATCATGTTGGGTTCGTGAACTGCGAAAAAACATTTGAACCCAAAATTCAGTGTGTTTACCAGAAATGAACTTGCTTGTAGGAAGACACAGATCCTGGGGTTTAACTCCGTTTATGAAGGCAAATTCAGACCTGAGTTCTCATCCCTGAAAATCACTCTGCTTTAAGGCATGTATCATCCTCTTCTTTCCAGCGTCTCCAATATAGTAAGAAACATGAGCATGCCCAGAAAAAAAGAACTGTGTTTCCTACTAATACGGATCATATGTAGTTCAACTCTGCTTATGAAACTGATACAAACCACAGGTCCTCTTACATTAATGCTCTTTAGTTAATAGTGAGAATCATGTGGGGTTCTTGAATTGCAAAAATCATTTGTGCCAAAAAATCACTGGGGTACCAGAACTGAACTCTTGCTTGTAGGAAGACACAGATCATGGGGTTTAACTCCGTTTCTGAAGGCAAATTCAGACCAGAGTTCTCATTTCTGAAAAACAATCTGTTTTAAGGAAAGAATCATCCTCTTCTTTCAAGCGTCTCCAATATAGTAAGAAACATGAGCATGACCAGAAAAAAGAACTGTGTTTCCTACTCATACGGATCATATGTAGTTCAACTGTGCTTAGGAAAATTATACAAACCACAGCTCATATTACATTAATGCTCTTTAGTTAATAGTGAGAATCGGTTTGGGTTGCTGAACTGCGAAAAAATCATTTGAGCCCAAAATTCACTTGGTTTACCAGAACTGAACTCTTGCTTATAGGAAGACACAGATCCTGGGGTTTAACTCCGTTTCTCAAGGGAAATTCAGACCAGAGTTCTCATCCCAAAACACACTCTGTTATCACACAAGAAGCAAGCTCTTCTTTCCAGAGTCTAAAATAGAGCAAGAACCATGAGCATGCCCTGATAAAAAAGAACTGTGTTTCCTACTCATGAGGACCATATGTAGTACAACCCTGCTTATGAAACTCATACAAACCACGGCTCCTCTTACATAAATTCTCTTTAGTTAATAGTGAGAATCATGTTGGGTTCGTGAATTGCGAAAAATCATTTGAACCCAAAATTCACTGCGTTTACCAGAAATGAACTTGCTTGTAGGAAGACACAGATCCTGGGGTTTAACTCCATTTCTGAAGGGAAATTCAGAGCTGAGTTCTTATCCCTGAAAAACACTCTGTTTTAAGGCAAGAATCATCCTCTTCTTTCCAGCATTTCCAATATAGTAAGAAACATGAGCATGCCCAGAAAAAAAGAACTGTGTTTCCTACTCATACGGATCATATGTAGTTCATCTCGGCTTATGAAACTGATACAAACCACAGCTCCTCTTACATTAATGCTCTTTAGTTAAAAGTGAGAATCGGTTTGAGTTGCTGAACTGCGAAAAATCATTTGAGCCCAAAATTCACTTGGTTTACCAGAACTGAACTCTTGCTTGTAGGAAGACACAGATCCTGGGGTTTAACTCCTTTTCTCAAGGGAAATTCAGACCAGAGTTCTCAACCCTGAAACACTCTCTGTTTTAACGCAAGAAGCAAGCTCTTCTTTCCAGAGTCTAAAATACAGCAAGAACAATGAGCATGCCCTGAAAAAAATAACTGTGTTTCCTACTCATACGGACCATATGTAGTTCAAACCCTGCTTATGAAACTGATACAAACTACAGCTCCTCTTACATTAATGCTCTTTAGTTAATTCTGAGAATTGTGTTGGGTTCGTGAACTGGGAAAAATCATTTGAGCCGAAAATTCACTGGGTTAACCAGAAATGAACTCTTGCTTGTAGGAAGACACAGATCCTGGGGTTTAACTCCGTTTATGAAGGCAAAATCACAACAGAATTCTCAACCGTGAAAAACACTCTGTTCTCAGGCAAGAATCATCCTCTTCTTTCCAGCGTGTCCAATAAAGTAAGAACCATTAGCATGCCCAAAAAAAAAGAACTTTGTTTCCTACTCATATGGACCATTTGTAGTTCAACTCTGCTTATGAAATGATACAGACCGCAGCTCCTCTTAGATAAATGCTTTTAGTTAAAAGTGATAATCGCATTGGGTTCTAGAACTGTCTAAAGTCATTTGATCAGAAAATTCTCTTTGTTTACCAGAAATGA
Source organism: Onychomys leucogaster (assembly GCA_949786385.1). NCBI lineage: Eukaryota > Metazoa > Chordata > Mammalia > Rodentia > Cricetidae > Onychomys > Onychomys leucogaster. The sequence goes on along the minus strand of CATKUP010000117.1, from coordinate 1,328,577 downwards.
ACAATTGCTTGTAGGAAGACACAGATCCTGGGGTTTAACTCCGTTTCTGAAGGGAAGTTCACACAAGAGTTCTCATCCCTGAAACATACTCTGTTTTAATGCAAGAAGCAAGCTCTTCTTTCCAGAGTGTAAAATACAGAAAGAACAATGAGCATGCCCTCAAAAAAAGAACTGTGTTTCCTACTCATACAGACCATATGTAGTTCAACTCTGCTTATGAAACTGATACAAACCAAGGCTCCGCTTACATAAATTCTCTTTAGTTAATAGTGAGAATCATGTTGGGTTCGTGAACTGCGAAAAAACATTTGAACCCAAAATTCACTGTGTTTACCAGAAATGAACTTGCTTGTAGGAAGAAACAGATCCTGGGGTTTAACTCCGTTTATGAAGGCAAATTCAGACCTGAGTTCTCATCCCTGAAAAACACTCTGTTTTAAGGCAAGAATCATCCTCTTCTTTCCAGCATCTCCAATATAGTAAGAAACATGAGCATGCCCAGAAAAAAAGAACTGTGTTTCCTACTCATACGGATCATATTTAGTTCAACTCTGCTTATGAAACTGTTACAAACCACAGCTCCTCTTACATTAATGCTCTTTAGTTAATACTGAGAATCATGTTGGGTTCTTGAATTGCGAAAAATCATTTGTGCCAAAAAATCACTGGGTTACCAGAACTGAACTCTTGCTTGTAGGAAGACACAGATCCTGGGGTTTAACTCCGTTTCTGAAGACAAATTCAGACCAGAGTTCTCATCCCTGAAACCCTCTCTGTTTTAACGAAAGAAGCAAGCTCTTCTTTCCAGAGTCTATAATACACAAGAACCATGAGCATGCCCTGAAAAAAAAAAAACTGTGTTTCCGACTCATACGGACCAATGTAGTTCAACTCTGCTTATGAAACTGATACAAACCACAGCTTCTCTTACATAAATGCTCATTAGTTAAAAGTGAAAATCGCGTTGGGTTCTTGAAGTGTCTAAAGTCATTTGAGCGGAAAATTCTATTGGTTTACCAGTAATGAACACTTGCTTGTAGGAAGACACAGATCATGGGGTTTAACTCCTTTTCTGAAGGCAAATTCAGACCAGAGTTCTCATCCCTGAAAAACAATCTGTTTTAAGTCAAGAATCGTCCTCTTTCCAGCCTCTCCAATATAGTAAGAAAAATGAGCATGCCCAGAAAAAAAAAACTGTGTTTCCGACTCATACGGACGATATGTAGTTCAACCCTGCTTATGAAACTGATACAAACTACAGCTCCTCATAATTAATGCTCTTTAGTTAATTCTGAGAATTGTGTTGGGTTCGTGAACTGCGAAAAATCATTTGAGCCAAAAATTCACTGGGTTAACCAGAAATGAACTCTTGCTTGTAGGAAGACACAGATCCCGGGGTTTAACTCCGTTTCTCAAGGGAAATTCAGACCAGATTTCTCATCCCCAGAACTCACAATGTTATAACGCAAGAATCAAGCTCTTCTTTCCAGAGTCTAAAATAGAGCAAGAACCATGAAATGCCCTGAAAAAAGAACTGTGTTTCCTACTCATGAGGACCATATGTAGTTCAACTCTGCTTATGAACCTGATACAAACCACGGCTCCTCTTACATAAATTCTCTTTAGTTAATAGTGAGAATCATGTTGGGTTCGTGAACTGCAAAAAATCATTTGAACCCAAAATTCACTGTGTTTACCAGAAATGAACTTGCTTGTAGGAAGACACAGATCCTGGGGTTTAACTCCTTTTCTGAAGGGAAATTCAGACCTGAGTTCTCATCCCTAAAACCCACTCTGTTATAACGCAAGAAGCAAGCTCTTCTTTCCAGAATCTATAATACAGCAAGAACAATGAGCATGCCCTGAAAAAAAAAACTGTGTTTCCGACTCATACGGACCAATGTAGTTCAACTCTGCTTATGAAACTGATACAAACCACAGCTTCTCTTACATAAATGCTCATTAGTTAAAAGTGATAATCGCGTTGGGATCTAGAACTGTCTAAAGTCATTTGAGCGGAAAATTCTATTGGTTTACCAGAAATAAACACTTGCTTGTAGGAAGACACAGATCATGGGGTTTAACTCCTTTTCTGAAGGCAAATTCAGACCAGAGTTCTCATCCCTGAAACATACTCTGTTTTACGGAAAGAATCATCCTATTCTTTCCAACATTTCCAATATAGTAAAAAACATGAGCATGCCCAGAAAAAAAGAACTGTGTTTCCGACTCATACAGAAAATATGTAGTTCAACTCTGCTTATGAAATGATACAGACCACAGCTCCTCTTAAATAAATGCTCTTTAGTTAATAGTAAGAATAGCGTTGGGATCCTGAACTGCAAAAAATCAATTGAGCCCAAAATTCACTGGGTTTAGCAGAACTGAACTCTTGCTTGTAGGAAGACACAGATCCTGGGGTTTAACTACGTTTCTGAAGGGAAGTTCAGACCAGAGTTCTCATCCCTGAAACACACTCTGTTTTAACGCAAGAAGCAAGCTCTTCTTTCCAGAGTCTAAAATACAGCAAGAACAATGAGCATGCCCTGAAAAAAAGAACTGTGTTTCCTACTCATACGGACCATATGTTGTTCAACTCTGCTTATGAAACTGATACAAACCACAGCTCCTCTTACATAAATGCTATTTAGTTAATACTGAGAATCGTGTTGGGTTCGTGAACTGCGAAAAATCATTTGAACCCAAAATTCACTGTGTTTACCAGAAATGAACTTGCTTGTAGGAAGACACAGATCCTGGGGTTTAACTCCGTTTATGAAGGCAAATTCAGACCTGAGTTCTCATCCCTGAAAAACACTCTGTTTTAAGGCAAGAATCATCCTCTTCTTTCCAGCGTCTCCAATATAGTAAGAAACATGAGCATGCCCAGAAAAAAAGAACTGTGTTTCCTACTCATACGGATCATATGTAGTTCATCTCGGCTTATGAAACTGATACAAACCACAGCTCCTCTTACATTAATGCTCTTTAGTTAAAAGTGAGAATCGGTTTGAGTTGCTGAACTGCGAAAAATCATTTGAGCCCAAAATTCACTTGGTTTACCAGAACTGAACTCTTGCTTGTAGGAAGACACAGATCCTGGGGTTTAACTCCTTTTCTCAAGGGAAATTCAGACCAGAGTTCTCAACCCTGAAACACTCTCTGTTTTAACGCAAGAAGCAAGCTCTTCTTTCCAGAGTCTAAAATACAGCAAGAACAATGAGCATGCCCTGAAAAAAAGAACTGTGTTTCCTACTCATACGGACCATATGTAGTTCAAACCCTGCTTATGAAACTGATACAAACTACAGCTCCTCTTACATTAATGCTCTTTAGTTAATTCTGAGAATTGTGTTGGGTTCGTGAACTGGGAAAAATCATTTGATCCGAAAATTCACTGGGTTAACCAGAAATGAACTCTTGCTTGTAGGAAGACACAGATCCTGGGGTTTAACTCCGTTTCTGAAGAAAATTCAGACCAGAGTTCTCATCACTGAAACACACTCTGTTTTAACGCAAGAAGCAAGCTCTTCTTTCCAGAGTCTAAAATACAGCAAGAACCATGAGCATGCCCAGAAAAAAGAAACTGTGTTTCCTACTCATACGGACCATATGTAGTTCAACTCTGATTATGAAACTGATACAAACCACAGCTCCTCTTACATTATTGCTCTTTAGTTAATTCTGAGAATCCTGTTGGGTTCGTGAACTGTGAAAAATCATTTGAGCCGAAAATTCACTGGGTTAACCAGAAATGAACTCTTGCTTGTAGGAAGACACAGATCCTGGGGTTTAACTCCGTTTATGAAGGCAAAATCACAACAGAATTCTCAACCGTCAAAAACATTCTGTTCTCAGGCAAGGATCATCCTCTTCTTTCCAGCGTGTCCAATACAGTAAGAACCATGAGCATGCCCAAAAAAAGAGAACTTTGTTTCCTACTCATATGGACTATATGTAGTTCAACTCTGCTTATGAAATGATACAGACCGCAGCTCCTCTTAGATAAATGCTTTTAGTTAAAAGTGATAATCGCATTGGGTTCTAGAACTGTCTAAAGTCATTTGATCAGAAAATACTCTTTGTTTACCAGAAATGAACAATTGCTTGTAGGAAGACACAGATCCTGGGGTTTAACTCCGTTTCTGAAGGGAAATTCAGACCAGAGTTCTCATCCCTAAAGCACACTATGTTATAACGCAAGAAGCAAGCTCTTATTTCCAGAGTCTAAAATATAGCAAGAAGCATGAGCATGCCCTGAAAAAAAGAACTGTGATTCCTACTCATGAGGACCATACGTAGTTCAACTCTGCTTATGAAACTGATACAAACCACGACTCCTCTTACATAAATTCTCTTTAGTTAATAGTGAGAATCATGTTGGGTTCGTGAACTGCGAAAAATCTTTTGAACCCAAAATTCACTGTGTTTACCAGAAATGAACTTGCTTGTAGGAAGACACAGATCCTGGGGTTTAACTCCACTTATGAAGGCAAATTCAGACCTGAGTTCTCAACCCTGGAAAGCACTCTGTTTTAAGGCAAGAATCATCCTCTTCTTTCCAGCGTCTCCAATATAGTAAGAAACATGAGCATGCCCAGAAAAAAAAGATCTGTGTTTCCTACTCATACAGATCTTATGTAGTTCAACTCTGCTCATGAAACTGATACAAACCACAGCTCCTCTTACATTAATGCTCTTTAGTTAATAGTGAGAATCATGTTGGGTTCTTGAATTGTGAAAAAACATTTGTGCCAAAAAATCACTGGGTTACCAGAACTGAACTGTTGCTTGTAGGAAGACACAGATCATGTGGTTTATCTCGGTTTATGAAGGCAAAATCACACCAGAATTCTGAACCCTGAAAAACACTCTGTTTTAAGGCAAGAATCATCCTCTTCTTTCCAGTGTCTACAATACAGTAAGAACCATGAGCATGCCCAGAAAAAAAGAACTGTGTTTCCTACTCATACGGACCATATGTAGTTCAACTCTGCTTATGAAATGATACAGACTGCAGCTTCTCTTACATAAATGCTCTTTAGTTAAAAGTGATAATCGCATTGGGTCTAGAACTGTCTAATGTCATTTGATCAGAAAATTCTCTTTGTTTACCAGAAATGAACACTTGCTTGTAGGAAGACACAGATACTGGGGTTTAACTCCGTTTATGAAGGAAATTCAGACCAGAGTTCTCATCCCTGAAAAACACTCTGTTTTAAGGCAAGAGTCATCCTCTTCTTTCCAGCGTCTCCAATATAGTAAGAAACATGAGCATGCCCAGAAAAAAAGATCTGTGTTTCCTACTCATACAGATCTTATGTAGTTCAACCCTGCTTATGAAACTGATACAAACCACAGTTCCTCATACATTAATGCTCTTTAGTTAATAGTGAGAATCATGTTGGGTTCTTGAATTGCGAAAAATCATTTGTGCCAAAAAATCATTGGGTTACCAGAACTGAACTCTTGCTTGTAGGAAGACACAGATCATGGGGTTTAACTCTGTTTCTGAAGGCAAATTCAGACCAGAATTCTCATTCCTGAAAAACAATCTGTTTTATGGAAAGAATCATCCTCTTATTTCCAGCGTCTCCAATATATTAAGAAACATGAGCATGCCCAGAAAAAAAGAACTGTGTTTCCGACTCATATAGAAAATATGTAATTCAACTCTGCTTATGAAATGATACAGACCGCAGCTCCTCTTAAATAAATGCACTTTAATTAATAGTAAGAATAGCGTTGGGTTCCTGAACTGCGAAAAATCAATTGAGCACAAATTCACTGGGTTTAGCAAAAATGAACTCTTGCTTGTAGGAAGACACATATCCTGGGGTTTAACTCCGTTTCTGAAGGGAAATTCACACCAGAGTTCTCATCCCTGAAACACACTCTGTTATAACGCAAGAAGCAAGCTCTTCTTTCCAGAGTCTAAAATACAGCAAGAACCATGAGCATGCCCTGAAAAAAAGAACTGAGTTTCCAACGCAGACGGACCATATGTAGTTCAACTCTGCTTATGAAATGATACAGACTGCAGCTCCTCTTACATAAATGCTCTTTAGTTAAAAGTGATAATCGCATTGGGTTCTAGAACTGTCTAAAGTCATTTGATCAGAAAATTCTCGTTGTTTACCAGAAATGAACACTTGCTTGTAGGAAGACACAGATACTGGGGTTTAACTCCGTTTCTGAAGGAAATTCAGACCAGAGTTCTCATCCCTGAAAAACACTCTGTTTTAAGGCAAGAATCATCCTCTTCTTTCCAGCGTCTCCAATATAGTAAGAAACATGAGCATGCCCAGAAAAAAAGAACTGTGTTTCCGACTCATACAGAAAATATGTAGTTAAACTCTGCTTATGAAATGATACAGACCACAGCACCTCTTAAATAAATGCTCTTTAGTTAATAGTAAGAATAGCGTTGGGTTCCTGAACTGCGAAAAATCAATTGAGCCCAAATTCACTGGGTTTTGCAATCTGAACTCTTGCTTGTAGGAAGACACATATCCTGGGGTTTAACTCCGTTTCTGAAGGGAAATTCAGACCAGAGTTCTCATCCCTGAAACACACTCTGTTATAACGCAAGAAGCAAGCTCTTCTTTCCAGAGTCTAAAATACAGCAAGAACCATGAGCATGCCCAGAAAAAAGGAACTGTGTTTCCTACTCATAAGGACCATATGTAGTTCAACTCAGATTATGAAACTGATACAAACCACAGCTCCTCTTACATTATTGCTCTTTAGTTAATTCTGAGAATCGTGTTGGGTTCGTGAACTGCGAAAAATCATTTGAGCCGAAAATTCACTGGGTTAACCAGAAATGAACTCTTGCTTGTAGGAAGACACAGATCCTGGGGTTTAACTCCGTTTATGAAGGCAAAATCACAACAGAATTCTCAACCGTGAAAAACACTCTGTTCTCAGGCAAGAATCATCCTCTTCTTTCCAGCGTGTCCAATAAAGTAAGAACCATTAGCATGCCCAAAAAAAAAGAACTTTGTTTCCTACTCATATGGACCATTTGTAGTTCAACTCTGCTTATGAAATGATACAGACCGCAGCTCCTCTTAGATAAATGCTTTTAGTTAAAAGTGATAATCGCATTGGGTTCTAGAACTGTCTAAAGTCATTTGATCAGAAAATTCTCTTTGTTTACCAGAAATGAACAATTGCTTGTAGGAAGACACAGATCCTGGGGTTTAACTCCGTTTCTGAAGGGAAGTTCACACAAGAGTTCTCATCCCTGAAACATACTCTGTTTTAACGCAAGAAGCAAGCTCTTCTTTCCAGAGTGTAAAATACAGAAAGAACAATGAGCATGCCCTCAAAAAAAGAACTGTGTTTCCTACTCATACAGACCATATGTAGTTCAACTCTGCTTATGAAACTGATACAAACCAAGGCTCCGCTTACATAAATTCTCTTTAGTTAATAGTGAGAATCATGTTGGGTTCGTGAACTGCGAAAAAACATTTGAACCCAAATTCACTGTGTTTACCAGAAATTAACTTGCTTGTAGGAAGAAACAGATCCTGGGGTTTAACTCCGTTTATGAAGACAAATTCAGACCTGAGGTCTCATCCCTGAAAAACACTCTGTTTTAAGTCAAGAATCATCCTCTTCTTTCCAGCATCTCCAATATAGTAAGAAACATGAGCATGCCCAGAAAAAAAGAACTGTGTTTCCTACTCATACGGATCATATGTAGTTCAACTCTGCTTATGAAACTGTTACAAACCACAGCTCCTCTTACATTAATGCTCTTTAGTTAATACTGAGAATCATGTTGGGTTCTTGAATTGCGAAAAATCATTTGTGCCAAAAAATCACTGGGTTACCAGAACTGAACTCTTGCTTGTAGGAAGACACAGATCCTGGGGTTTAACTACGTTTCTGAAGACAAATTCAGACCAGAGTTCTCATCCCTGAAACCCTCTCTGTTTTAACGAAAGAAGCAAGCTCTTCTTTCCAGAGTCTATAATACACAAGAACCATGAGCATGCCCTGAAAAAAAAAAACTGTGTTTCCGACTCATACGGACCAATGTAGTTCAACTCTGCTTATGAAACTGATACAAACCACAGCTTCTCTTACATAAATGCTCATTAGTTAAAAGTGAAAATCGCGTTGGGTTCTTGAAGTGTCTAAAGTCATTTGAGCGGAAAATTCTATTGGTTTACCAGTAATGAACACTTGCTTGTAGGAAGACACAGATCATGGGGTTTAACTCCTTTTCTGAAGGCAAATTCAGACCAGAGTTCTCATCCCTGAAAAACAATCTGTTTTAAGTCAAGAATCGTCCTCTTTCCAGCCTCTCCAATATAGTAAGAAACATGAGCATGCCCAGAAAAAAAAAACTGTGTTTCCGACTCATACGGACCATATGTAGTTCAACCCTGCTTATGAAACTGATACAAACGACAGCTCCTCATAATTAATGCTCTTTAGTTAATTCTGAGAATTGTGTTGGGTTCGTGAACTGCGAAAAATCATTTGAGCCGAAAATTCACTGGGTTAACCAGAAATGAACTCTTGCTTGTAGGAAGACACAGATCCCGGGGTTTAACTCCGTTTCTCAAGGGAAATTCAGACCAGATTTCTCATCCCCAGAACTCACAATGTTATAACGCAAGAATCAAGCTCTTCTTTCCAGAGTCTAAAATAGAGCAAGAACCATGAAATGCCCTGAAAAAAGAACTGTGTTTCCTACTCATGAGGACCATATGTAGTTCAACTCTGCTTATGAACCTGATACAAACCACGGCTCCTCTTACATAAATTCTCTTTAGTTAATAGTGAGAATCATGTTGGGTTCGTGAACTGCAAAAAATCATTTGAACCCAAAATTCACTGTGTTTACCAGAAATGAACTTGCTTGTAGGAAGACACAGATCCTGGGGTTTAACTCCTTTTCTGAAGGGAAATTCAGTCCTGAGTTCTCATCCCTAAAACCCACTCTGTTATAACGCAAGAAGCAAGCTCTTCTTTCCAGAATCTATAATACAGCAAGAACAATGAGCATGCCCTGAAAAAAAAAACTGTGTTTCCGACTCATACGGACCAATGTAGTTCAACTCTGCTTATGAAACTGACACAAACCACAGCTTCTCTTACATAAATGCTCATTAGTTAAAAGTGATAATCGCGTTGGGATCTAGAACTGTCTAAAGTCATTTGAGCGGAAAATTCTATTGGTTTACCAGAAATAAACACTTGCTTGTAGGAAGACACAGATCATGGGGTTTAACTCCTTTTCTGAAGGCAAATTCAGACCAGAGTTCTCATCCCTGAAACATACTCTGTTTTAAGGAAAGAATCTTCCTATTCTTTCCAACATTTCCAATATAGTAAAAAACATGAGCATGCCCAGAAAAGAAGAACTGTGTTTCCGACTCATACAGAAAATATGTAGTTCAACTCTGCTTATGAAATGATACAGACCACAGCTCCTCTTAAATAAATGCTCTTTAGTTAATAGTAAGAATAGCGTTGGGATCCTGAACTGCAAAAAATCAATTGAGCCCAAAATTCACTGGGTTTAGCAGAACTGAACTCTTGCTTGTAGGAAGACACAGATACTGGGGTTTAACTACGTTTCTGAAGGGAAGTTCAGACCAGAGTTCTCATCCCTGAAACACACTCTGTTTTAACGCAAGAAGCAAGCTCTTCTTTCCAGAGTCTAAAATACAGCAAGAACAATGAGCATGCCCTGAAAAAAAGAACTGTGTTTCCTACTCATACGGACCATATGTTGTTCAACTCTGCTTATGAAACTGATACAAACCACAGCTCCTCTTACATAAATGCTATTTAGTTAATACTGAGAATCGTGTTGGGTTCGTGAACTGCGAAAAATCATTTGAACCCAAAATTCACTGTGTTTACCAGAAATGAACTTGCTTGTAGGAAGACACAGATCCTGGGGTTTAACTCCGTTTATGAAGGCAAATTCAGACCTGAGTTCTCATCCCTGAAAAACACTCTGTTTTAAGGCAAGAATCATCCTCTTCTTTCCAGCGTCTCCAATATAGTAAGAAACATGAGCATGCCCAGAAAAAAAGAACTGTGTTTCCTACTCATACGGATCATATGTAGTTCATCTCGGCTTATGAAACTGATACAAACCACAGCTCCTCTTACATTAATGCTCTTTAGTTAAAAGTGAGAATCGGTTTGAGTTGCTGAACTGCGAAAAATCATTTGAGCCCAAAATTCACTTGGTTTACCAGAACTGAACTCTTGCTTGTAGGAAGACACAGATCCTGGGGTTTAACTCCGTTTCTCAAGGGAAATTCAGACCAGAGTTCTCAACCCTGAAACACTCTCTGTTTTAACGCAAGAAGCAAGCTCTTCTTTCCAGAGTCTAAAATACAGCAAGAACAATGAGCATGCCCTGAAAAAAAGAACTGTGTTTCGTACTCATACGGACCATATGTAGTTCAAACCCTGCTTATGAAACTGATACAAACTACAGCTCCTCTTACATTAATGCTCTTTATTTAATTCTGAGAATTGTGTTGGGTTCGTGAACTGGGAAAAATCATTTGAGCCGAAAATTCACTGGGTTAACCAGAAATGAACTCTTGCTTGTAGGAAGACACAGATCCTGGGGTTTAACTCCGTTTCTGAAGGGAAATTCAGACCAGAGTTCTCATCACTGAAACACACTCTGTTTTAACGCAAGAAGCAAGCTCTTCTTTCCAGCGTGTCCAATACAGTAAGAACCATGAGCATGCCCAAAAAAAAAGAACTTTGTTTCCTACTCATATGGACTATATGTAGTTCAACTCTGCTTATGAAATGATACAGACCGCAGCTCCTCTTAGATAAATGCTTTTAGTTAAAAGTGATAATCGCATTGGGTTCTAGAACTGTCTAAAGTCATTTGATCAGAAAATACTCTTTGTTTACCAGAAATGAACAATTGCTTGTAGGAAGACACAGATCCTGGGGTTTAACTCTGTTTCTGAAGGCAAATTCAGACCAGAATTCTCATTCCTGAAAAACAATCTGTTTTATGGAAAGAATCATCCTCTTATTTCCAGCGTCTGCAATATATTAAGAAACATGTGCATGCCCAGAAAAAAAGAACTGTGTTTCCGACTCATACAGAAAATATGTAGTTCAACTCTGCTTATGAAATGATACAGACCGCAGCTCCTCTTAAATAAATGCACTTTAATTAATAGTAAGAATAGCGTTGGGTTCCTGAACTGCGAAAAATCAATTGAGCACAAATTCACTTTGTTTAGCAAAAGTAAACTCTTGCTTGTAGGAAGACACATATCCTGGGGTTTAACTCCGTTTCTGAAGGGAAATTCACACCAGAGTTCTCATCCCTGAAACACACTCTGTTATAACGCAAGAAGCAAGCTCTTCTTTCCAGAGTCTAAAATACAGCAAGAACCATGAGCATGCCCTGAAAAAAAGAACTGAGTTTCCAACGCAGACGGACCATATGTAGTTCAACCCTACTTATGAAACTGATACAAACCACAGCTCCTCTTACATAAATGCTCTTTAGTTAATAGTGAAAATAGCGTTTAGTTCCTGAACTGCAAAAAATCATTTGAGCCCAAAATTCACTGGGTTTACCAGAACTGAACTCTTGCTTGTAGTAAGACACAGATCCTGGGGTTTATCTCGGTTTATGAAGGCAAAATCACACCAGAATTCTGAACCCTGAAAAACACTCTGTTTTAAGGCAAGAATCATCCTCTTCTTTCCAGCGTCTCCAATACAGTAAGAACCATGAGCATGCCCAGAAAAAAAGAACTGTGTTTCCTACTCATACGGACCATATGTAGTTCAACTCTGCTTATGAAATGATACAGACTGCAGCTCCTCTTACATAAATGCTCTTTAGTTAAAAGTGATAATCGCATTGGGTTCTAGAACTGTCTAAAGTCATTTGATCAGAAAATTCTCGTTGTTTACCAGAAATGAACACTTGCTTGTAGGAAGACACAGATACTGGGGTTTAACTCCGTTTCTGAAGGAAATTCAGACCAGAGTTCTCATCCCTGAAAAACACTCTGTTTTAAGGCAAGAATCATCCTTTTCTTTCCAGCGTCTCCAATATAGTAAGAAACATGAGCATGCCCAGAAAAAAAGATCTCTGTTTCCTACTCATACAGATCTTATGTAGTTCAACTCTGCTTATGAAACTGATACAAACAACAGCTCCTCTTACATAAATGCTCTTTAGTTAATACTGAGAATCGCGTTGGGTTTGTGAACTGCGAAAAATCATTTAAGCCGAAAATTCACTGGGTTACCCAGAAATGAACTCTTGCTTGTAGGAAGACACAGATCCTGGGGTTTAACTCCGTTTCTCAGGGGAAATTCAGACCAGAGATCTCATCCCTAAAACACACGATGTTATAACGCAAGAAGCAAGCTCTTCTTTCCAGAGTCTAAAATATAGCAAGAACCATGAGCATGCCCTGAAAAAAAGAACTGTGTTTCCTACTCATGAGGACCATATGTAGTTCAACTCTGCTTATGAAACTGATACAAACCACGGCTCCTCTTACATAAATTTTCTTTACTTAATAGTGAGAATCATGTTGGGTTCTTGAATTGCGAAAAATCATTTGTGCCAAGAAATCACTGGGTTACCAGAACTGAACTCTTGCTTGTAGGAAGACACAGATCATGGGGTTTAACTCCGTTTCTGAAGGCAAATTCAGACCAGAGTTCTCATTCCTGAAAAACAATCTGTTTTAAGGAAAGAATCATCCTATTCTTTCCAGCGTCTCCAATATACTAAGAAACATGAGCATGCCCAGAAAAAAGAACTGTGTTTCCTACTCATACGGATCATATGTAGTTCAACTCTGCTTATGAAAATTATACAAACCACAGCTCCTCTTACATTAATGCTCTTTAGTTAATAGTGAGAATCGGTTTGGGTTGCTGAACTGCGAAAAATCATTTGAGCCCAATATACACTTGGTTTACCAGAACTGAACTCTTGCTTGTAGGAAGACACAGATCCTGGGGTTTAACTCCCCTTCTGAAGGGAAATTCAGACCAGAGTTCAATCCCTGAAACACTTTCTGCTTTAACGCAAGAAGCAAGCTCTTCTTTCCAGAGTCTAAAATACAGCAAGAACAATGAGCATGCCCTGAAAAAAAGAACTGTGTTTCCTACTCATACGGACCATATGTAGTTCAACTCTGCTTATGAAACTGATACACACCACAGCTCCTCTTAAATAAATGCTCTTTAGTTAATAGTAAGAATAGCGTTGGGTCCTGAACTGCGAAAAATCAATTGAGCCCAAAATTCACTGGGTTTAACAGAACTGAACTCTTGCTTGTAGTAAGACACAGATCATGGGGTTTATCTCCGTTTATGAAGGCAAAATCACACCAGAATTCTCAACCCTGAAAAACACTCCGTTTTAAGGCAAGAATCATCCTCTTCTTTCCAGCGTCTCCAATACAGTAAGAACCATGAGCATGCCCGGAAAAAAGCAACTGTGTTTCCTACTCATACGGGCCATATGTAGTTCAACTCTGCTTATGAAACTGATGCAAACCACAGCTCCTCTTATATAAATACTCTTTAGTTAATACTGGGAATCGCGTTGGGTTTGAGAACTGTGAAAAATCATTTAAGCCGAATATTCACTGGGTTACCCAGAAATGAACTCTTGCTTGTAGGAAGACACAGATCCTGGCGTTTAACTCCGTTTCTCAAGGGAAATTCAGACCAGAGTTCTCATCCCTAAAACACACTCTGTTATAACGCAAGAAGCGAGCTCTTCTTTCCAGAGTCTAAAATATAGCAAGAACCATGAGCATGCCCTGAAAAAAAGAACTGTGTTTCCTACTCATACGGACCATATGTAGTTCAACTCTGCTTATGAAAATTATACAAACCACACCTCCTCTTACATTAATGCTCTTTAGTTAATAGTGAGAATCGGTATGGGTTGCTGAACTGCCAAAAAAAATTTTGAGCCCAAAATTCACTTGGTTTACCAGAACTGAACTCTTGCTTGTAGGAAGACACAGATCCTGGGGTTTAACTCCATTTCTGAAGGGAAATTCAGACCAGAATTCTCATCCCTGAAACACTCTCTGTTTTAACGCAAGAAGCAAGCTCTTCTTTCCAGATTCTAAAATACAGCAAGAACAATGAGCATGCCCTGAAAAAAAGAACTGTGTTTCCTACTCATACGGACCATATGTAGTTGAACTCTGCTTATGAAACGGATACAAACAACGGCTCCTCTTACATAAATTCTCTTTAGTTAATAGTGAGAATCATGTTGGGTTCGTGAACTGCGAAAAATCATTTGAACCCAAAATTCACTGTGTTTACCAGAAATGAACTTGCTTTCAGTTAGACACAGATCCTGGGGTTTAACTCCGTTTCTGAAGGGAAATTCAGACCTGAGTTCTCATCCCTGAAAAACACTCTGTTTTAAGGCAAGAATCATCCTCTTCTTTCTAGTGTCTCCAATACAGTAAGAAACATGAGCATGCCCAGAAAAAAAGAACTGTGTTTCCGACTCATACAGAAAATATGTAGTTCAACTCTGCTTATGAAATGATACAGACCGCAGCTCCTCTTAAGTAAATGCTCTTTAGTTAATAGTAAGAATAGCGTTGGGTTCCTGAACTGCGAAAAATCAATTGAGCCCAAATTCACTGGGTTTAGCAAAACTGAACTCTTGCTTGTAGGAAGACACAGATCCTTGGGTTTAACTCCGTTTCTGAAGGGAAATTCCGACCAGTGTTCTCATCCCTGAAACACACTCTGTTATAACACAAGAAGCAAGCTATTCTTTCCAGATTCTAAAATACATCAAGAACCATGAGCATGCCCTGAAAAAAAGAACTGTGTTTCCAACTCAGACGGACCATATGTAGTTCAACTCTACTTATGAAACTGATACAAACCACAGCTCCTCTTACATAAATGCTCCTTAGTTAATAGTGAAAATAGCGTTTGGTTCCTGAACTGCAAAAAATCATTTGAGCCCAAAATTCACTGGGTTTACCAGAACTGAACTCTTGCTTGTAGTAAGAAACAGATCCTGGGATTTATCTCCGTTTATGAAGGCAAAATCACACCAGAATTCTCAACCCTGAAAAACACTCCGTTTTAAGGCAAGAATCATCCTCTTCTTTCCAGCGTTTCCAATACAGTAAGTACCATGAGCATGCCCAGAAAAAAAGAACTGTGTTTCCTACTCATACGGACCATATGTAGTTCAACTCTGCTTATGAAATGATACAGACTGCAGCTCCTCTTACATAAATCCTCTTTAGTTAAAAGTGATAATCGCATTGGGTTCTAGAACTGTCTAAAGTCATTTGATTGGAAAATTCTCTTTGTTTACCAGAAATGAACACCTGCTTGTAGGAAGACACATATACTTGGGTTTAACTCCGTTTCTGAAGGGAAATTCAGACCAGAGTTCTCATCCCTGAAACACACTCTGTTATAACACAAAAAGCAAGCTCTTCTTTCCAGAGACTAAAATACAGCAAGAACAATGAGCATGCCCTGAAAAACGAACTGTGTTTCCTACTCATACGGACCATATGTAGTTCAACTCTGCTTATGAAATGATACAGACGGCAGCTCCTCTTACATAAATCCTCTTTAGTTAAAAGTGATAATCGCATTGGGTTCTAGAACTGTCTAAAGTCATTTGATTGGATAATTCTCTTTGTTTACCAGAAATGAACACCTGCTTGTAGGAAGACACAGATACTTGGGTTTAACTCCGTTTCTGAAGGGAAATTCAGACCAGAGTTCTCATCCCTGAAACACACTCTGTTATAAAACAAAAAGCAAGCTCTTCTTTCCAGAGTCTAAAATACAGCAAGAACAATGAGCATGCCCTGAAAAAAAGAACTGTGTTTCCTACTCATACGGACCATATGTAGTTCAACTCTGCTTATGAAACTGATACAAACCACAGCTCCTCTTACATAAATGCTCTTTAGTTAATACTGAGATTCGCGTTGGGTTCCTGAACTGCGAAAAATAAATTGAGCCCAAAATTCACTGGGATTACCAGAAATGAACGCTTGCTTGTAGGAAGACGGAGATCCTGGGGTTTAACTCCGTTTCTCAAGGGAAATTCAGACCAGAGTTCTCATCCCAAAGCACACTCTGTTATCACACAAGAAGCAAGCTCTTCTTTCCAGAGTCTAAAATAGAGCAAGAACCATGAGCATGCCCTGATAAAAAAGAACTGTGTTTCCTACTCATGAGGACCATATGTAGTACAACCCTGCTTATGAAACTCATACAAACCACGGCTCCTCTTACATAAATTCTCTTTAGTTAATAGTGAGAATCATGTTGGGTTCGTGAATTGCGAAAAATCATTTGAACCCAAAATTCACTGCGTTTACCAGAAATGAACTTGCTTGTAGGAAGACACAGATCCTGGGGTTTAACTCCGTTTATGAAGGCAAATTCAGACCTGAGTTCTAATCCCTGAAAAACACTCTGTTTTAAGGCGAGAATCATCCTCTTCTTTCCAGCGTCTCCAATACAGTAAGAAACATGAGCATGCCCAGAAAAAAGAACTGTGTTTCCTACTCATACGGATCATATGTAGTTCAACTCGGCTTATGTAAATGATACAAACCACAGCTCCTCTTACATTATTGCTCTTTAGTTAATAGTGAGAATCAGTTTGGTTTGCTGAACTGCAAAAAATCATTTGAGCCCAAAATTCACTTGGTTTACCAGAACTGAACTCTTGCTTGTAGCAAGACACAGATCCTGGGGTTTAACTACGTTTCTGAATGTAAATTCAGACCAGAGTTCTCATCCCTAAAACACTCTCTGTTTTAACGCAAGACGCAAGCTGTTCTTTCCAGAGTCTAATATACAGCAAGAACAATGAGCATGCCCTGAAAAAAAGAACTGTGTTTCCTACTCATACGGACCATATGTAGTTCAACTCTGCTTATCAAACTGATACAAACCACGGTTCCTCTTACATAAATTCTCTTTAGTTAATAGTGAGAATCATGTTGGGTTCGTGAACTGCGAAAAATCATTTGAACCCAAAATTCACTGTGTTTACCAGAAATGAACTTGCTTTCAGTTAGACACAGATCCTGGGGTTTAACTCCGTTTCTGAAGGGAAATTCAGACCTGAGTTCTCATCCCTGAAAAACACTCTGTTTTAAGGCAAGAATCATCCTCTTCTTTCTAGTGTCTCCAATACAGTAAGAAACATGAGCATGCCCAGAAAAAAAGAACTGTGTTTCCGACTCATACAGAAAATATGTAGTTCAACTCTGCTTATGAAATGATACAGACCGCAGCTCCTCTTAAGTAAATGCTCTTTAGTTAATAGTAAGAATAGCGTTGGGTTCCTGAACTGCGAAAAATCAATTGAGCCCAAATTCACTGGGTTTAGCAAAACTGAACTCTTGCTTGTAGGAAGACACAGATCCTTGGGTTTAACTCCGTTTCTGAAGGGAAATTCCGACCAGTGTTCTCATCCCTGAAACACACTCTGTTATAACACAAGAAGCAAGCTATTCTTTCCAGATTCTAAAATACATCAAGAACCATGAGCATGCCCTGAAAAAAAGAACTGTGTTTCCAACTCAGACGGACCATATGTAGTTCAACTCTACTTATGAAACTGATACAAACCACAGCTCCTCTTACATAAATGCTCCTTAGTTAATAGTGAAAATAGCGTTTGGTTCCTGAACTGCAAAAAATCATTTGAGCCCAAAATTCACTGGGTTTACCAGAACTGAACTCTTGCTTGTAGTAAGAAACAGATCCTGGGATTTATCTCCGTTTATGAAGGCAAAATCACACCAGAATTCTCAACCCTGAAAAACACTCCGTTTTAAGGCAAGAATCATCCTCTTCTTTCCAGCGTTTCCAATACAGTAAGTACCATGAGCATGCCCAGAAAAAAAGAACTGTGTTTCCTACTCATACGGACCATATGTAGTTCAACTCTGCTTATGAAATGATACAGACTGCAGCTCCTCTTACATAAATCCTCTTTAGTTAAAAGTGATAATCGCATTGGGTTCTAGAACTGTCTAAAGTCATTTGATTGGAAAATTCTCTTTGTTTACCAGAAATGAACACCTGCTTGTAGGAAGACACATATACTTGGGTTTAACTCCGTTTCTGAAGGGAAATTCAGACCAGAGTTCTCATCCCTGAAACACACTCTGTTATAACACAAAAAGCAAGCTCTTCTTTCCAGAGACTAAAATACAGCAAGAACAATGAGCATGCCCTGAAAAACGAACTGTGTTTCCTACTCATACGGACCATATGTAGTTCAACTCTGCTTATGAAATGATACAGACGGCAGCTCCTCTTACATAAATCCTCTTTAGTTAAAAGTGATAATCGCATTGGGTTCTAGAACTGTCTAAAGTCATTTGATTGGATAATTCTCTTTGTTTACCAGAAATGAACACCTGCTTGTAGGAAGACACAGATACTTGGGTTTAACTCCGTTTCTGAAGGGAAATTCAGACCAGAGTTCTCATCCCTGAAACACACTCTGTTATAAAACAAAAAGCAAGCTCTTCTTTCCAGAGTCTAAAATACAGCAAGAACAATGAGCATGCCCTGAAAAAAAGAACTGTGTTTCCTACTCATACGGACCATATGTAGTTCAACTCTGCTTATGAAACTGATACAAACCACAGCTCCTCTTACATAAATGCTCTTTAGTTAATACTGAGATTCGCGTTGGGTTCCTGAACTGCGAAAAATAAATTGAGCCCAAAATTCACTGGGATTACCAGAAATGAACGCTTGCTTGTAGGAAGACGGAGATCCTGGGGTTTAACTCCGTTTCTCAAGGGAAATTCAGACCAGAGTTCTCATCCCAAAGCACACTCTGTTATCACACAAGAAGCAAGCTCTTCTTTCCAGAGTCTAAAATAGAGCAAGAACCATGAGCATGCCCTGATAAAAAAGAACTGTGTTTCCTACTCATGAGGACCATATGTAGTACAACCCTGCTTATGAAACTCATACAAACCACGGCTCCTCTTACATAAATTCTCTTTAGTTAATAGTGAGAATCATGTTGGGTTCGTGAATTGCGAAAAATCATTTGAACCCAAAATTCACTGCGTTTACCAGAAATGAACTTGCTTGTAGGAAGACACAGATCCTGGGGTTTAACTCCGTTTATGAAGGCAAATTCAGACCTGAGTTCTAATCCCTGAAAAACACTCTGTTTTAAGGCGAGAATCATCCTCTTCTTTCCAGCGTCTCCAATACAGTAAGAAACATGAGCATGCCCAGAAAAAAGAACTGTGTTTCCTACTCATACGGATCATATGTAGTTCAACTCGGCTTATGTAAATGATACAAACCACAGCTCCTCTTACATTATTGCTCTTTAGTTAATAGTGAGAATCAGTTTGGTTTGCTGAACTGCAAAAAATCATTTGAGCCCAAAATTCACTTGGTTTACCAGAACTGAACTCTTGCTTGTAGCAAGACACAGATCCTGGGGTTTAACTACGTTTCTGAATGTAAATTCAGACCAGAGTTCTCATCCCTAAAACACTCTCTGTTTTAACGCAAGACGCAAGCTGTTCTTTCCAGAGTCTAATATACAGCAAGAACAATGAGCATGCCCTGAAAAAAAGAACTGTGTTTCCTACTCATACGGACCATATGTAGTTCAACTCTGCTTATCAAACTGATACAAACCACGGTTCCTCTTACATAAATTCTCTTTAGTTAATAGTGAGAATCATGTTGGGTTCGTGAAATGCGAAAAATCATTTGAACCCAAAATTCACTGTGTTTACCAGAAATGAACTTGCTTGTAGGAAGACACAGATCCTGGGGTTTAACTCCATTTCTGAAGGGAAATTCAGACCTGAGTTCTCATCCCTGAAAAACACTCTGTTTTAAGGCAAGAATCATCCTCTTCTTTCTAGCGTCTCCAATATAGTAAGAAACATGAGCATGCCCAGAAAAAAGAACTGTGTTTCCTACTCATATGGATCATTTGTAGTTCAACTGTGCTTATGAAAATCATGCAAACCACAGCTCATCTTACATTAACGCTCTTTAGTTAATAGTGAGAATCGATTTGGTTTGCTGAACAGCGAAAAATCATTTGAGCCCAAAATTCACTTGGTTTACCAGATCTGAACTCTTGCTTGTAGGAAGACACAGATCCTGGGGTTTAACTCCCTTTCTGAAGGGAAATTTAGACCAGAGTTCTCATCCCTGAAACACTCTCTGTTTTAACGCAAGAAGCAAGCTCTTCTTCCCAGAGTCTAAAATACAGCAAGAACAATGAGCATGCCCTGAAAAAAAGAACTGTGTTTCCTACTCATACGGACCATATGTAGTTCAACTCTGCTTATGAAACTGATACAAACCACAGCTACTCTTACATAAATGCTCTTTAGTTAATAGTAAGAATAGCGTTGGGTTCCTGAACTGCGAAAAATAAATTGAGCCCAAAATTCACTGGGTTTACCAGAAATGAACACTTGCTTGTAGGAAGACGGAGATCCTGGGGTTTAACTCCGTTTATGACGGCAAATTCAGACCTGAGTTCTCATCCCTGAAAAACACTCTGTTTTAAGTCAAGAATCATCCTCTTCTTTCTAGCATCTCCAATATAGTAAGAAACATGAGCATGTCCAGAAAAAAGAACTGTGTTTTCTACTCATATGGACGATATGTAGTTCAACTCATCTTATGAAACTGATAAACCACAGCTCCTCTTACATTCATGCTCTTTAGTTATTAGTGAGAATCAGTTTGGGTTGCGGAACGGCGAAAAATCATTTGAGCCCAAAATTGACTTTGTTTACCAGAAATGAACACTTGCTTGTAGGAAGACACAGATCCTGGGGTTTAACTCCGTTTATGAAGGCAAATTCAGACCAGAGGTCTCTTCCCTGAAACACACTCTGTTTTAACGCAAGAAGCAAGCTCTTCTTTCCAGAGTCTAAAATACAGCAAGAACAATGAGCATGCCCTGAGAAAATGAACTGTGTTTCCTACTCATACGGACCATATGTAGTTCAACTCTGCTTATGAAACTGATACAAACCACAACTCCTCTTACATAAATGCTCTTTAGTTAATACTGAGAATCACGTTGGGTTCATGAACTGCGAAAAATCATTTGAGCCGAACATTCACTGGGTTAACCAGAAATGAACTCTTGCTTGTAGGAAGACACAGATCCTGTGGTTTAACTCCGTTTCTCAAGGGAAATTCAGACCAGAATTCACATCCCTGAAACAGACTCTGTTTTAACGCAAGAAGCAAGCTATTCTTTCTAGAGTGTAAAATACAGCAAGAAACATGAGGATGCCCTGAAAAAAAGAACTGTGTTTCCTACTCATAAGGACCATATGTAGTTCATCTCTGCTTATGAGACTGATACAAACCACGGTTCGTCTTACATAAATGCTCTTTAGTTAATAGTGAGAATCGTGTTGGGTTCATGAACTGCGAAAAATCATTTGAACCCAAAATTCAGTGTGTTTACTAGAAATGAACTTGCTTGTAGGAAGACACAGATCCTGGGGTTTAACTCCGTCTGTGAAGGGAAATTCAGACCAGTGTTCTCATCCATGAAACACACTCTGTTTAACCGCAAGAATCAAGCTCTTCTTTCAGAGTCTAAAATACAGCAAGAACCATGAGCATGCCCTGAAAAAAAGAACTGTGTTTCCTACTCAGACAGACCATATGTAGTTCAACTCTTCTTATGAAACTGATACAAACCACAGCTCCTCTTACGTGTATGCTCTTTAGATAATAGTGAGAATAGCGTGGGGTTCGTGAACTGCGAAAAATCATTTGGGCCAAAAAATCACTGGGTTTACCAGAACTGAACTCTTGCTTGTAGGAAGACACTGATCCTGGGGTTTAACTCAGTTTCTGAATGTAAATTCAGACCAGAGTTCTCATCCCTGAAAAACACTCTGTTATAACACAAGAAGCAAACTCTTCTTTCCTGAGATTCCAATATAGTATGAAACATGAGCATGCCCAGAAAAAAAAGAACTGTGTTTACGACTCATACAAAAAATATGTAGTTCAACTCTGCTTATGAAACTGATACAAACCACAGCTCCTCTTACATAAATGCTCTTTAGTTAATACTGAGAATCGCGTTGGGTTCATGAACTGCGAAAAATCATTTGTGCCAAAAAATCACTGGGTTTACCAGAAATGAACTCTTGCTTGTAGGAAGACACAGATCCTGGGGTTTAACTCCGTTTCTAAAGGGAAATTCAGGCCGGAGTTCTCATCCCTAAAACACTCTCTGTTTTAACGCAAGAAGCAAGCTCTTCTTTCCAGAGTCTAAAATACAGCAAGAACAATGAGCATGCCCTGAAAAAAAGAACTGTGTTTCCTACTCATACGGACCATATGTAGTTCAACTCTGCTTATGAAACTGATACAAACCACAGCTCCTCTTACATAAATGCTCTTTAGTTAATACTGAGAATCGTGTTGGGTTAGTGAAGTGCGAAAAATCATTTGAGCCCAAAATTCACTGGGTTAACCAGAAATGAACTCTTGCATGTAGGAAGACACAGATCCTGGGGTTTAACTCCGTTTCTCAAGGGAAATTCAGACCAGAGTTGTCATCCCTAAAACACACTATGTTATAACGCAAGAAGCAAGCTCTTCTTTCCAGAGTCTAAAATAGAGCAAGAACCATGAGCATGCCCTGAAAAAAAGAACTGTGTTTCCTACTCAGACAGACCATATGTAGTTCAACTCTGCTTAAGAAACTGATACAATTCACAGCTCCTCTTACATAAATGCTCTTTAGTTAATAGTGAGAATCATGTTGGGTTCTTGAATTGCGAAAAATCATTTGTGCCAAAAAATCAATGGGTTACAGGAACTGAACTCTTGCTTGGAGGAAGACACAGATCCTGGGGTTTAACTCCGTTTCTGAAGAGAAATTCAGTACAGAGTTCTCATCCCTGAAACACTCTCTCTTTTAACGCCAGAAGCAAGCTCTTCTTTCCAGAGTCTAAAGTACAGCGAGAACAATGAGCATGCCCTGAAAAAAAGAACTGTGTTTCCTACTCATACGGACCATATGTAGTTCAACTCTGCTTATGAAACTGATACAAACCACAGCTCCTCTTACATAAATGCTCTTTAGTTAATACTGAGAATCGCGTTGGGTTCATGAACTGCGAAAAATCATTTGAGACTAAAATTCACTGGGTTAACCAGAAATGAACTCTTGCTTGTAGGAAGACACAGATCCTGGGGTTTAACTCCATTTCTGAAGAGAAATTCAGTACAGAGTTCTCATCCCTGAAACACTCTCTGTTTTAACGCCAGAAGCAAGCTCTTCTTTCCAGAGTCTAACGTACAGCAAGAACAATGAGCATGCCCTGAAAAAAAGAACTGTGTTTCCTACTCATACGGACCATATGTAGTTCAACTCTGCTTATGAAACTGATACAAACCACAGCTCCTCTTTCATATATGCTCTTTAGTTAATACTGAGAATCGCGTTGGGTTCGTGAACTGCAAAAAATCATTTGAGCCGAAAATTCACTGCGTTAACCAGAAATGAACTCTTGCTTGTAGGAAGACACAGATCCTGGGGTTTATCTCCGTTTCTCAAGTGAAATTAAGACCAGAGTTCTCATCCCTAAAACAAACTATGTTATAACGCAAGAAGCGAGCTCTTCTTTTCAGAGTCTAAAATAGAGAAAGAACCATGAGCATGCCCTGAAAAAAAGAACTGTGTTTCCTACTCATACTTACCATATGTAGTTCAACTCTGCTTATGAAACTGATACAAACCACAGCTCCTCTTACATAAATTCTCTTTAGTTAATAGTGAGAATCATGTTGGGTTCGTGAACTGTGAAAAATCATTTGAACCCAAAATTCACTGTGTTTACCAGAAATGAACTTGCTTTTAGGAAGACACAGATCCTGGGGTTTAACTCCGTTTATGAAGGCAAATTCAGACCTGAGTTCTAATCCCTGAAAAACACTCTGTTTTAAGGCGAGAATCATCCTCTTCTTTCCAGGGTCTCCAATAGAGTAAGAAACATGAGCATGCCAAGAAAAAAAGAACTGTGTTTCCTACTCATACGGATCATATGTAGTTCAACTCGGCTTATGTAAATGATACAAACCACAGCTCCACTTTCATTAATGCTCTTTATTTAATAGTGAGAATCAGTTTGGGTTGCTGAACTTCAAAAAATCATTTGAGCCCAAAATTCATTTGGTTTACCAGAACTGAACTCTTGCTTGTAGGAAGACACAGATCCTGGGGTTTAACTACGTTTCTGAATGTAAATTCAGACCAGAGTTCTCATCCCAAAAACACTCTCTGTTTTAACGCAAGAAGCAAGCTCTTCTTTCCAGAGTCTAAAATACAGCAAGAACAATGAGCATGCTCCGAAAAAAAGAACTGTGTTTCCTACTCAGACAGACTATATGTAGTTCAACTCTTCTTGTGAAACTGATACAAACCACAGCTCCTCTTACATAAATGCTCTTTAGGTAATAGTGAGAATAGCGTAGGGTTCGTGAACTGCGAAAAATCATTTGAGCCCAAAATTCACTTCGTTAATCAGAAATGAACCCTTACTTGTAGGAAGACACAGATCCTGGGGCTTAACTCCGTTTCTGAAGTGAAATTCAGACCAGAGTACTCTTCCCTGAAACATACTCTTTTATAACGCAAGAAGGAAGCTCTTCTTTCCAGAGCCTAAAATACAGCATGAACCATGAGCATGCCCTGAAAAAAAGATCAGTGTTTCCTATTCATACGTACCATATGTTGTTCAACTCTGCTTATGAAACTGATACAGACCACGCCTCCACTTAAATTAATTCTCTTTAGTTAATTGTGAGAATAGTGTTGGGTACCTGAACTGCAAAAAATCATTTGAGCCCAAAATTCACTGGGTTTACCAGAACTGAACTCTTGCTTGTAGGAAGACACAGATCCTGGGGTTTAACTCCGTTTCTGAAGAGAAATTCAGTACAGAGTTCTCATCCCTGAAACACTCTCTCTTTTAACGCCAGAAGCAAGCTCTTCTTTCCAGAGTCTAAAGTACAGCGAGAACAATGAGCATGCCCTGAAAAAAAGAACTGTGTTTCCTACTCATACGGACCATATGTAGTTCAACTCTGCTTATGAAACTGATACAAACCACAGCTCCTCTTAAATAAATGCTCTTTAGTTAATACTGAGAATCGTGTTGGGTTAGTGAAGTGCGAAAAGTCATTTGAGCCCAAAATTCACTGGGTTAACCAGAAATGAACTCTTGCATGTAGGAAGACACAGATCCTGGGGTTTAACTCCGTTTCTCAAGGGAAATTCAGACCAGAGTTGTCATCCCTAAAACACACTATGTTATAACGCAAGAAGCAAGCTCTTCTTTCCAGAGTCTAAAATAGAGCAAGAACCATGAGCATGCCCTGAAAAAAAAGAACTGTGTTTCCTACTCAGACAGACCATATGTAGTTCAACTCTGCTTAAGAAACTGATACAATTCACAGCTCCTCTTTCATAAATGCTCTTTAGTTAATAGTGAGAATCATGATGGGTTCTTGAATTGCGAAAAATCATTTGTGCCAAAAAATCAATGGGTTACAGGAACTGAACTCTTGCTTGGAGGAAGACACAGATCATGGGGTTTAACTCCGTTTCTGAAGGCAAATTCAGACCAGAGTTCTCATTCCTGAAAAACAATCTGTTTTAAGGAAAGAATGATCCTCTTCTTTCCAGCGTCTCCAATATAGGAAGAAACATGCGCATGCCCAGAAAAAAAGAACTGTGTTTCCTACTCATACGGATCATATGTAGTTCAACTCTGCTTATTAAAATGATAAAAACCACAGCTCCTCTTACATTAATGCTCTTTAGTTAATAGTGAGAATCGGTTTGGGTTGCTGAACTGCGAAAAATCATTTGGGCCCAAAATTCACTTGGTTTACCAGAACTGAACTCTTGCTTGTAGGAAGACACAGATCCTGGGGTTTAACTCCATTTCTGAAGAGAAATTCAGTACAGAGTTCTCATCCCAGAAACACTCTCTGTTTTAACGCCTGAAGCAAGCTCTTCTTTCCAGAGTCTAAAGTACACCAATTACAATGAGCATGCCCTGAAAAAAAGAACTGTGTTTCCTACTCATACGGACCATATGTAGTTCAACTCTGCTTATGAAACTGATACAAACCACAGCTCCTCTTTCATATATGCTCTTTAGTTAATACTGAGAATCGCGTTGGGTTCGTGAACTGCAAAAAATCATTTGAGCCGAAAATTCACTCGGTTAACCAGAAATGAACTCTTGCTTGTAGGAAGACACAGATCCTGGGGTTTAACTCCGTTTCTCAAGTGAAATTAAGACCAGAGTTCTCATCCCTAAAACAAACTATGTTATAACGCAAGAAGCGAGCTCTTCTTTTCAGAATCTAAAATAGAGAAAGAACCATGAGCATGCCCTGAAAAAAAGAACTGTGTTTCCTACTCATACTTACCATATGTAGTTCAACTCTGCTTATGAAACTGATACAAACCACGGCTCCTCTTACATAAATTCTCTTTAGTTAATAGTGAGAATCATGTTGGGTTCGTGAACTGCGAAAAATCATTTGAACCCAAAATTCACTGTGTTTACCAGAAATGAACTTGCTTTTAGGAAGACACAGATCCTGGGGTTTAACTCCGTTTATGAAGGCAAATTCAGACCTGAGTTCTAATCCCTGAAAAACACTCTGTTTTAAGGCGAGAATCATCCTCTTCTTTCCAGCGTCTCCAATACAGTAAGAAACATGAGCATGCCCAGAAAAAAGAACTGTGTTTCCTACTCATACGGATCATATGTAGTTCAACTCGGCTTATGTAAATGATACAAACCACAGCTCCTCTTACATTATTGCTCTTTAGTTAATAGTGAGAATCAGTTTGGTTTGCTGAACTGCAAAAAATCATTTGAGCCCAAAATTCACTTGGTTTACCAGAACTGAACTCTTGCTTGTAGCAAGACACAGATCCTGGGGTTTAACTACGTTTCTGAATGTAAATTCAGACCAGAGTTCTCATCCCTAAAACACTCTCTGTTTTAACGCAAGACGCAAGCTGTTCTTTCCAGAGTCTAATATACAGCAAGAACAATGAGCATGCCCTGAAAAAAAGAACTGTGTTTCCTACTCATACGGACCATATGTAGTTCAACTCTGCTTATCAAACTGATACAAACCACGGTTCCTCTTACATAAATTCTCTTTAGTTAATAGTGAGAATCATGTTGGGTTCGTGAAATGCGAAAAATCATTTGAACCCAAAATTCACTGTGTTTACCAGAAATGAACTTGCTTGTAGGAAGACACAGATCCTGGGGTTTAACTCCATTTCTGAAGGGAAATTCAGACCTGAGTTCTCATCCCTGAAAAACACTCTGTTTTAAGGCAAGAATCATCCTCTTCTTTCTAGCGTCTCCAATATAGTAAGAAACATGAGCATGCCCAGAAAAAAGAACTGTGTTTCCTACTCATATGGATCATTTGTAGTTCAACTGTGCTTATGAAAATCATGCAAACCACAGCTCATCTTACATTAACGCTCTTTAGTTAATAGTGAGAATCGATTTGGTTTGCTGAACAGCGAAAAATCATTTGAGCCCAAAATTCACTTGGTTTACCAGATCTGAACTCTTGCTTGTAGGAAGACACAGATCCTGGGGTTTAACTCCCTTTCTGAAGGGAAATTTAGACCAGAGTTCTCATCCCTGAAACACTCTCTGTTTTAACGCAAGAAGCAAGCTCTTCTTCCCAGAGTCTAAAATACAGCAAGAACAATGAGCATGCCCTGAAAAAAAGAACTGTGTTTCCTACTCATACGGACCATATGTAGTTCAACTCTGCTTATGAAACTGATACAAACCACAGCTCCTCTTACATAAATGCTCTTTAGTTAATAGTAAGAATAGCGTTGGGTTCCTGAACTGCGAAAAATAAATTGAGCCCAAAATTCACTGGGTTTACCAGAAATGAACACTTGCTTGTAGGAAGACGGAGATCCTGGGGTTTAACTCCGTTTATGACGGCAAATTCAGACCTGAGTTCTCATCCCTGAAAAACACTCTGTTTTAAGTCAAGAATCATCCTCTTCTTTCTAGCATCTCCAATATAGTAAGAAACATGAGCATGTCCAGAAAAAAGAACTGTGTTTTCTACTCATATGGACGATATGTAGTTCAACTCTGTTTATGAAACTGATACAAACCACAACTCCTCTTACATAAATGCTCTTTAGTTAATACTGAGAATCACGTTGGGTTCATGAACTGCGAAAAATCATATGAGCCGAACATTCACTGGGTTAACCAGAAATGAACTCTTGCTTGTAGGAAGACACAGATCCTGTGGTTTAACTCCGTTTCTCAAGGGAAATTCAGACCAGAATTCACATCCCTGAAACAGACTCTGTTTTAACGCAAGAAGCAAGCTATTCTTTCTAGAGTGTAAAATACAGCAAGAAACATGAGGATGCCCTGAAAAAAAGAACTGTGTTTCCTACTCATAAGGACCATATGTAGTTCATCTCTGCTTATGAGACTGATACAAACCACGGTTCGTCTTACATAAATGCTCTTTAGTTAATAGTGAGAATCGTGTTGGGTTCATGAACTGCGAAAAATCATTTGAACCCAAAATTCAGTGTGTTTACTAGAAATGAACTTGCTTGTAGGAAGACACAGCTCCTGGGGTTTAACTCCGTCTGTGAAGGGAAATTCAGACCAGTGTTCTCATCCATGAAACACACTCTGTTTAACCGCAAGAATCAAGCTCTTCTTTCAGAGTCTAAAATACAGCAAGAACCATGAGCATGCCCTGAAAAAAAGAACTGTGTTTCCTACTCAGACAGACCATATGTAGTTCAACTCTTCTTATGAAACTGATACAAACCACAGCTCCTCTTACGTGTATGCTCTTTAGATAATAGTGAGAATAGCGTGGGGTTCGTGAACTGCGAAAAATCATTTGGGCCAAAAAATCACTGGGTTTACCAGAACTGAACTCTTGCTTGTAGGAAGACACTGATCCTGGGGTTTAACTCAGTTTCTGAATGTAAATTCAGACCAGAGTTCTCATCCCTGAAAAACACTCTGTTATAACACAAGAAGCAAACTCTTCTTTCCTGAGATTCCAATATAGTATGAAACATGAGCATGCCCAGAAAAAAAAGAACTGTGTTTACGACTCATACAAAAAATATGTAGTTCAACTCTGCTTATGAAACTGATACAAACCACAGCTCCTCTTACATAAATGCTCTTTAGTTAATACTGAGAATCGCGTTGGGTTCATGAACTGCGAAAAATCATTTGTGCCAAAAAATCACTGGGTTTACCAGAAATGAACTCTTGCTTGTAGGAAGACACAGATCCTGGGGTTTAACTCCGTTTCTAAAGGGAAATTCAGGCCGGAGTTCTCATCCCTAAAACACTCTCTGTTTTAACGCAAGAAGCAAGCTCTTCTTTCCAGAGTCTAAAATACAGCAAGAACAATGAGCATGCCCTGAAAAAAAGAACTGTGTTTCCTACTCATACGGACCATATGTAGTTCAACTCTGCTTATGAAACTGATACAAACCACAGCTCCTCTTACATAAATGCTCTTTAGTTAATACTGAGAATCGTGTTGGGTTAGTGAAGTGCGAAAAATCATTTGAGCCCAAAATTCACTGGGTTAACCAGAAATGAACTCTTGCATGTAGGAAGACACAGATCCTGGGGTTTAACTCCGTTTCTCAAGGGAAATTCAGACCAGAGTTGTCATCCCTAAAACACACTATGTTATAACGCAAGAAGCAAGCTCTTCTTTCCAGAGTCTAAAATAGAGCAAGAACCATGAGCATGCCCTGAAAAAAAGAACTGTGTTTCCTACTCAGACAGACCATATGTAGTTCAACTCTGCTTAAGAAACTGATACAATTCACAGCTCCTCTTACATAAATGCTCTTTAGTTAATAGTGAGAATCATGTTGGGTTCTTGAATTGCGAAAAATCATTTGTGCCAAAAAATCAATGGGTTACAGGAACTGAACTCTTGCTTGGAGGAAGACACAGATCCTGGGGTTTAACTCCGTTTCTGAAGAGAAATTCAGTACAGAGTTCTCATCCCTGAAACACTCTCTCTTTTAACGCCAGAAGCAAGCTCTTCTTTCCAGAGTCTAAAGTACAGCGAGAACAATGAGCATGCCCTGAAAAAAAGAACTGTGTTTCCTACTCATACGGACCATATGTAGTTCAACTCTGCTTATGAAACTGATACAAACCACAGCTCCTCTTACATAAATGCTCTTTAGTTAATACTGAGAATCGCGTTGGGTTCATGAACTGCGAAAAATCATTTGAGACTAAAATTCACTGGGTTAACCAGAAATGAACTCTTGCTTGTAGGAAGACACAGATCCTGGGGTTTAACTCCATTTCTGAAGAGAAATTCAGTATAGAGTTCTCATCCCTGAAACACTCTCTGTTTTAACGCCAGAAGCAAGCTCTTCTTTCCAGAGTCTAAAGTACAGCAAGAACAATGAGCATGCCCTGAAAAAAAGAACTGTGTTTCCTACTCATACGGACCATATGTAGTTCAACTCTGCTTATGAAACTGATACAAACCACAGCTCCTCTTTCATATATGCTCTTTAGTTAATACTGAGAATCGCGTTGGGTTCGTGAACTGCAAAAAATCATTTGAGCCGAAAATTCACTGCGTTAACCAGAAATGAACTCTTGCTTGTAGGAAGACACAGATCCTGGGGTTTAACTCCGTTTCTCAAGTGAAATTAAGACCAGAGTTCTCATCCCTAAAACAAACTATGTTATAACGCAAGAAGCGAGCTCTTCTTTTCAGAGTCTAAAATAGAGAAAGAACCATGAGCATGCCCTGAAAAAAAGAACTGTGTTTCCTACTCATACTTACCATATGTAGTTCAACTCTGCTTATGAAACTGATACAAACCACGGCTCCTCTTACATAAATTCTCTTTAGTTAATAGTGAGAATCATGTTGGGTTCGTGAACTGTGAAAAATCATTTGAACCCAAAATTCACTGTGTTTACCAGAAATGAACTTGCTTTTAGGAAGACACAGATCCTGGGGTTTAACTCCGTTTATGAAGGCAAATTCAGACCTGAGTTCTAATCCCTGAAAAACACTCTGTTTTAAGGCGAGAATCATCCTCTTCTTTCCAGGGTCTCCAATACAGTAAGAAACATGAGCATGCCAAGAAAAAAAGAACTGTGTTTCCTACTCATACGGATCATATGTAGTTCAACTCGGCTTATGTAAATGATACAAACCACAGCTCCACTTTCATTAATGCTCTTTATTTAATAGTGAGAATCAGTTTGGGTTGCTGAACTTCAAAAAATCATTTGAGCCCAAAATTCATTTGGTTTACCAGAACTGAACTCTTGCTTGTAGGAAGACACAGATCCTGGGGTTTAACTACGTTTCTGAATGTAAATTCAGACCAGAGTTCTCATCCCAAAAACACTCTCTGTTTTAACGCAAGAAGCAAGCTCTTCTTTCCAGAGTCTAAAATACAACAAGAACAATGAGCATGCCCTGAAAAAAAGAACTGTGTTTCCTACTCATACGGACCATATGTAGTTCAACTCTGCTTATGAAACTGATACAAACCACAGCTCCTCTTACATAAATGCTCTTTAGTTAATACTTAGAATCGTGTTGGGTTAGTGAAGTGCGAAAAATCATTTGAGCCCAAAATTCACTGGGTTAACCAGAAATGAACTCTTGCATGTAGGAAGACACAGATCCTGGGGTTTAACTCCGTTTCTCAAGGGAAATTCAGACCAGAGTTGTCATCCCTAAAACACACTATGTTATAACGCAAGAAGAAAGCTCTTCTTTCCAGAGTCTAAAATAGAGCAAGAACCATGAGCATGCCCTGAAAAAAAGAACTGTGTTTCCTACTCAGACAGACCATATGTAGTTAAACTCTGCTTAAGAAACTGATACAATTCACAGCTCCTCTTACATAAATGCTCTTTAGTTAATAGTGAGAATCATGTTGGGTTCTTGAATGGCGAAAAATCATTTGTGCCAAAAAATCAATGGGTTACAGGAACTGAACTCTTGCTTGGAGGAAGACACAGATCATGGGGTTTAACTCCGTTTCTGAGGGCAAATTCAGACCAGAGTTCTCATTCCTGAAAAACAATCTGTTTTAAGGAAAGAATGATCCTCTTCTTTCCAGCGTCTCCAATATAGGAAGAAACATGAGCATGCCCAGAAAGAAGAACTGTGTTTCCTACTCATACGGATCATATGTAGTTCAACTCTGCTTATGAAAATGATAAAAACCACAGCTCCTCTTACATTAATGCTCTTTAGTTAATAGTGAGAATCGGTTTGGGTTGCTGAACTGCGAAAAATCATTTGGGCCCAAAATTCACTTGGTTTACCAGAACTGAACTCTTGCTTGTAGAAAGACACAGATCCTGGGGTTTAACTCCATTTCTGAAGAGAAATTCAGTACAGAGTTCTCATCCCTGAAACACTCTCTGTTTTAACGCCAGAAGCAAGCTCTTCTTTCCAGAGTCTAAAGTACAGCAAGAACAATGAGCATGCCCTGAAAAAAAGAACTGTGTTTCCTACTCATACGGACCATATGTAGTTCAACTCTGCTTATGAAACTGATACAAACCTCGGCTCCTCTTACATAAATTCTCTTTAGTTAATAGTGAGAATCATGTTGGGTTCGTGAACTGCGAAAAATCATTTGAACCCAAAATTCACTGTGTTTACCAGAAATGAACTTGCTTTTAGGAAGACACAGATCCTGGGGTTTAACTCCGTTTATGAAGGCAAATTCAGACCTGAGTTCTAATCCCTGAAAAACACTCTGTTTTAAGGCGAGAATCATCCTCTTCTTTCCAGCGTCTCCAATACAGTAAGAAACATGAGCATGCCCAGAAAAAAGAACTGTGTTTCCTACTCATACGGATCATATGTAGTTCAACTCGGCTTATGTAAATGATACAAACCACAGCTCCTCTTACATTAATGCTCTTTAGTTAATAGTGAGAATCAGTTTGGGTTGCTGAACTGCAAAAAATCATTTGATCCCAAAATTCACTTGGTTTACCAGAACTGAACTCTTGCTTGTAGGAAGACACAGATCCTGGGGTTTAACTCCGTTTCTGAAGAGAAATTCAGTACAGAGTTCTCATCCCTGAAACACTCTCTCTTTTAACGCCAGAAGCAAGCTCTTCTTTCCAGAGTCTAAAGTACAGCGAGAACAATGAGCATGCCCTGAAAAAAAGAACTGTGTTTCCTACTCATACGGACCATATGTAGTTCAACTCTGCTTATGAAACTGATACAAACCACAGCTCCTCTTACATAAATGCTCTTTAGTTAATACTGAGAATCGCGTTGGGTTCATGAACTGCGAAAAATCATTTGAGACTAAAATTCACTGGGTTAACCAGAAATGAACTCTTGCTTGTAGGAAGACACAGATCCTGGGGTTTAACTCCATTTCTGAAGAGAAATTCAGTACAGAGTTCTCATCCCTGAAACACTCTCTGTTTTAACGCCAGAAGCAAGCTCTTCTTTCCAGAATCTAAAGTACAGCAAGAACAATGAGCATGCCCTGAAAAAAAGAACTGTGTTTCCTACTCATACGGACCATATGTAGTTCAACTCTGCTTATGAAACTGATGCAAACCACAGCTCCTCTTTCATATATGCTCTTTAGTTAATACTGAGAATCGCGTTGGGTTCGTGAACTGCAAAAATCATTTGAGCTGAAAATTCACTGCGTTAACCAGAAATGAACTCTTGCTTGTAGGAAGACACAGATCCTGGGGTTTAACTCCATTTCTGAAGGGAAATTCAGACCTGAGTTCTCATCCCTGAAAAACACTCTGTTTTAAGGCAAGAATCATCCTCTTCTTTGTAGCGTTTCCAATATAGTAAGAAACATGAGCATGCCCAGAAAAAAGAACTGTGTTTCCGACTCATACAGAAAATATGTAGTTCAACTCTGCTTATGAAATGATACAGACCGCAGCTCCTCTGAAGTAAATGCTCTTTAGTTAATAGTAAGAATAGCGTTGGGTTCCTGAACTGCGAAAAATCAATTGAGCCCAAAATTCACTGGGTTTACCAGAACTGAACTCTTGCTTGTAAGAAGACACAGATCCTGGGGTTTAACTCCGTTTCTGAAGGGAAATTCAGACCAGAGTTCTCATCCCTGAAACACACTCTGTTATAACGCCAGAAGCAAGCTCTACTTCCAGAGTCTAATATACAGCAAGAACCATGAGCATGCCCTGAAAAAAAGAACTGTGTTTCCTATTCATACTTACCATATGTTGTTCAACTCTGCTTATGAAACTGATACAGACCACTCCTCCACTTAAATAAATGCTCTTTAGTTAATTGTGAGAATAGCGTTGGGTTCCTGAACTGCGAAAAATCATTTGAGCCCAAAATTCAATGGGTTTACCAGAACTGAACTCTTGCTTGTAGGAAGACACTGATCCTGGGGTTTAACTCGGTTTCTGAATGTAAATTCAGACCAGAGTTCTCATCCCTGAAAAACACTCTGTTTTAAGGCAAGAATCATCCTCTTCGTTCCAGCGTCTCAAATACAGTAAGAAGCATGAGTATGCCAGAAAAAAAGAACTGTGTTTCCTACTCATACGGACCATATGTAGTTCAACACCTCTGATGAAACTGATACAAACCACAGCTCCTCTTACACTAATTGTCCTTACTTAATAGTGAGAATCAGTTTGGGTTGCTGAACTGCGAAAAATCATTTGAGCCCAAAATTCACTATGTTTACCAGAAATGAACACTTGCTTGTAGGAAGACACAGATCCTGGGGTTAAACTCCGTTTCTGTAGGGAAATTACGACCAGAGTTCCTTCCCTGAAACACACTCTGTTTTAACGCAAGAAGCAAGCTCTTCTTTCTAGAGTCTAAAATACAGCAAGAACAATGAGCATGCTCCGAAAAAAAGAACTGTGTTTCCTACTCAGACAGACTATATGTAGTTCAACTCTTCTTGTGAAACTGATACAAACCACAGCTCCTCTTACATAAATGCTCTTTAGGTAATAGTGAGAATAGCGTAGGGTTCGTGAACTGCGAAAAATCATTTGAGCCCAAAATTCACTTCGTTAATCAGAAATGAACCCTTACTTGTAGGAAGACACAGATCCTGGGGCTTAACTCCGTTTCTGAAGTGAAATTCAGACCAGAGTACTCTTCCCTGAAACATACTCTGTTATAACGCAAGAAGGAAGCTCTTCTTTCCAGAGCCTAAAATACAGCAAGAACCATGAGCATGCCCTGAAAAAAAGATCAGTGTTTCCTATTCATACGTACCATATGTTGTTCAACTCTGCTTATGAAACTGATACAGACCACGCCTCCACTTAAATTAATTCTCTTTAGTTAATTGTGAGAATAGTGTTGGGTACCTGAACTGCAAAAAATCATTTGAGCCCAAAATTCACTGGGTTTACCAGAACTGAACTCTTGCTTGTAGGAAGACACAGATCCTGGGGTTTAACTCCGTTTCTGAAGAGAAATTCAGTACAGAGTTCTCATCCCTGAAACACTCTCTCTTTTAACGCCAGAAGCAAGCTCTTCTTTCCAGAGTCTAAAGTACAGCGAGAACAATGAGCATGCCCTGAAAAAAAGAACTGTGTTTCCTACTCATACGGACCATATGTAGTTCAACTCTGCTTATGAAACTGATACAAACCACAGCTCCTCTTACATAAATGCTCTTTAGTTAATACTGAGAATCATGTTGGGTTAGTGAAGTGCGAAAAGTCATTTGAGCCCAAAATTCACTGGGTTAACCAGAAATGAACTCTTGCATGTAGGAAGACACAGATCCTGGGGTTTAACTCCGTTTCTCAAGGGAAATTCAGACCAGAGTTGTCATCCCTAAAACACACTATGTTATAACGCAAGAAGCAAGCTCTTCTTTCCAGAGTCTAAAATAGAGCAAGAACCATGAGCATGCCCTGAAAAAAAAGAACTGTGTTTCCTACTCAGACAGACCATATGTAGTTCAACTCTGCTTAAGAAACTGATACAATTCACAGCTCCTCTTTCATAAATGCTCTTTAGTTAATAGTGAGAATCATGATGGGTTCTTGAATTGCGAAAAATCATTTGTGCCAAAAAATCAATGGGTTACAGGAACTGAACTCTTGCTTGGAGGAAGACACAGATCATGGGGTTTAACTCCGTTTCTGAGGGCAAATTCAGACCAGAGTTCTCATTCCTGAAAAACAATCTGTTTTAAGGAAAGAATGATCCTCTTCTTTCCAGCGTCTCCAATATAGGAAGAAACATGCGCATGCCCAGAAAAAAAGAACTGTGTTTCCTACTCATACGGATCATATGTAGTTCAACTCTGCTTATTAAAATGATAAAAACCACAGCTCCTCTTACATTAATGCTCTTTAGTTAATAGTGAGAATCGGTTTGGGTTGCTGAACTGCGAAAAATCATTTGGGCCCAAAATTCACTTGGTATACCAGAACTGAACTCTTGCTTGTAGGAAGACACAGATCCTGGGGTTTAACTCCATTTCTGAAGAGAAATTCAGTACAGAGTTCTCATCCCAGAAACACTCTCTGTTTTAACGCCTGAAGCAAGCTCTTCTTTCCAGAGTCTAAAGTACACCAATTACAATGAGCATGCCCTGAAAAAAAGAACTGTGTTTCCTACTCATACGGACCATATGTAGTTCAACTCTGCTTATGAAACTGATACAAACCACAGCTCCTCTTTCATATATGCTCTTTAGTTAATACTGAGAATCGCGTTGGGTTCGTGAACTGCAAAAAATCATTTGAGCCGAAAATTCACTCGGTTAACCAGAAATGAACTCTTGCTTGTAGGAAGACACAGATCCTGGGGTTTAACTCCGTTTCTCAAGTGAAATTAAGACCAGAGTTCTCATCCCTAAAACAAACTATGTTATAACGCAAGAAGCGAGCTCTTCTTTTCAGAATCTAAAATAGAGAAAGAACCATGAGCATGCCCTGAAAAAAAGAACTGTGTTTCCTACTCATACTTACCATATGTAGTTCAACTCTGCTTATGAAACTGATACAAACCACGGCTCCTCTTACATAAATTCTCTTTAGTTAATAGTGAGAATCATGTTGGGTTCGTGAACTGCGAAAAATCATTTGAACCCAAAATTCACTGTGTTTACCAGAAATGAACTTGCTTTTAGGAAGACACAGATCCTGGGGTTTAACTCCGTTTATGAAGGCAAATTCAGACCTGAGTTCTAATCCCTGAAAAACACTCTGTTTTAAGGCGAGAATCATCCTCTTCTTTCCAGCGTCTCCAATACAGTAAGAAACATGAGCATGCCCAGAAAAAAGAACTGTGTTTCCTACTCATACGGATCATATGTAGTTCAACTCGGCTTATGTAAATGATACAAACCACAGCTCCTCTTACATTATTGCTCTTTAGTTAATAGTGAGAATCAGTTTGGTTTGCTGAACTGCAAAAAATCATTTGAGCCCAAAATTCACTTGGTTTACCAGAACTGAACTCTTGCTTGTAGGAAGACACAGATCCTGGGGTTTAACTACGTTTCTGAATGTAAATTCAGACCAGAGTTCTCATCACTAAAAAACTCTCTGTTTTAACGCAAGACGCAAGCTGTTCTTTCCAGAGTCTAATATACAGCAAGAACAATGAGCATGCCCTGAAAAAAAGAACTGTGTTTCCTACTCATACGGACCATATGTAGTTCAACTCTGCTTATCAAACTGATACAAACCACGGTTCCTCTTACATAAATTCTCTTTAGTTAATAGTGAGAATCATGTTGGGTTCGTGAAATGCGAAAAATCATTTGAACCCAAAATTCACTGTGTTTACCAGAAATGAACTTGCTTGTAGGAAGACACAGATCCTGGGGTTTAACTCCATTTCTGAAGGGAAATTCAGACCTGAGTTCTCATCCCTGAAAAACACTCTGTTTTAAGGCAAGAATCATCCTCTTCTTTCTAGCGTTTCCAATATAGTAAGAAACATGAGCATGCCCAGAAAAAAAGAACTGTGTTTCCGACTCATACAGAAAATATGTAGTTCAACTCTGCTTATGAAATGATACAGACCACAGCTCCTCTGAAGTAAATGCTCTTTAGTTAATAGTAAGAATAGCGTTGGGTTCCTGAACTGCGAAAAATCAATTGAGCCCAAAATTCACTGGGTTTACCAGAACTGAACTCTTGCTTGTAAGAAGACACAGATCCTGGGGTTTAACTCCGTTTCTGAAGGGAAATTCAGACCAGAGTTCTCATCGCTGAAACACACTCTGTTATAACGCCAGAAGCAAGCTCTTCTTTCCAGAGTCTAAAATACAGCAAGAACCATGAGCATGCCCTGAAAAAAAGAACTGTGTTTCCTATTCATACTTACCATATGTTGTTCAACTCTGCTTATGAAACTGATACAGACCACTCCTCCACTTAAATAAATGCTCTTTAGTTAATTGTGAGAATAGCGTTGGGTTCCTGAACTGCGAAAAATCATTTGTGCCTAAAATTCACTGGGTTTACCAAAACTGAACTCTTGCTTGTAGGAAGACACTTATCCTGGGGTTTAACTCGGTTTCTGAATGTAAATTCAGACCAGAGTTCTCATCCCTGAAAAACACTCTGTTTTAAGGCAAGAATCATCCTCTTCATTCCAGCGTCTCAAATACAGTAAGAAGCATGAGTATGCCAGAAAAAAAGAACTGTGTTTCCTACTCATACGGACCATATGTAGTTCAACACCTCTGATGAAACTGATACAAACCACAGCTCCTCTTACACTAATTCTCCTTACTTAATAGTGAGAATCAGTTTGGGTTGCTGAACTGCGAAAAATCATTTGAGCCCAAAATTCACTATGTTTACCAGAAATGAACACTTGCTTGTAGGAAGACACAGATCCTGGGGTTAAACTCCGTTTCTGTAGGGAAATTACGACCAGAGTTCTCTTCCCTGAAACACACTCTGTTTTAACACAAGAAGCAAGCTCTTCTTTCTAGAGTCTAAAATACAGCAAGAACAATGAGAATGCCCTGAAAAAAAGAACTGTGTTTCCTACTCAGACAGACCATATGTAGTTCAACTCTTCTTGTGAAACTGATACAAACCACAGCTCCTCTTACATAAATGCTCTTTAGGTAACAGTGAGAATAGCGTAGGGTTCGTGAACTGCGAAAAATCATTTGAGCCCAAAATTCACTGCGTTAATCAGAAATGAACTCTTACTTGTAGGAAGACACAGATCCTGGGGCTTAACTCCGTTTCTGAAGTGAAATTCCGACCAGAGTTCTCTTCCCTGAAACATACTCTGTTATAACGCAAGAAGGAAGCTCTTCTTTCCAGAGTCTAAAATACAGCAAGAACCATGAGCATGCCCTGAAAAAAACATCAGTGTTTCCTATTCATACGTACCATATGTTGTTAAACTCTGCTTATGAAACTGATACAGACCACGCCTCCACTTAAATAAATTCTCTTTTGTTAATTGTGAGAATAGCGTTGGGTTCCTGAACTGCAAAAAATCATTTGAGCCCAAAATTCACTGGGTTTACCAGAAATGAACTCTTGGTTGTAGGAAGACATTGATCATGGGATTTAACTCCGTTTCTGAAGGCAAATTCAGACCAGAGTTCTTATCCCTGAAAACACTCTGGTTTAAGGCAAGAATCATCCTCCTCTTTCCAGCGTCTCCAATATAGTAAGAAACAAGAGCATGCCCAGAAAAAAAAGAACTGTGTTTTCGACTCATACAGAAAATATGTAGCTCAACTCTGCTTATAAAACTGATACAAACCACAGCTCTGCTTACATACATCCTCTTTAGATAATAGTGAGAATAGCGTAGAGTTCGTGAACTGCGAAAAATCATTTAATCCCAAAATTCACTGGGTTAACCAGAAATGAACTCTTACTTGTAGGAACACAGAGATGCTGGGGCTTAACTCTGTTTCTGAAGGGAAATTCAGACCAGAGTTCTCATCCCTGAAACACACTCTGTTATAATGCATGAAGGAAGCTCTTCTTTCCAGAGTCTAAAATACAGCAAGAACCATGAGCATGCCCTGAAAAAAAGAACTGTGTTTCCTATTCATACGTACCATATGTTGTTCAACTCTGCTTATGAAACTGATACAGACCACACCTCCACTTAAATAAATGCTCTTTAGTTAATTGTGAGAATAGCGTTGGGTTCCTGAACTGCGAAAAATCATTTGAGTCCAAAATTCACTGGGTTTACCAGAACTGAACTCTTGCTTGTAGGAAGACACTGATCCTGGGGTTTAACTCGGTTTCTGAATGTAAATTCAAACCAGAGTTCTCATCCCTGAAAAACACTCTGTTTTAAGGCAAGAATCATCCTCTTCGTTCCAGCGTCTCCAATACAGTAAGAACCATGAGTATGCCAGAAAAAAAGAACTGTGTTTCCTACTCATACGGATCATATGTAGTTCAACTCTGCTTATGAAATGATACAGACCGCAGCTCCTCTTACATAAATGCTCTTTAATTAAAAGTGATAATTGCGTTGGGTTCTAGAAGTGACTGAAGTCATTTGAGTGGAAATTTCTCTTGGTTTACCAGAAATGAACACTTGCTTTTAGGAAGACACAGATCCTGTGGTTTAACTCTGTTTCTGAAGTGAAATTCAGACCAGAGTTCTCGTCCCTGAAACACACTCTGGTTTAACGCAAGAAGCAAGCTCTTCTTTTTAGAATCTAAAATACAGAAAGAACCATGAGCATGCCCTGAAAAAAAGAACTGTGTTTCCTACTCAGACAGATCTTATGTAGTTCAACTCTGCTTATGAAACTGATACAAACCACAGTTCCTCTTACATAAATGCTCTTTAGTTAATAGTTAGAATCATGTTGGGTTCTTGAACTGCGAAAAATCATTTGGGCCAAAAAAATCACTGGGTTTACCAGAACTGAACTCTTTCTTGGAGGAAGACACATATCCTGGGGTTTAACTCCGTTTCTGAAGGCAAATTCAAACCAGAGTTCTCATCCCTGAAAAACACTCTGTTATAAGGCAAGAATCATACTCTTCTTTCCAGCGTCTGCAATATAGTAAGAAATATGAGCATGCCCAGAAAAAAAGAACTGTGTTTGCTACTCATACGGACCATGTGTAGTTCAACTCTCCTTAGGAAACTGAGACAAACCACAGCTCCTCTTACATTAA
The DNA here is from genome assembly GCA_949786385.1 of Onychomys leucogaster. Lineage (NCBI taxonomy): Eukaryota > Metazoa > Chordata > Mammalia > Rodentia > Cricetidae > Onychomys > Onychomys leucogaster. Next base: position 1,287,283 of record CATKUP010000117.1, on the reverse strand, counting down.
TGCTCTTTAGTTAATATTGAGAATCAGTTTGGTTTGCTGAACTTCGAAAAATCATTTGAGCCGCAAAATCACTGGGTTTACCAGAAATGAACTCTTCCTTGTAGGATGACACAGATCCTGGGGTTTAACTCCGTTTCTGAAGGGAAATTCAGACCAGAATTCTCAACCCTGAAAAACACTCTGTTTTAAGGCAAGAATCATCCTCTTCTTTCCAGCGACTCCAATACAGTAATAACTATAAGCATGCTCAGAAAAAAAGAACTGTGTTTCCTACTCACACGGACCATATGTAGTTCAACTCTGCTTATGAAATGATACAGACTGCAGCTCCTCTTACATAAATGCTCTTTAGTTAAAAGTGACAATCGCTTTGGGTTCTATAACTGTCTAAAGTCATTTGAGCAGAAAATTCTCTTGGTTTACCAGAAATGAACACTTGCGTGTAGGAAGACACAGATCCTGGGGTTTAACTCCACTTCTGAAGGGAAATTCAGACCAGAGTTCTCATCCCTGAAAAACACTCTGTTTTAACGCAAGAAACAAGCCCTTCTTTCTAGAGTCTAAAATACAGCAAGAACCATGAGCATGCCCTTAAAAAAGAACTGTGTTTCCCTACATACGGACCATATGTAGTTCAACTCTGCTTATGAAACTGATACAAACCAAGGAGTCTCTTTCATAAATTATCTTTAGTTAATAGTAAGAATATCGTTGGGTTCGTGAACTGTGAAAAATCATTTGAGCGCAAAATGCACTGTTTTTACCAGAACTGAACTCTTGCTTGTTGGAAGGCACAGATCCTGGAGTTTAACTCCGTTTCTGACGGCAAATTAGGACCAGAATACTCAACCCTGAAAAACACTCTGTTTTAAGGCAAGAATCATCCTCTTCTTTCCAGCGTCTCCAATATAGTAAGAAACATGAGCATGTCCAGAAAAAAAGAACTGGGTTTTCTACTCATACGTACCATATATAGTTCAACTCCTCTGATGAAACTGATACAAACCACAGCTCCTCTTACATTAATGCTCTTTACTCAATAGTGAGAATCAGTTTGGGTTGCTGAACTGGGAAAATTCATTTGAGCACAAAATTCACTTGGTTTACCAGAACTGAACTCTTCCTTTTAGGAAGATACAGATCCTGGGGTTTAACTACGTTTATGAAGGGAAATTCAGACCAGAATTCTCATCCCTGAAAAACACTCTGTTTTAAGGCAAGAAAGATCCTCTTCTTTTCAGCTTCTCCAATACAGTAAGAACCATGAGCATGCCCAGAAAAACAAACTGTGTTTCCTATTCATACAGACCATATGTAGTTCAACTCTTCTTATGAAACTGATACAAACCACAGTTCCTCTTACATAAATGCTCTTTAGATAATAGTGAGAATAGCATAGGGTTCGTGAACTGCAAAAAACCATTTGAGCCCAAAATTCACTTTGTTTACCAGAAATGAACACTTGCTTGTAGGAAGACACAGATCCTGGGGATTAACTCCGTTTCTGAAGGGAAATTCAGACCAGAGTTCTCATCCCTCCAACACACTATGTTATAACGCAAGAGGCAAGCTCTTCTTTCCAGAGTATAAAATACAGCAAGAACCATGAGCATGCCCTGAAAAAAAGAACTGTGTTTCCTACTCATAAGGACCATATGTTGTTCAACTCTGCTTATGAAACTGATACAAACCACGGCTCCTCTTACATAAAGGCTCTTTAGTTAATATTGACAATCATGTTGGGTTCGTGAACAGCGAAAAATCATTTGAGCCCAAAATTCACTGGGTTTACCAGAACTGAAATATTGCTTGTAGTAAGAATCAGATCTTGGGGTTTATCTCTGTTTATGAAGGCAAATTCAGACCAGATTTCTCAACCCTGAAAGCACTCTGTTTTAAGGCAAGTATCATCCTCTTCTTTCCAGCGTCTCCAATACAGTACGAACCGTGAGCATGCCCAGAAAAAAAGAATTGTGTTTCCTACTCATACGGACCATATGTAGTTCAACTCTTGTTATGAAATGATACAGACCGCAGCTCCTCTTACATAAATCCTCTTTAGATAATAGTGAGAATAGGGTAGGGTTCGTGAACTTCAAAAAATCATTTGATCCCAAAATTCACTTGGTTAACCACAAATGAACACTTGCTTGTAGGAAGACACAGATACTGGGGCTTAACTCCGTATCTGAATGGAAATTCAGACCAGAGTTCTCATCCCTGAAACACTCTCTGTTATAACGCAAGAAGCAAGCTCTTTTTCCTGCCTCACAAATACAGCAAGAACCATGAGCATGCCCGGAAAAAAAGAACTGTATTTCCTACTCATATGGACCATATGTAGTTCAACTCTGCTTATGAAACTGATACAAACCACAGCTCCACTTACATAAATGCTCTTTAGTTAATACTGAGAATCGCGTTGGGTTAGTGAACTGCAAATAATCATTTGAGGCCAAAATTCACTTGGTTTACCAGAAATAAACTCTTGCTGGAACGAAGACAAAGATTATGAAGTTTAACTACGTTTGTTAAGGGAAATTCATACCAGAGTTCTCATCCATGAAATACACCCTGTTTTAATGCAAGAAGCAAGCTCTTTTTTCCTGCCTCACAAATACAGCAAGAACCATGAGCATGCCCGGAAAAACAGAACTGTGTTTCCTACTCATATGGACCATATGTAGTTCAACTCGGCTAATGAAACTGATACAAACCACAGTTCCTCTTACATAAATGCACTTTAGTTAATAGTGAGAATCGCGTTGGGTTCCTGAACTGCGAAAAATCATTTGAGCCCAAAATTCACTGGGTTAACCAGAAATGAACACTTGCTTGTAGGAAGACACAGATCCCGGGGTTTCACTCCGTTTCTGAAGGTAAATTCAGACCAGAATTCTCAACCCTGAAAAACACTCTGTTTTAAGGCAAGAATCATCCTCTTCTTTCCAGCGTCTCCAATACAGTAAGAACCATGAGCATGCCCTGAAAAAAAGAACTGTGTTTCCTAATCATACGGACCATATGTAGTTCAACTCTGCTTATGAAACTGATACAAACCACAGCTCCTCTTACATAAATCCTCTTTAGTTAATAGTGAGAATCATGTTGGGTCGTGAACTGTGAAAAATCATTTGAGCCCAAAATTCATTGGGCGTACCAGAAATGAACTCTTGCCTGTAGGAAGACACTGATCCTGGGGTTTAACTCCGTTTCTGAAGGCAAATTCAGACCAGAGTTCTCATCTCTGAAAAACACTATGTTTTAAGGCAAGATTCATCCTCTTATTTCCAGCATCTCCAATATACTAAGAAACATGAGCACGCCCAGAAAAAAAGATCTCTGTTTCCTACTCATATGGACCATATGCAGTTCAACACTGCTTATGAAACTGATACAAACCACAGCTCCTCTTACATTAATGCTCTTTAGTTAATAGTGACAATCGGTTTGGGTTGCTGAATTCGAAAAATCATTTGAGCCCAAAATTCACTTTCTGTACCAGAAATGAACACTTGCTTGTAGGAAGACACAGATCCTGGGGTTTAACTCCGTTTCTGAAGGCAAATCACACCAGAATTCTCAACCCTGCAAAACATTCTGTTTTAAGGCAAGAATCATCCTCTTATTTCCAGCGTCTCCAATACAGTAAGAACCATGAGCATGCCCAGAAAAAAAGAACTGTGTTTCCTACTCATACGGACCATATGTAGTTCAACTCTGTTTATGAAATGATACAGACAACAGCTCCTCTTACATAAATGCTCTTTAGTTAAAAGTGATAATCGCGTAGGGTTCTAGAACTGTCTAAAGTCATTTGAGGGGAAAATTCACTTTGTTTACCAGATATGAACACTTGCTTATAGGAATACACAGATCCTGGGGTTTAACCCCGTTTCTGAAGGGAAATTCAGACCAGAGTTCTCATCCCTAAAACACTCTCTGTTATAACGCAAGAAGCAAGCTCTTCTTTCCAGAGTATAAAATACAGCAAGAACCATGAACATGCCCTGAAAAAAAGAACTGTGTTTCCTATTCATACGTACTATATGTTGTTCAACTCTGCTTATGAAACTGATACAGACCACACCTCCACTTAAATAAATGCTCTTTAGTTAATTGTGAGAATAGCGTTTGGTTCCTGAACTGCAAAAAAACATTTGAGCGCAAAATTCACTGGGTTTACCCGAAGTGAACACTTGCTTGTAGGAAGACACTGATCTTGGGGTTTAACTCGGTTTCTAAATGTAAATTCAGACCAGAGTTCTCATCCCTGAAAAACACTCTGTTATAACACAAGAAGCAAGCTCTTCTTTCCTGAGTCTCCAATATAGTAAGAAACATGAGCATGCCCAGAAAAAAGAACTGTGTTTCCTACTCATATGGACCATATGTAGTTCAACTCTGCTTATGAAACTGATACAAACCACAGCTCCACTTACATAAATGCTCTTTAGTTAATACTGAGAATCGCGTTGGGTTAGTGAACTGCAAAAAATCATTTGAGGCCAAAATTCAATTGGTTTACCAGAAATGAACTCTTGCTGGAAGGAAGACAAAGATTATGATGTTTAACTACGTTTGTTAAGGGAAATTCATACCAGAGTTCTCATCCATGAAATACACCCTGTTTTAATGCAAGCAGCAAGCTCTTTTTCCTGCCTCACAAATACAGCAAGAACCATGAGCATGCCCGGAAAAAAAGAACTGTATTTCCTACTCATATGGACCATATGTAGTTCAACTCTGCTTATGAAACTGATACAAACCACAGCTCCACTTACATAAATGCTCTTTAGTTAATACTGAGAATCGCGTTGGGTTAGTGAACTGCAAATAATCATTTGAGGCCAAAATTCACTTGGTTTACCAGAAATAAACTCTTGCTGGAACGAAGACAAAGATTATGAAGTTCAACTACGTTTGTTAAGGGAAATTCATACCAGAGTTCTCATCCATGAAATACACCCTGTTATAACGCAAGAAGCAAGCTCTTCTTTCCAGAGTATAAAATAAAGAAAGAACCATGAGCATGCCCTGAAAAAAAGAACTGTGTTTCCGACTCATACGGACCCTATGTAGTTCAACTCTGCTTATGCAACTGATACCAACCACAGCTCCTCTTACATAAATGCTCTTTAGTTAATACTGAGAATCGCGTTGGGTTAGAGAACTGTGTAAAATCATTTGAGGCCAAAATTCACTTGGTTTACCAGAACTGAACTCTTGCTTGTAGGAAGACACAGATCCTGGGGTTTAACTCCGTTTCTGCAGGGAAATTCAGACCAGAGTTCTCATCCCTGAAAAACACTCTGTTTTAAGGCAAGAATCATCCTCTTCTTTCCAGCGTCTCCAATATATTAAGAAACATGAGCATTCTCAGAAAAAAAGAACTGTGTTTCCGACTGATACGGACCACATGTACTTCAACTCTGCTTATGAAACTGTTACAAACCACAGCTCCTCTTACATAAATGATCTTTAGTTAATAGTGAGAATAGCGTTTGGTTCCTGACCTGCGAAAAATCATTTGAGCCAAAATTCACTGGGTTTACCAGAAATGAACTCTTGCTTATAGGAAGACACAGATCCTGGGGTTTAACTCCGTTTCTGAAGGCAAATTCAGACCAGAGTTCTCATCCCTGAAAAACACTCTGTTTTAAGGCAAGAATTATCGTCTTCTTTCCAGCATCTCTTATATTGTAAGAAACATGAGCATGCCCAGAAAAAAAGAACTGTTTTTCCGACTCATACAGACCATATGTAGTTCAACTCTGCTTATGAAACTGATACAAACCACAGCTCTTCTTACATAAATCCAATTTAGTTAATAGTGAGAATAGTGTAGGGTTCGTGAACTGTGAAAAATCATTTGAGCCCAAAATTCACTTGGTTTACCAGAATTGAACTCTTGCTTGTAGGAAGACACAGATCCTGGGGTTTAACTCCATTTATGCATGGAAATTCAGACCAGAGTTCTCATCCGTGAAACACACTCTGTTTAAACAAAGAAGCATGCTCTTCTTTCCAGAGTCTAAAATACAGAAAGAACCATGAGCATGGCCTGAAAAAAAGAACTGTGTTTCCTATTCAAACGGACCATATGTAGTTTAACTCTGCTTATAAAAATGATACAGACCACACCTCCTCTTACATTAATGCTCTTTAGTTAATAGTGAGAATCGGTTTGGGTTGCTGAACTTCGAAAAATCATTTGAGCCCAAAATTCATTTGGTTTACCAGAAATGAACTCTTGCTTGTAGGAAGACACAGATCCTGTGGTTTAACTCCGTTTCTGAAGGGGATTTGAGACCAGAGTTCTCATCCCTGAAACACACTCTGTTATAACGCAAAAAGCAAGCTCTTCTTTCCAGAGTCTAAAATACAGCAAGAACCATGAGCATGCCCTGAAAAAAAGAACTGTTTCCTACTCATAAGGACCATATGTAGTTCAACTATGCTAATGAAACAGATACAAACCACGGCTCCTCTTACATAAATGCTGTTTAGTTAATAGTGAGAATCATGTTGGGTTCGTGAACTGCAAAAAATCATTTGAGCCCAAATTTCACTGTGTTTACCAGAAATGAACTCTTCCTTGTAGGAAGACACAGATCCTGGGATTTTCCTCCGTTTCTGCTGCGAAATTCAGACCAGAGTTCTCATCCCTGAAAAACACCCTGTTTTAACGAAGAAGCAAGGTCTTCTTTCCAGAGTCTAAAATACAGCAAGAATCATGAACATGGCCTGAAAAAAAGAACTGTGTTTACTATTCATACGGACCATAATTAGTTAAAATCTGCTTATGAAACTGATACAGACCACACCTCCTCTTACATAATTGCTCTTTATTTAATACTGAGAGTATCGTTGGTTTCCTGAACTTCGAAAAATCTTTTGAGCCGAAAAATTCTCTTGCTTTACCAGAAATGGACTCTTGCTTGTAGGAAGACAAGATCGTGGGGTTTAACTCCGTTTCTGAAGGAAAATTCAGACCAGAGTTCTCATCCCTGAAACACACTCTGTTCTCAAAAAAGAAGCAAGCTATTCTTTCCAGAGTCTCCAATATTGGAAGAAACATGAGCATGCCCAGAAAAGAAGAACTGCGTTCCGACTCATAGAGACCATATGTAGTTCAACTCTGCTTATGAGACTGATACAAACCACAGCTCCTCTTTCATAAATCCACTTTAGTTAATAGTGAGAATCATGTTGGGTACGTGAACTGCGAAAGATCATTTGAGCCCAAAAATCACTGGGTTTACCAGAAATGAACTCTTGCTTGTAGGAAGACACATATCCTGGGGTTTAAATCCGTTTCTGCAGGGAAATTCAGACCAGAGGTCTCAACCCTGAAACACACTCTGTTTAAACGAAGAAGCAAGCTCTTCTTTCCAATGTCTAAAATACAACAAGAACCGTGAGCATCGTCTGAAAAAAACAACTGTGTTTCCCACTCATACAGACCATATGTTGTTCAACTCTGCTTATGAAACTGATACAAACCACAGCTCCTCTTACATAAATCCTCTTGTTATTAGTGAGAATAGCGTAGGGTTCGTGAACTGCGAAAAATCATTTGAGCCCAAAATTCACTGGGTTTACCAGAAATGAACTATTGCTTGTAAGAAGACACAGATCCTGGGCTTTAACTCCGTTTCTGTAGGGAAATTCAGACCAGAGTTCTCATCACTGAAACACACTCTGTTTTATCAAAGTAGCAAGCTCTTTTTTCCAGAGTCTAAAATACAGCAAGAACCATGAGGATGGCCTGAAAAAAAGAACTGTGTTTCCTATTCATACGGACCATATTTAGATCAACTCTGCTTTCGAAAGTGATACAGACCACACCTCCTCTTACATAATTGCTCTTTATTTCATGGCGAGAATAGTGATAGGTTCCTGAATTGCGAAAAATCATTTGAGCCGAAAAATTTACTTGCTTTACCAGAAATGAACTCTTGCTTGTAGGAAGACACAGATCATGGGGTTTAACTCCGTTTGTGAAGGGAAATTCAGAACAGAGTTCTCATCCATGAAACACACTCTGTTGTAAAACAAGAAGCAAGCTCTTCTTTCCAGAGTCTAAAATACAGCAAGAACCATGAGCATGCCCTGAAAAAAAGAACTGTGTTTCCTACTCATAATGACCATATGTAGTTCAACTCTGCTAATGAAACTTATACAAACCACGGCTCCTCTTACATAAATGCTCTTTAGTTAATAGTGAGAATCATGTTGGGATCATGAACTGCAAAAAAACATTTGAGCCGAAAATTCACTGGGTTTACCAGAAATGAACACTTGCTTATAGCAGGACACTGATCCTGGGGTTTAACTCCATTTCTGAAGGGAAATTCAGACCAGAGTTCTCATTCCTGAAACACTCTCTGTTATTACCCAAGAAGCAAGCTCTTCTATCCAGCATCTCCAATATTGTAAGAAACGTGAGCATGCCCAGAAAAGAAGAACTGTGTTTCCGACTCATACAGACCATATGTAGTTCAACTCTGCTTATGAAACTGATACAAACCATAGCTCCTCTTACATAAATCCACTTTAGTTAATAGTGAGAATCATGTTGGGTTCGTGAACTGCAAAAAATCATTTGAGCCCAAAAATCACTGGGTTTACCAGAAATGAACTCTTGCTTGTAGGAAGACACAAATCCTGGGTTTAAATCCGTTTCTGCAGGGAAATTCCGACCAGAGCTAATCCCTGAAACACACTCTGTTTAAACGAAGAAGCAAGCTCTTCTTTCCAGTGTCTAAAATACAACAAGAACCATGAGCATCGTCTGAAAAAAAGAACTGTTTTTCCTAATCATACAGACCATATGTAGTTCAACTCTGCTTATGAAACTGATACAAACCACAGCTCCTCTTACATAAATCCTCTTTAGTTAATAGTGAGAATCATGTTGGGTCGTGAACTGCGAAAAATCATTTGAGCCCAAAATTCATTGGGCGTACCAGAAATGAACTCTTGCCTGTAGGAAGACACTGATCCTGGGGTTTATCTCCGTTTCTGAAGGCAAATTCAGACCAGAGTTCTCATCTCTGAAAAACACTATGTTTTAAGGCAAGATTCATCCTCTTATTTCCAGCATCTCCAATATACTAAGAAACATGAGCACGCCCAGAAAAAAATATCTCTGTTTCCTACTCATATGGACCATATGCAGTTCAACACTGCTTATGAAGCTGATACAAACCACGGCTCCTCTTACATAAATGCTGTTTAGTTAATAGTGAGAATCATGTTGGGTTCGTGAACTGCAAAAAATCATTTGAGCCCAAAATTCATTGGGTTTACCAGAACTGAACTCTGGCTTTTAGGAAGACACAGATCCGGGGGTTTAACTCCATTTCTGATGGAAAATTCAGACCAGAGTTCTCATCCCTGAAACACACTCTGTTGTAAAACAAGAAGCAAGCTCTTCTTTCCAGAGTCTAAAATACAGCAAGAACCATGAGCATGCCATGAAAAAAATAACTGTGTTTCCTACTCATAAGGACCATATGTAGTTCAACTCTGCTTATGAAACTGATACAAACCACAGCTCCTCTTACATAAATGCTCTTTAGATAATAGTGAGAATCATGTTGGGTTTGTGAACTGCGAAAAATCATTTGAGCCCAAAATTCACTGGGTTTACCAGAAATGAACTCTTGCTTGCAGGAAAACACTGATCCTGGGGTTTAACTCTGTTTCTGAAGGCAAATTCAGACCAGAGTTCTCATCCCTGAGAAATAGTCTGTTTTAAGGCAAGAATCATCCTCTTCTTTCCAGCGTCTGCAATATAGAAAGAAACATGAGCATGCCCAGAAAAAAAGAACTGTGTTTCCGAATCATACAGACCATATGTAGTTCAACTCTGCTTATGAAACTGATACAAACCACACCTCCACTTACATAAATTCTCTTTAGTTAATATTGTGAATAGCGTAGTGTTCGCAAACTGCGAAAAATCATTTGGTCCCAAAATTCACTGTGTTTACCAGAAATGAACTCTTGCTTGTAGCAAGACACAGATCCTGGGTTTTAACTAAGATTCTACACGGAAATTCAGACCAGAGTTCTCATCTATGAAACACACTCTGTTTAAAAAAAGAAGCAAGCTCTTCTTTCCGGAGTCTAAAATATAGCAACAACCATGAGAATGGCCTGAAAAAAAGAACTGTGTTTACTATTCATACGGACCATATTTAGTTCAACTCTGCTTATGAAAATGATACAGACCACACCTCCTCTTACATAATTACTCTTTATTTAATAGTGAGAATAGCGTTGGTTTTTTGAATTTCAAAAATCATTTCAGCCGAAAATTTCACTAGCTTTACCAGAAATGAACTCTTCCTGGTAGGAAGACACAGATCATGGGGTTTAACTCCGTTTGTGAAGGGAAATTCAGACCAGAGTTCTCATCCATGAAATACACCCTGTTTTAATGCAAGAAGCAAGCTCTTCCTTCCAGAGTCTAAAATATAGCAAGAACCATGAGCATGCCCTGAAAAAATGAACTGTGTTTCCTACTCATAAGGACCATATATAGTTCAACTCTGCTTATGAAACTGATTCAAACCACGGCTCCTCTTACATAAATGCTCTTTATTTATTAGTGAGAATAGCGTTGGTTTCCTGAACTGCGAAAAATCATTTGAGCCCAATAATGAATGCGTTTACCAGAACTAAACTCTTGCTTGTAGGAAGACAAAGATCCTGGGGTTTAACTCAGTTTCTGAAGGCTAATTAAGACCAGAGTTCTCATCCCTGAAAAACACTCTATTTTAAGGCAAGAATCATCCTCTTCTTTCCAGCGGGTCCAATAGAGTACGAACCATGATCATGCCCAGAAAAAAAGAACTGTGTTTGTAGTCATACAAACCAAATATACTTCAACTCTGCTTATGAAATGATACAGACCACAGCTCCTCTTACATAAATGCTCTTTAGTTAATAGTGATAATCGTGTTGGGTACTAGAACTGTGTAAAAGCATTTGAGCCAAAAATTCACCTGGTTTACCAGAAATGATCTCTTGCTTGCAGAAAGACACAGATCATGGGGTTTAACTCCGTTTGTGAAGGGAAATTCTGACCATAGTTCTCATCCATGAAACACACCCTGTTTTAATGCAAAAAGCAAGCTCTTATTTCCAGAGTCTAAAATACAGCAAGAACCATGAGCATGCCCTTAAATAAAATAACTGTGTTTCCTACTCATACGGACCATATTTAGTTCAACTCTGCTTATGAAAATGATACAAACCACAGCTCCTCTTACATAAATGCTCTTTAGTTAATAGTGAGAATCGTGTTTGGGTTCGTAAACTGCGAAAAATAATTTGAGCCAAAAATTCACTGGGTTTACCAGAAATGAACTCTTGCTTGGAGGAAGACACAGATCCTGGGGTTTAACTCCGTTTCTGCAGGGAAATTCAGACCAGGAATCTCATGCCTGAAACACACTCTGTTTTAACGGAAGAAGCAAGGTCTTCTTTCCAGAGTCTAAAATACAGCAAGAACCATAAGCATGCCCTGAAAAAAAGAACTATGTTTACTACTCATAAGGAGCATATGTACTGCAACTCTGCTTATGAAATTTATACAAACCACGGCTCCTCTTACATAACTGCTCTTTAGTTATTAGTGAGAATCATGTAGGGTTCGTGATCTTCAATAAATCATTTGAGCACAAAATTCACTGGTTTTACCAGAAATGTACTCTTGCTTGTAGGAAGACACAGATCCTGAGCATGTCCAGAATAAAGAACCGTGTTTCCTATTCATACAGACCATTTGTAGTTCAACTCCTGTTATGAAACTGATACAAACCACAGCTCCTCCTACATAAATCGTCTTTAGTTAATAGTGAGAATTGCGTTTTGGTTCTAGAATTGCAAAAAATCATTTGAGCCGAAAATTCAATGAGTTTACCAGAAAAGAACTCATGCTTGTAGGAATACAAAGATCATGGGGTTTAACTCCATTTGTGAAGGGAAATTCAGACAAGAGTTCTCATCCATGAAACACACCCTGTTTTAATGCAAGAAGCAAGCTCTTCTTTCCTGAGTCTAAAATACAGCAAGAACCATGAGTATGCCCTGAAAAAAAGGACTGTGTTTCCTACTCATGCGGACCATATGTAGTCCAACTCTGCTTATGAAACTGATAGAGACCACTGCTCCTCTTACATAAATGCTCTCTAGTTAATAGTGATAATCGTGTTGTGTACTAGAACTGTGTAAAATCATTAGAGCCGAAAATTCACTTGGTTTACCACAAATGAACTCTTGCTTGTAGGAAGACAAATATCATGGGGTTTAACTCCATTTGTGAAGGGAAATTCAGACAAGAGTTCTCATCCATGAAACACACCCTGTTTTAATGCAAGAAGCAAGCTCTTCTTTCCTGAGTCTAAAATACAGCAAGAACCATGAGCATGCCCAGAAAAAAAGGACTGTGTTTACTACTCATACGGACCATATGTAGTTCATCTCTGCTTATGAAACTGATACAAACCCCAGCTCCTCTTACATAAATGCTCTTTATTTAATAATGAGAATCGCGTCGCTTCGTGAACTGCGAAAAATCATTTGTGCCCAAAATTCACTGGTTTTACCAGAAATGAACTCTTGCTTGTAGGAAGACACTGATCCTGGTGTTTAACTCCGTTTGTGAAGGGAAATTCAGACCAGAGTTCTCATCCATGAAACACACCCTGTTTTAATGCAAGAAGCAAGCTCTTTTTTCCAGCGTCACCAATATAGCAAGAACCATGAGCATGCCCTGAAAAAAAGAACTGTGTTTCCGACTCATACGGACCATATGTAGTCCAGCTCTGCTTATGTAACTGATACAGAACACAGCTCCTCTTACAGAAATGCTCTCTAGTTAATAGTGATAATCGCGTTGTGTACTAGAACTGTGTAAAGTCATTAGAGCCGAAAATTCACTTGGTTTACCACAAATGAAGTCTTGCTTGTAGGAAGACAAAGATCATGGGGTTTAACTCCATTTGTGAAGGGAAATTCAGACAAGAGTTCTCATCCAGGAAACACACCCTGTTTTAAGGCAAGGAGCAAGCTCTTCTTTCCTGAGTCTAAAATACAGCAAGAACCAGGAGCACGCCCTGAAAAAAAGAACTGTGTTTCCTACTCATACGGACCTTTTTTAATTCATCTCTGCTTATGAAACTGATACAAACCACAGCTCCTCTTACATAAATGCTCTTTATTTAATAGTGAGAATCGCGTTGGGTTCGTGAACTGCAAAATATATTTTGAGCCCAAAATTCAATGGGTTAACCAGAAATGTACTCTTGCTTGTAGGAAGACACAGATCCTGTGGTTTAACTCCGTTTTTGAAGCGAAATTCAGACCAGAATTCTCAACCCTGAAAAACACTCTGTTTTAAAGCAAGAAGCAAGCTGTTCTTTCCAGCGTCTCCAATACAGCAGGAACAATGAGTATTCCCTGAAAAAAAGAACTGTGTTTCCTACTCATACGGACTTTTTTAGTTCATCTCTGCTTATAAAACTGATACAAACCACAGCTCCTCTTACATAAATGCTCTTTAGTTAATAGTGAGAATCGCGTTTTGTTCGTGAAATGCAAAAAATCATTAGAGCCAAAAATTCACTTGGTTTACCAGAAATGAACTCTTGCTGGTAGGAAGACACAGATCATGGTGTTTAACTCCGTATGTAAAGGGAAATTCAGACCAGAGATCTCATCCATGAAACACACCCTATTTTAATGCAAGAAGCAAGCTCTTCCTTTCAGAGGCTAAAATACAGCAAGAACCATGAGCATGCCTGGAAAAAAATAACTCTGTTTCCTACTCATACAGACCATATGTAGTTCAACTCTGCTTATGAAACTGATACAAACCACGGCTCCTCTTACATAAATGCTCTTTATTTAATAGTGAGAATCATGTTTGGGTCGAGAACTGCGAAACATCATTTGAGCCAAAATTCACTGGTTTTACCAGAAATGAACTCTTGCTTGTAGGAAGACACTGATCCTGTGGTTTAATTCCTTTTCTGAAGGCAAATTCAGACCAAAATTCTCATCCCTGAAAAACAGTCTGTTTTAAGGCAAGAAAGATCCTCTTCTTTCCAGCTTCTCCAATACAGTAAGAACCATGAGCATGTCCAGAAAAAAGAACTGTGTTTCCTATTCATACAGACCATATGTAGTTCAACTCCTGTTATGAAACTGATACAAACCACAGCTCCTCTTACATAAATCGTCTTTAGTTAATAGTGAGAATTGCGTTTTGGTTCTAGAATTGCAAAAAATCATTTGAGCCGAAAATTCAATGAGTTTACCAGAAAAGAACTCTTGCTTGTAGGAATACAAAGATCCTGGGGTTTAACTCGGTTTCTGAAGGTAAATTCAGACCAGAGTTCTCATCCCTGAAACACACTCTGATTTAACGTAAGAAGCAAGCTCTTCTTTACAGAGTCTAAAATACAGCATGAACCGTGAGCATGCCCTGAAAAAAAGAAGTGTGTTTCCTACTCATGCGGACCATATGTAGTCCAACTCTGCTTATGAAACTGAAAGAGACCACTGCTCCTCTTACATAAATGCTCTCTAGTTAATAGTGATAATCGCGTTGTGTACTAGAACTGTGTAAAGTCATTAGAGCCGAAAATTCACTTGGTTTACCACAAATGAACTCTTGCTTGTAGGAAGACAAATATCATGGGGTTTAACTCCATTTGTGAAGGGAAATTCAGACAAGAGTTCTCATCCATGAAACACACCCTGTTTTAATGCAAGAAGCAAGCTCTTCTTTCCTGAGTCTAAAATACAGCAAGAACCATGAGCATGCCCTGAAAAAAAGGACTGTGTTTACTACTCATATGGACCATATGTAGTTCATCTCTCTTATGAAACTGATACAAACCCCAGCTCCTCTTACATAAATGCTCTTTATTTAATAATGTGAATCGCCTTGGGTTCGTGAACTGCGAAAAATCATTTGACCACAAAATTCACTGGTTTTACCAGAAATGAACTCTTGCTTGTAGGAAGACACAGATCCTGGGGTTTAACTCCGTTTTTGAAGGGAAATTCAGACCAGAATTCTCAACCCTGAAAAACACTCTGTTTTGAAGCAAGAAGCAAGCTCTTCTTTCCAGCGTCTCCAATACAGCAGGAACCATGAGCATTCCCTGAAAAAAAGAACTGTGTTTCCTACTCATAGGGACAATATTTAGTTCATCTCTGCTTATGAAACTGATACAAACCACAGCTCCTCTTACATAAATGCTCTTCAGTTAATAGTGAGAATCATGTTGGGTTCGAGAACTGCGAAAAATCATTTGTGCTCAAAATTCACTGGTTTTACCAGAAATGAACTCTTGCTTGTAGGTAGACACTGATCCTGGGGTTTAACTCCGTTTCTGAGGGCAAATTCAGACCAAAATTCTCATCCCTGAAAAACACTATGTTTTAAGGCAAGAAATATCCTCTTCTTTTCAGCTTCTCCAATACAGTAAGAACCATGAGCATGTCCAGAATGAAAAACTGTGTTTCCTATTCATACAGACCATTTGTAGTTCAACTCCTGTTATGAAACTGATACAAACCACAGCTCCTCTTACATAAATCTTCTTTAGTTAATAGTGAGAATTGCGTTTTGGTTCATGAACTGCGCAAAATCATTTGAGCCGAAAATTCAATGAGTTTACCAGAAAAGAACTCTTGTTTGTAGGAAGACACAGATCCTGGGGTTTAACTCGGTTTCTGAAGGTAAATTCAGACCAGAGTTCTCAACCCCGAAAAACACTCTGTTTTAAAGCAAGAAGCAAGCTCTTCTTTCCAGCGTCTCCAATACAGCAGGAAACATAAGCATTCCCTGAAAAAAAGAACTGTGTTTCCTACTCATACGGACCTTATTTAGTTCATCTCTGCTTATGAAACTGATACAAACCCCAGCTCCTCTTACATAAATGATCTTTATTTAATAGTGACAATCGCGTTGGGTTCATGAACTGCGAAAAATATTTTGAGCCCAAAATTCAATGTGTTAACCAGAAATGTACTCTTGCTTGTAGGAAGACACAGATCCTGGGGTTTAACTCCGTTTTTGAAGGGAAATTCAGACCAGAATTCTCAACCCTGAAAAACACTCTGTTTTGAAGCAAGAAGCAAGCTCTTCTTTCCAGCGTCTCCAATACAGCAGGAACCATGAGCATTCCCTGAAAAAAAGAACTGTGTTTCCTACTCATACGGATCATATTTAGTTCATCTCTGCTTATGAAACTGATACAAACCACAACTCCCCTTACATAAATGCTCTTTAGTTAATAGTGAGAATCGCGTTTTGGTTCGTGAAATGCAAAAAATCATTTAGCCAAATATTCACTTGGTTTACCAGAAATGAACTCTTGGTGGTAGGAAGACACAGATCATGGTGTTTAACTCCGTATGTAAAGGGAAATTCAGACCAGAGATCTCATCCATGAAACACACCCTGTTTTAATGCAAGAAGCAAGCTCTTTTTCCCAGTGTCACCAATATAGCAAGAACAATGAGCATGCCCTGAAAAATGAACTGTGTTTCCGACTCATACGGACCATATGTAGTACAGCTCTGCTTATGTAACTGATACAGAACACAGCTCCTCTTACATAAATGCTCTCTAGTAAATAGTGATAATCGCGTTGTGTACTAGAACTGTGTAAAGTCATTAGAGCCGAAAATTCACTTGGTTTACCACAAATGAAGTCTTGCTTGTAGGAAGACAAAGATCATGGGGTTTAACTCCATTTGTGAAGGGAAATTCAGACAAGAGTTCTCATCCAGGAAACACACCCTGTTTTAAGGCAAGGAGCAAGCTCTTCTTTCCTGAGTCTAAAATACAGCAAGAACCAGGAGCACGCCCTGAAAAAAAGAACTGTGTTTCCTACTCATAGGGACCTTTTTTAGTTCATCTCTGCTTATGAAACTGATACAAACCACAGCTCCTCTTACATAAATGCTCTTTATTTAATAGTGAGAATCGCGTTGGGTTCGTGAACTGCAAAATATATTTTGAGCCCAAAATTCAATGGGTTAACCAGAAATGTACTCTTGCTTGTAGGAAGACACAGATCCTGTGGTTTAACTCCGTTTTTGAAGCGAAATTCAGACCAGAATTCTCAACCCTGAAAAACACTCTGTTTTAAAGCAAGAAGCAAGCTGTTCTTTCCAGCGTCTCCAATACAGCAGGAACAATGAGTATTCCCTGAAAAAAAGAACTGTGTTTCCTACTCATACGGACCTTTTTTAGTTCATCTCTGCTTATAAAACTGATACAAACCACAGCTCCTCTTACATAAATGCTCTTTAGTTAATAGTGAGAATCGCGTTTTGTTCGTGAAATGCAAAAAATCATTTGAGCCAAAAATTCACTTGGTTTACCAGAAATGAACTCTTGCTGGTAGGAAGACACAGATCATGGTGTTTAACTCCGTATGTAAAGGGAAATTCAGACCAGAGATCTCATCCATGAAACACACCCTATTTTAATGCAAGAAGCAAGCTCTTCCTTTCAGAGGCTAAAATACAGCAAGAACCATGAGCATGCCTGGAAAAAAATAACTCTGTTTCCTACTCATACAGACCATATGTAGTTCAACTCTGCTTATGAAACTGATACAAACCACGGCTCCTCTTACATAAATGCTCTTTAGTTAATAGTGAGAATCATGTTTGGGTCGAGAACTGCGAAAAATCATTTGAGCCAAAATTCACTGGTTTTACCAGAAATGAACTCTTGTTTGTAGGAAGACACTGATCCTGTGGTTTAATTCCTTTTCTGAAGGCAAATTCAGACCAAAATTCTCATCCCTGAAAAACAGTCTGTTTTAAGGCAAGAAAGATCCTCTTCTTTCCAGCTTCTCCAATACAGTAAGAACCATGAGCATGTCCAGAAAAAAGAACTGTGTTTCCTATTCATACAGACCATATGTAGTTCAACTCCTGTTATGAAACTGATACAAACCACAGCTCCTCTTACATAAATCGTCTTTAGTTAATAGTGAGAATTGCGTTTTGGTTCTAGAATTGCAAAAAATCATTTGAGCCGAAAATTCAATGAGTTTACCAGAAAAGAACTCTTGCTTGTAGGAATACAAAGATCCTGGGGTTTAACTCGGTTTCTGAAGGTAAATTCAGACCAGAGTTCTCATCCCTGAAACACACTCGGATTTAACGTAAGAAGCAAGCTCTTCTTTACAGAGTCTAAAATACAGCATGAACCGTGAGCATGCCCTGAAAAAAAGAAGTGTGTTTCCTACTCATGCGGACCATATGTAGTCCAACTCTGCTTATGAAACTGAAAGAGACCACTGCTCCTCTTACATAAATGCTCTCTAGTTAATAGTGATAATCGCGTTGTGTACTAGAACTGTGTAAAGTCATTAGAGCCGAAAATTCACTTGGTTTACCACAAATGAACTGTTGCTTGTAGGAAGACAAATACCATGGGGTTTAACTCCATTTGTGAAGGGAAATTCAGACAAGAGTTCTCATCCATGAAACACACCCTGTTTTAATGCAAGAAGCAAGCTCTTCTTTCCTGAGTCTAAAATACAGCAAGAACAATGAGCATGCCCTGAAAAAAAGGACTGTGTTTACTACTCATATGGACCATATGTAGTTCATCTCTCTTATGAAACTGATACAAACCCCAGCTCCTCTTACATAAATGCTCTTTATTTAATAATGAGAATCGCCTTGGGTTCGTGAACTGCGAAAAATCATTTGACCACAAAATTCACTGGTTTTACCAGAAATGAACTCTTGCTTGTAGGAAGACACAGATCCTAGGGTTTAACTCCGTTTTTGAAGGGAAATTCAGACCAGAATTCTCAACCCTGAAAAACACTCTGTTTTGAAGCAAGAAGCAAGCTCTTCTTTCCAGCGTCTCCAATACAGCAGGAACCATGAGCATTCCCTGAAAAAAAGAACTGTGTTTCCTACTCATACGGACCATATTTAGTTCATCTCTGCTTATGAAACTGATACAAACCACAGCTCCTCTTACATAAATGCTCTTCAGTTAATAGTGAGAATCATGTTGGGTTCGAGAACTGCGAAAAATCATTTGTGCCCAAAATTCATGGTTTTACCAGAAATGAACTCTTGCTTGTAGGTAGACACTGATCCTGGGGTTTAACTCCGTTTCTGATGGCAAATTCACACCAAAATTCTCATCCCTGAAAAACACTATGTTTTAAGGCAAGAAATATCCTCTTCTTTTCAGCTTCTCCAATACAGTAAGAACCATGAGCATGTCCAGAATGAAAAACCGTGTTTCCTATTCATACAGACCATTTGTAGTTCAACTCCTGTTATGAAACTGATACAAACCACAGCTCCTCTTACATAAATCTTCTTTAGTTAATAGTGAGAATTGCGTTTTGGTTCATGAACTGCGCAAAATCATTTGAGCCGAAAATTCAATGAGTTTACCAGAAAAGAACTCTTGTTTGTAGGAAGACACAGATCCTGGGGTTTAACTCGGTTTCTGAAGGTAAATTCAGACCAGAGTTCTCAACCCCGAAAAACACTCTGTTTTAAAGCAAGAAGCAAGCTCTTCTTTCCAGCGTCTCCAATACAGCAGGAAACATAAGCATTCCCTGAAAAAAAGAACTGTGTTTCCTACTCATACGGACCTTATTTAGTTCATCTCTGCTTATGAAACTGATACAAACCCCAGCTCCTCTTACATAAATGATCTTTATTTAATAGTGACAATCGCGTTGGGTTCATGAACTGCGAAAAATATTTTGAGCCCAAAATTCAATGTGTTAACCAGAAATGTACTCTTGCTTGTAGGAAGACACAGATCCTGGGGTTTAACTCCGTTTTTGAAGGGAAATTCAGACCAGAATTCTCAACCCTGAAAAACACTCTGTTTTGAAGCAAGAAGCAAGCTCTTCTTTCCAGCGTCTCCAATACAGCAGGAACCATGAGCATTCCCTGAAAAAAAGAACTGTGTTTCCTACTCATACGGATCATATTTAGTTCATCTCTGCTTATGAAACTGATACAAACCACAACTCCCCTTACATAAATGCTCTTTAGTTAATAGTGAGAATCGCGTTTTGGTTCGTGAAATGCAAAAAATCATTTAGCCAAAAATTCACTTGGTTTACCAGAAATGAACTCTTGCTGGTAGGAAGACACAGATCATGGTGTTTAACTCCGTATGTAAAGGGAAATTCAGACCAGAGATCTCATCCATGAAACACACCCTGTTTTAATGCAAGAAGCAAGCTCTTCCTTTCAGAGGCTAAAATACAGCAAGAACCATGAGCATGCCTGGAAAAAAAATAACTCTGTTTCCTACTCAGTACAGACCATATGTAGTTCAACTCTGGTTATGAACCTGATCCAAACAATGGCTCCTCTTTCATAAATGCTCTTTAGTTAATAGTGAGAATCATGTTTGGTTCGAGAACTGCGAAAAACATTTGAGCCCAAAATTCACTGGTTTTTTCCAGAAATGAACTCTTGCTTTAGGAAGACACTGATCCTGGGGATTAACTCCATTTCTGAAGGCAAATTCAGACCAAAATTCTCATCCCTGAAAAACAGTCTGTTTCAAGGCAAGAAAGATCCTCTTCTTTCCGGCTTCTCCAATACAGTAAGAACCATGAGCATGTCCAGAAAAAAGAACTGTGTTTCCTATTCATACAGACCATATGTAGTTCAACTCCTGTTATGAAACTGATACAAACCACAGCTCCTCTTACGTAAATCGTCTTTAGTTAATAGTGAGAATCGCGTTTTGGTTCATGAACTGCGAAAAATCATTTGAGCCGAAAATTCAATGAGTTTACCAGAAAAGAACTCTTGCTTGTAGGAAGACACAGATCCTGGCATGTAACTCCGTTTCTGAAGACAAATTCAGACCAGAATTCTCAACCCTGAAAAACACTCTGATTTAAAGCAAGAAGCAAGCTCTTCTTTCCAGCGTCTCTAATACAGCAGGAAACATAAGCATTCCCTGAAAAAAAGAACTGTGTTTCCTACTCATACGGACTATATTTAGTTCATCTCTGCTTATGAAACTGATACAAACCACAGCTCCTCTTACATAATGCTCTTTAGTTAATAGTGAGAATCGCGTTGGGTTCCTGAACTGCGAAAAATCATTTGAGCTCAAAATTAACTGGGTTTACCAGAACTGAACTCTTGCTTGTAGGAAGACACAGATCCTGGGGTTTAACTCCGTTTCTGAAGGGAAATTCCGACCAGAGTTCTCACCCATGAAACACACCCTGTTTTAAGGCAAGGAGCAAGCTCTTCTTTCCTGAGTCTAAAATACAGCAAGAACCAGGAGCACGCCCTGAAAAAAAGAACTGTGTTTCCTACTCATAGGGACCTTTTTTAGTTCATCTCTGCTTATGAAACTGATACAAACCACAGCTCCTCTTACATAAATGCTCTTTAGTTAATAGTGAGAATCGCGTTGGGTTCGTGAACTGCAAAATATATATTGAGCCCAAAATTCAATGTGTTAACCAGAAATGTACTCTTGCTTGTAGGAAGACACAGATCCTGTGGTTTAACTCCGTTTTTGAAGCGAAATTCAGACCAGAATTCTCAACCCTGAAAAACACTCTGTTTTAAAGCAAGAAGCAAGCTGTTCTTTCCAGCGTCTCCAATACAGCAGGAACAATGAGTATTCCCTGAAAAAAAGAACTTTGTTTCCTACTCATACGGACCTTTTTTAGTTCATCTCTGCTTATAAAACTGATACAAACCACAGCTCCTCTTACATAAATGCTCTTTAGTTAATAGTGAGAATCGCGTTTTGTTCGTGAAATGCAAAAAATCATTTGAGCCAAAAATTCACTTGGTTTACCAGAAATGAACTCTTGCTGGTAGGAAGACACAGATCATGCTGTTTAACTCCGTATGTAAAGGGAAATTCAGACCAGAGATCTCATCCATGAAACACACCCTATTTTAATGCAAGAAGCAAGCTCTTCCTTTCAGAGGCTAAAATACAGCAAGAACCATGAGCATGCCTGGAAAAAAATAACTCTGTTTCCTACTCATACAGACCATATGTAGTTCAACTCTGCTTATGAAACTGATACAAACCACGGCTCCTCTTACATAAATGCTCTTTAGTTAATAGTAAGAATCATGTTTGGGTCGAGAACTGCGAAACATCATTTGAGCCAAAATTCACTGGTTTTACCAGAAATGAACTCTTGCTTGTAGGAAGACACTGATCCTGTGGTTTAATTCCTTTTCTGAAGGCAAATTCAGACCAAAATTCTCATCCCTGAAAAACAGTCTGTTTTAAGGCAAGAAAGATCCTCTTCTTTCCAGCTTCTCCAATACAGTAAGAACCATGAGCATGTCCAGAAAAAAGAACTGTGTTTCCTATTCATACAGACCATATGTAGTTCAACTCCTGTTATGAAACTGATACAAACCATAGCTCCTCTTACATAAATCGTCTTTAGTTAATAGTGAGAATTGCGTTTTGGTTCTAGAATTGCAAAAAATCATTTGAGCCGAAAATTCAATGAGTTTACCAGAAAAGAACTCTTGCTTGTAGGAATACAAAGATCCTGGGGTTTAACTCGGTTTCTGAAGGTAAATTCAGACCAGAGTTCTCATCCCTGAAACACACTCTGATTTAACGTAAGAAGCAAGCTCTTCTTTACAGAGTCTAAAATACAGCATGAACCGTGAGCATGCCCTGAAAAAAAGAAGTGTGTTTCCTACTCATGCGGACCATATGTAGTCCAACTCTGCTTATGAAACTGAAAGAGACCACTGCTCCTCTTACATAAATGCTCTCTAGTTAATAGTGATAATCGCGTTGTGTACTAGAACTGTGTAAAGTCATTAGAGCCGAAAATTCACTTGGTATACCACAAATGAACTCTTGCTTGTAGGAAGACAAATATCATGGGGTTTAACTCCATTTGTGAAGGGAAATTCAGACAAGAGTTCTCATCCAAGAAACACACCCTGTTTTAATGCAAGAAGCAAGCTCTTCTTTCCTGAGTCTAAAATACAGCAAGAACCATGAGCATGTACTGAAAAAAAGGACTGTGTTTACTAACCATATGGACCATATGTAGTTCATCTCTCTTATGAAACTGATACAAACCCCAGCTCCTCTTACATAAATGCTCTTTATTTAATAATGAGAATCGCCTTGGGTTCGTGAACTGCGAAAAATCATTTGAGCCCAAAATTCACTGGTTTTACCAGAAATGAACTCTTGCTTGTAGGAAGACACAGATCCTGGGGTTTAACTCCGTTTTTGAAGGGAAATTCAGACCAGAATTCTCAACCCTGAAAAACACTCTGTTTTGAAGCAAGAAGCAAGCTCTTCTTTCCAGCGTCTCCAATACAGCAGGAACCATGAGCATTCCCTGAAAAAAAGAACTGTGTTTCCTACTCATACGGACCATATTTAGTTCATCTCTGCTTATGAAACTGATACAAACCACAGCTCCTCTTACATAAATGCTCTTTAGTTAATAGTGAGAATCGCGTTTTGGATCGTGAAATGCATAAAATCATTTGAGCCAAAAATTCACTTGGTTTAACAGAAATGAACTCTTCCTGGTAGGAAGACACAGATCATGGTGTTTAACTCCGTATGTAAAGGGAAATTCAGACCACAGTTCTCATCCATGAAACCCACCCTGTTTTAATGCAACAAGCAAGCTCTTCCTTCCAGTGTCTAAAATACAGCAAGAAACATGAGCATGCCCGGAAAAAAATATATGTGTTTCCTACTCATACAATCCATATGTAGTTCAACTCTGCTTATGAACCTGATACAAACCACGGCTCCTCTTACATAAATGCTCTTTAGTTAATAGTGAGAATCATGTTGGGTTCGAGAACTGCGAAAAATCATTTGAGCCCAAAATTCACTGGTTTTACCAGAAATGAACTCTTGCTTGTAGGTAGACACTGATCCTGGGGTTTAACTCCGTTTCTGAGGGCAAATTCAGACCAAAATTCTCATCCCTGAAAAACACTATGTTTTAAGGCAAGAAATATCCTCTTCTTTGCAGCTTCTCCAATACAGTAAGAACCATGAGCATGTCCAGAATAAAAAACCGTGTTTCCTATTCATACAGACCATTTGTAGTTCAACTCCTGTTATGAAACTGATACAAACCACAGCTCCTCTTACATAAATCGTCTTTAGTTAATAGTGAGAATTGCGTTTTGGTTCATGAACTGCGAAAAATCATTTGAGCCGAAAATTCAATGAGTTTATCAGAAAAGAACTCTTGCTTGTAGGAAGACACAGATCCTGGGGTTTAACTCGGTTTCTAAAGGTAAATTCAGACCAGAGTTCTCAACCCTGAAAAACACTCTGTTTTAAAGCAAGAAGCAAGCTCTTCTTTCCAGCGTCTCTAATACAGCAGGAAACATAAGCATTCCCTGAAAAAAAGAACTGTGTTTACTACTCATACGGACCATATTTAGTTCATCTCTGCGTATGAAACTGATACAAACCACAGCTCCTCTTACATAATGCTCTTTAGTTAATATTGAGAATCGCGTTGGGTTCCTGAACTGCGAAAAATCATTTGAGCTCAAAATTAACTGAGTTTACCAGAACTGAACTCTTGCTTGTAGGAAGACACAGATCCTGGGGTTTAACTCCGTATGTAAAGGGAAATTCAGACCAGAGTTCTCACCCATGAAACACACCCTATTTTAATGCAAGAAGCAAGCTCTTTTTTCCAGAGTCTAAAATAAAGAAAGAACCATGAGCATGCCCTGAAAAAAAGAACTGTTTTTCCTACTCATACGGACCATATTTACTTCTACTCTGCTTATGAAACTGTTACAAACCACAGCTCCTCTTACATAAATGCTCTTTAGTTAATAGTGAGAATCGCGTTTTGGTTCGTGAAATGCAAAAAATCATTTGAGCTGAAAATTCACTTGGTTTACCAGAAACGAACTATTGCTGGTAGGAAGACACAGATCATGGTGTTTAACTCCGTATGTAAAGGGAAATTCAGACCAGAGATCTCATCCATGAAACACACCCTGTTTTAATGCAAGAAGCAAGCTCTTCCTTTCAGAGGCTAAAATACAGCAAGAACCATGAGCATGCCTGGAAATAAATAACTCTGTTTCCTACTCATACAGACCATATGTAGTTCAACTCTGCTTATGAAACTGATACAAACCACGGCTACTCTTACATAAATGCTCTTTAGTTAATAGTGAGAATCATGTTGGGTTCAAGAACTGCAAAACATCATTTGAGCCAAAATTCACTGGTTTATCAGAAATGAACTCTTGCTTGTAGGAAGACACTGATCCTGTGGTTTAACTCCTTTTCTGAAGGCAAATTCAGACCAAAATTCTCATCCCTGAAAAACAGTCTGTTTTAAGGCAAGAAAGATCCTCTTCTTTCCAGCTTCTCCAATACAGTAAGAACCATGAGCATGTCCAGAAAAAAGAACTGTGTTTCCTATTCATACAGATCATATGTAGTTCAACTCCTGTTATGAAACTGATACAAACCACAGCTCCTCTTACATAAATCCTCTTTAGTTAATAGTGAGAATTGCGTTTTGGTTCTAGAATTTCAAAAAATCATTTGAGCTGAAAATTCAATGAGTTTACCAGAAAAGAACTCTTGCTTGTAGGAATACAAAGATCCTGGGGTTTAACTCGTTTTCTGAAGGTATATTCAGACCAGAGTTCTCATCCCTGAAACACACTCTGATTTACCACAAGAAGCAAGGTCTTCTTTACAGAGTCTAAAATACAGCATGAACCGTGAGCATGCCCTGAAAAAAAGAACTGTGTTTCCTACTCATGCGGACCATATGTAGTCCAACTCTGCTTATGAAACTGATAGAGACCACTGCTCCTCTTACATAAATGCTCTCTAGTTAATAGTGATAATCGCGTTGTGTACTAGAACTGTGTAAAGTCATTAGAGCCGAAAATTCACTTGGTTTACCACAAATGAACTGTTGCTTGTAGGAAGACAAATATCATGGGGTTTAACTCCATTTGTGAAGGGAAATTCAGACAAGAGTTCTCATCCATGAAACACACCCTGTTTTAATGCAACAAGCAAGCTATTCTTTCCTGAGTCTAAAATACAGCAAGAACCATGAGCATGCCCTGAAAAAAAGGACTGTGTTTACTACTCATATGGACCATATGTAGGTCATCTCTCTTATGAAACTGATACAAACCCCAGCTCCTCTTACATAAATGCTCTTTATTTAATAATGAGAATCGCCTTGGGTTCGTGAACTGCGAAAAATCATTTGACCCCAAAATTCACTGGTTTTACCAGAAATGAACTCTTGCTTGTAGGAAGACACAGAACCTGGGGTTTGACTCTGTTTTTGAAGGGAAATTCAGACCAGAATTCTCAACCCTGAAAAACACTCTGTTTTAAAGCAAGAACCAAGTTCTTCTTTCCAGCGTCTCCAATACAGCAGGAACCATGAGCATTCCCTGAAAAAAAGAACTGTGTTTCCTACTCATACGGACCATATTTAGTTCATCTCTGCTTATGAAACTGATACAAACCACAGCTCCTCTTACATAAATGCTCTTTAGTTAATAGTGAGAATCACGTTTTGGATCGTGAAATGCAAAAAATCATTTGAGCCAAAAATTCACTTGGTTTACCAGAAATGAACTCTTCCTCTTAGGAAGACACAGATCATGGTGTTTAACTCCGTATGTAAAGTGAAATTCAGACCACAGTTCTCATCCATGAAACCCACCCTGTTTTAATGCAACAAGCAAGCTCTTCCTTCCAGTGTCTAAAATACAGCAAGAAACATGAGCATGCCCGGAAAAAAATAACTGTGTTTCCTACTCATACAGACCATATGTAGTTCAACTCTGCTTATGAAACTGAAACAAACCACGGCTCCTCTTACATAAGTGCTCTTTAGTTAATAGTGAGAATCATGTTTGGTTCGAGAACTGCGAAAAATCATTTGAGCCCAAAATTCACTGGTTTTTTTCCAGAAATGAACTCTTACTTTTAGGTAGACACTGATCCTGGGGATTAACTCCGTTTCTGAAGGCAAATTCAGACCAAAATTGTCATCCCTGAAAAACACTCTGTTTCAAGGCAA
The DNA here is from genome assembly GCA_949786385.1 of Onychomys leucogaster. Classification (NCBI taxonomy): domain Eukaryota; kingdom Metazoa; phylum Chordata; class Mammalia; order Rodentia; family Cricetidae; genus Onychomys; species Onychomys leucogaster. The sequence goes on along the minus strand of CATKUP010000117.1, from coordinate 1,260,149 downwards.
GAAAGATCCTCTTCTTTCCAGCTTCTCCAATACAATAAGAACCATGTGCATGTCCAGAAAAAAGAACTGTGTTTCCAATTCATACAGACCATATGTAGTTCAACTCCTGTTATGAAACTGATACAAACCACAGCTCCTCTTACATAAATCGTCTTTAGTTAATAGTGAGAATCGCGTTTTGGTTCATGAACTGCGAAAAAACATTTGAGCCGAAAATTCAATGAGTTTACCAGAAAAGAACTCATGCTTGTAGGAAGACACAGATCCTGGCGTGTAACTCCGTTTCTGAAGACAAATTCAGACCAGAATTCTCAACCCTGAAAAACACTCTGTTTTAAAGCAAGAAGCAAGCTCTTCTTTCCAGCATCTCTAATACAGCAGGAAACATAAGCATTCCCTGAAAAAAAGAACTGTGTTTCCTACTCATACGGACTATATTTAGTTCATCTCTGCTTATGAAACTGATACAAACCACAGCTCCTCTTACATAATGCTCTTTAGTTAATAGTGAGAATCGCGTTGGGTTCCTGAACTGCGAAAAATCATTTGAGCTCAAAATTAACTGGGTTTACCAGAACTGAACTCTTGCTTGTAGGAAGACACAGATCCTGGGGTTTAACTCCGTTTCTGAAGGGAAATTCAGACCAGAGTTCTCACCAATGAAACACACCGTATTTTAATGCAAGAAGCAAGGTCTTTTTTCAGAGTCTAAAATACAGAAAGAACCATGAGCATGCCCTGAAAAAAAGAACTGTGTTTCCTACTCATACGGACCATATTTAGTTCTACTCTGCTTATGAAACTGTTACAATCCACAGCTCCTCTTACATAAATGCTCTTTAGTTAATAGTGAGAATCGCGTTTTGGTTCGTGAAATGCAAAAAAATCATTTGAGCCGAAAATTCACTTGGTTTACCAGAAATGAACTCTTGATGGTAGGAAGACACAGACCATGGTGTTTAACTCCGAATGTAAAGGGAAATTCAGACCAGAGATCTCATCCATGAAACACACCCTGTTTTAATGCAAGAAGCAAGCTCTTCCTTTCAGAGGCTAAAATACAGCAAGAACCATGAGCATGCCTGGAAAAAAATAACTCTGTTTCCTACTCATACAGACCATATGTAGTTCAACTCTGCTTATGAACCTGATACAAACCACGGCTCCTCTTAAATAAATGCTCTTTAGTTAATAGTGAGAATCATGTTGGTTTCGAGAACTGTGAAACATCATTTGAGCCAAAATTCACTGGTTTTACCAGAAATGAACACTTGCTTGTAGGAAGACACTGATCCTGGGGTTTAACTCCTTTTCTGAAGGCAAATTCAGACCAAAATTCTCATCCCTGAAAAACAGTCTGTTTTAAGGTAAGAAAGATCCTCTTCTTTCCAGCTTCTCCAATACAGTAAGAACCATGAGCATGTCCAGAAAAAAGAACTGTGTTTCCTATTCATACAGACAATATGTAGTTCAACTCCTGTTATGAAACTGATACAAACCACAGCTCCTCTTACATAAATCGTCTTTAGTTAATAGTGAGAATTGCGTTTTGGTTCTAGAATTGCGAAAAATCATTTGAGCCGAAAATTCAATGAGTTTACCAGAAAAGAACTCTTGCTTGTAGGAAGACACAGATCCTGGTGTTTAACTCGGTTTCTGAAGGTAAATTCAGACCAGAGTTCTCATCCCTGAAACACACTCTGATTTAACGCAAGAAGCAAGGTCTTCTTTACAGAGTCTAAAATACAGCATGAACCGTGAGCATGCCCTGAAAAAAAGAACTGTGTTTCCTACTCATGCGGACCATATGTAGTCCAACTCTGCTTATGAAACTGATAGAGACCACTGCTCCTCTTACATAAATGCTCTCTAGTTAATAGTGATAATCGCGTTGTGTACTAGAACTGTGTAAAGTCATTAGAGCCGAAAATTCACTTGGTTTACCACAAATGAACTCTTGCTTGTAGGAAGACAAATATCATGGGGTTTAACACCATTTGTGAAGGGAAATTCAGACAAGAGTTCTCATCCATGAAACACACCCTGTTTTAATGCAACAAGCAAGCTCTTCTTTCCTGAGTCTAAATACAGCAAGAAACATGAGCATGCCCTGAGAAAAAGGACTGTGTTTACTACTCATATGGACCATATGTAGGTCATCTCTCTTATGAAACTGTTACAAACCCCAGCACCTCTTACATAAATGCTCTTTATTTAATAATGAGAATCGCGTTGGGTTCGTGAACTGCGAAAAATCATTTGAGCCCAAAATTCACTGGTTTTACCAGAAATGAACACTTGCTTGTAGGAAGACACTGACCCTGGTGTTTAAATCCGTTTTTGAAGGGAAATTCAGACCAGAGTTCTCATCCATGAAACACACCCTGTTTTAATGCAAGAAGCAAGCTCTTTTTTCCAGCGTCACCAATATAGCAAGAACCATGAGCATGCCCTGAAAAAAAGAACTGTGTTTCCTACTCATACGGACCATATGTAGTCCAGCTCTGCTTATGAAACTGATACAGAACACAGCTCCTCTTACATAAAGGCTCTCTAGTTAATAGTGATAATCGCGTTGTGTACTAGAACTGTGTAAAGTCATTAGAGCCGAAAATTCACTTGGTTTACCACAAATGAAGTCTTGCTTGTAGGAAGACAAAGATCATGGGGTTTAACTCCATTTGTGAAGGGAAATTCAGACAAGAGTTCTCATCCATGAAACACACCCTGTTTTAAGGCAAGAAGCAAGCTCTTCTTTCCTGAGTCTAAACTACAGCAAGAACCAGGAGCACGCCCTCAAAAGAAGAACTGTGTTTCCTACTCATACAGACCTTATTTAGTTCATCTCTGCTCATGAAACTGATACAAACCCCAGCTCCTCTTACATAAATGCTCTTTATTTAATAGTGACAATCGCGTTGGGTTCATGAACTGCGAAAAATATTTTGAGCCCAAAATTCAATGTGTTAACCAGAAATGTACTCTTGCTTGTAGGAAGACACAGATCCTCGGGTTTAACTCCGTTTTTGAAGGGAAATTCAGACCAGAATTCTCAACCCTGAAAAACACTCTGTTTTAAAGCAAGAAGCAAGCTCTTCTTTCCAGCGTCTCTAATACAGCAGGAAACATAAGCATTCCCTGAAAAAAAGAACTGTGTTTCCTACTCATACGGACTATATTTAGTTCATCTCTGCTTATGAAACTGATACAAACCACAGCTCCTCTTACATAATGCTCTTTAGTTAATAGTGAGAATCGCGTTGGGTTCCTGAACTGCGAATCATTTGAGCTCAAAATTAACTGGGTTTACCAGAACTGAACTCTTGCTTGTAGGAAGACACAGATCCTGTGGTTTAACTCCGTTTCTGAAGGGAAATTCAGACCAGAGTTCTCACCCATGAAACACACCGTATTTTAATGCAAGAAGCAAGGTCTTTTTTCAGAGTCTAAAATACAGAAAGAACCATGAGCATGCCCTGAAAAAAAGAACTGTGTTTCCTACTCATACGGACCATATTTAGTTCTACTCTGCTTATGAAACTGTTACAATCCACAGCTCCTCTTACATAAATGCTCTTTAGTTAATAGTGAGAATCGCGTTTTGGTTCGTGAAATGCAAAAAAATCATTTGAGCCGAAAATTCACTTGGTTTACCAGAAATGAACTCTTGATGGTAGGAGGACACAGACCATGGTGTTTAACTCCGTATGTAAAGGGAAATTCAGACCAGAGATCTCATCCATGAAACACACCCTGTTTTAATGCAAGAAGCAAGCTCTTCCTTTCAGAGGCTAAAATACAGCAAGAACCATGAGCATGCCTGGAAAAAAATAACTCTGTTTCCTACTCATACAGACCATATGTAGTTCAACTCTGCTTATGAACCTGATACAAACCACGGCTCCTCTTAAATAAATGCTCTTTAGTTAATAGTGAGAATCATGTTGGTTTCGAGAACTGTGAAACATCATTTGAGCCAAAATTCACTGGTTTTACCAGAAATGAACACTTGCTTGTAGGAAGACACTGATCCTGGGGTTTAACTCCTTTTCTGAAGGCAAATTCAGACCAAAATTCTCATCCCTGAAAAACAGTCTGTTTTAAGGTAAGAAAGATCCTCTTCTTTCCAGCTTCTCCAATACAGTAAGAACCATGAGCATGTCCAGAAAAAAAACTGTGTTTCCTATTCATACAGACAATATGTAGTTCAACTCCTGTTATGAAACTGATACAAACCACAGCTCCTCTTACATAAATCGTCTTTAGTTAATAGTGAGAATTGCGTTTTGGTTCTAGAATTGCGAAAAATCATTTGAGCCGAAAATTCAATGAGTTTACCAGAAAAGAACTCTTGCTTGTAGGAAGACACAGATCCTGGTGTTTAACTCGGTTTCTGAAGGTAAATTCAGACCAGAGTTCTCATCCCTGAAACACACTCTGATTTAACGCAAGAAGCAAGGTCTTCTTTACAGAGTCTAAAATACAGCATGAACCGTGAGCATGCCCTGAAAAAAAGAACTGTGTTTCCTACTCATGCGGACCATATGTAGTCCAACTCTGCTTATGAAACTGATAGAGACCACTGCTCCTCTTACATAAATGCTCTCTAGTTAATAGTGATAATCGCGTTGTGTACTAGAACTGTGTAAAGTCATTAGAGCCGAAAATTCACTTGGTTTACCACAAATGAACTCTTGCTTGTAGGAAGACAAATATCATGGGGTTTAACTCCATTTGTGAAGGGAAATTCAGACAAGAGTTCTCATCCATGAAACACACCCTGTTTTAATGCAACAAGCAAGCTCTTCTTTCCTGAGTCTAAAATACAGCAAGAAGCATGAGCATGCCCTGAGAAAAAGGACTGTGTTTACTACTCATATGGACCATATATAGGTCATCTCTCTTATGAAACTGATACAAACCCCAGCTCCTCTTACATAAATGCTCTTTATTTAATAATGAGAATCGCGTTGGGTTCGTGAACTGCGAAAAATCATTTGAGCCCAAAATTCACTGGTTTTACCAGAAATGAACACTTGCTTGTAGGAAGACACTGACCCTGGTGTTTAAATCCGTTTTTGAAGGGAAATTCAGACCAGAGTTCTCATCCATGAAACACACCCTGTTTTAATGCAAGAAGCAAGCTCTTTTTTCCAGCGTCACCAATATAGCAAGAACCATGAGCATGCCCTGAAAAAAAGAACTGTGTTTCCTACTCATACGGACCATATGTGTCCAGCTCTGCTTATGAAAATGATACAGAACACAGCTCCTCTTACATAAAGGCTCTCTAGTTAATAGTGATAATCGCGTTGTGTACTAGAACTGTGTAAAGTCATTAGAGCCGAAAATTCACTTGGTTTACCACAAATGAAGTCTTGCTTGTAGGAAGACAAAGATCATGGGGTTTAACTCCATTTGTGAAGGGAAATTCAGACAAGAGTTCTCATCCATGAAACACACCCTGTTTTAAGGCAAGAAGCAAGCTCTTCTTTCCTGAGTCTAAACTACAGCAAGAACCAGGAGCACGCCCTCAAAAAAAGAACTGTGTTTCCTACTCATACGGACCTTATTTAGTTCATCTCTGCTTATGAAACTGATACAAACCCCAGCTCCTCTTACATAAATGCTCTTTATTTAATAGTGACAATCGCGTTGGGTTCATGAACTGCGAAAAATATTTTGAGCCCAAAATTCAATGTGTTAACCAGAAATGTACTCTTGCTTGTAGGAAGACACAGATCCTCGGGTTTAACTCCGTTTTTGAAGGGAAATTCAGACCAGAATTCTCAACCCTGAAAAACACTCTGTTTTAAAGCAAGAAGCAAGCTCTTCTATCTAGCGTCTCCAATACAGCAGGAACCATGAGCATTCCCTGAAAAAAAGAACTGTGTTTCCTACTCATACAGATCATATTTAGTTCATCTCTGCTTATGAAACTGATACAAACCACAGTTCCTCTTACATAAATGCTCTTTAGTTAATAGTGAGAATTGCGTTTTGGTTCGTGAAATGCAAAAAATCATTTGAGCCAAAAATTCACTTGGTTTACCAGAAATGAACTCTTCCTGGTAGGAAGACACAGATCATCGTGTTTAACTCCGTATGTAAAGGGAAATTCAGACCAGAGTTCTCATCCATGAAAAACACCCTGTTTTAATGCAACAAGCAAGCTCTTCCTTCCATTGTCTAAAATACAGCAAGAAAAATTAGCATGCCCGGAAAAAAATAACTGTGTTTCCTACTCATACAGACCATATGTAGTTCAACTCTGCTTATGAAACTGAAACAAACCACGGCTCCTCTTACATAAATGCTGTTTAGTTAATAGTGAGAATCATGTTGGGTTCGGGAACTGCAAAAAATCATTTGAGCCCAAAATTCACTGGTTTTTACCAGAAATGAACTCTTGCTTTTAGGAAGACACTGATCCTGGGGATTAACTCCGTTTCTGAAGGCAAATTCAGACCAAAATTGTCATCCCTGAAAAACACTCTGTTTCAAGGCAAGAAAGATCCTCTTCTTTCCAGCTTCTCCAATACAGTAAGAACCATGAGCATGTCCAGAAAAAAGAACTGTGTTTCCTATTCATACAGACCATATGTAGTTCAACTCCTGTTATGGAACTGATACAAACCACAGCTCCTCTTTCATAAATCGTCTTTGGTTAATAGTGAGAATCGCGTTTTGGTTCATGAACTGCGAAAAATTATTTGAGCCGAAAATTCAATGAGTTTACCAGAAAAGAACTCTTGCTTGTAGGAAGACACAGATCCTGGCGTGTAACTCCCTTTCGGAAGACAAATTCAGACCAGAATTCTCAACCTTGAAAAACACTCTGTTTTAAAGCAAGAAGCAAGCTCTTCTTTCCAGCGTCTCCAATACAGCAGGAAACATAAGCATTCCCTGAAAAAAAGAACTGTGTTTCCTACTCATACGGACCATATTTAGTTCATCTCTGCTTATGAAACTGATACAAACCACAGCTCCTCTTACATAAATGCTCTTTAGTTAATAGTGAGAATCGCGTTGGGTTCCTGAACTGCGAAAAATCATTTGAGCCCAAAATTCACTGGGTTTACCAGAACTGAACTCTTGCTTGTAGGAAGACACAGATCCTGGGGTTTAACTCCGTTTCTGAATGGAAATTCAGACCAGAGTTCTCACCCCTGAAACACACCCTATTTTAATGCAAGAAGCAAGCTCTTTTTTCCACAGTCTAAAATACAGAAAGAACCATGAGCATGCCCTCAAAAATAACTGTGTTTCCTACTCATACGGACCATATTTAGTTCTACTCTGCTTATGAAACTGTTACAAACCACAGCTCCTCTTACATAAATGCTCTTTAGTTAATAGTGAGAATCGCGTTTTGGTTCGTGAAATGCAAAAAATCATTTGAGCCGAAAATTCACTTGCTTTACCAGAAATGAACTCTTGCTGGTAGCAAGACACAGATCATGGTGTTTAACTCCGTATGTAAAGGTAAATTCAGACCAGAGATCTCATCCATGAAACACACCCTGTTTTAATGCAAGAAGCAAGCTCTTCCTTTCAGAGGCTAAAAGACAGCAAGAACCACGAGCATGCCTGGAAAAATATAACTCTGTTTCCTACTCATACAGACCATATGTAGTTCAACTCTGCTTATGAAACTGATACAAACCATGGCTACTCTTACATAAATGCTCTTTAGTTAATAGTGAGAATCATGTTGGGTTCTTGAACTGCGAAAAATCATTTGGGCCAAAAAATCCCTGGGTTTACCAGAACATAACTCTTGCTTGAAGGAAGACACAGATCCTGGGGTTTAACTCTGTTTCTGAAGGCAAATTCAGACCAGAGTTCTCATCCCTGAAAAACACTGTGTTTTAAGGGAAGAATCATCCTCTCCTTTCCAGCGTCTCCAATATAGTAAGAAACATGAGCATGCCTAGAAAAAAAGAACTGTGTTTCCTACTCATACGACCATATGTAGTTCAACTCTGCTTATGAAACTGATACAAACCAAAGCTCCTCTTACATTAATGCTCTTTAGTTAATAGTGAGAATCGATTTGGGTTGCTGAACTGTGAAAATTCATTTGAGCCCAAAATTCACTTTGTTTACCAGAAATGAACACTTGCTTGTAGGAAGACACAGATCCTGGGGTTTAACTCCATTTCTGAATGGAAATTCAGACCAGAGTTCTCATCCCTGGAACACATTCTGTTATAACACAAGAAGCAAGCTCTTGTTTCTAGAGTCTAAAATACAGCAAGAACCATGAGCATGCCCTGAAAAAAAGAACTGTGTTTCCTACTCAGACAGACCATATGTAGTTCAACTCTGCTTATGAAACTGATACAAACCACAGATCCTCTTACATAAATGCTCTTTAGTTAATACTGAGAATCGCGTTGGGTTCGTGAAATGCGAAAAATCATTTGAGCCGAATATTCACTGTGTTAACCAGAAATGAACTCTTGCTTGTAGGAAGACACTGATCCTGGGGTTTTTACTCCGTTTCTGAAGGCAAATTCAGGCCAAAATTCTCATCCCTCAAAAACAGTCTGTTTCAAGGCAAGAAAGATCCTCTTCTTTCAAGCTTCTCCAATACAGTAAGAACCATGAGCATGTCCTGAAAAAAGAACTGTGTTTCCTACTCATACAGACCATATGTACTTCAACCCCTGTTATGAAACTGAATAAACCACAGCTCCTCTTTCATAAATCATCTTTAGTTAATAGTGAGAATCGCGTTTTGGTTCTAGAATTGCAAAAAATCATTTGAGCCGAAAATTCAATGAGTTTACCATTAAAGAACTCTTGCCTGTAGGAAGACACAGATCCTGGGGTTTAACTCCGTTTGTGAAGGGAAATTCAGACCAGAGTTCTCATCCATGAAACACACCCTGTTTTAATGCAAGAAGCAAGCTCTTTTTTCCAGCGTCACCAATATAGCAAGAACCATGAGCATGCCCTGAAAAAAAGAACTGTGTTTCCTACTCATACGGACCATATATATTCCAACTCTGCTTATGAAACTGATACAGACGACAGCTCCTCTTACATAAATGCTCTCTAGTTAATAGTGATATTCGCTTTGTGTACTAGAACTGTGTAAATTCATTAGAGCCGAAAATTCACTTGGTTTACCACAAATGAAGTCTTGCTTGTAGGAAGACAAAGATCATGGGGTTTAACTCCATTTGTGAAGGGAAATTCAGACAAGAGTTCTCATCCATGAAACACACCCTGTTTTAATGCAAGAAGCAAGCTCTTCTTTCCTGAGTCTAAAATACAGCAAAAACCAGGAGCACGCCCTGAAAAAAAGAACTGTGTTTCCTACTCATATGGACCTTATTTAGTTCATCTCTGCTTATGAAACTGATACAAACCACAGCTCCTCTTACATGAATGCTCGTTATTTAATAGTGAGAATCGCGTTTTGTTCGTGAACTTCGAAAAATATTCTGAGCCCAAAATTCAGTGGGTTAACCAGAAATGTACTCTTGGTTGTAGGAAGACACAGATCCTCCGTTTTAACTCCGTTTTTGAAGGGAAATTCAGACCAGAATTCTCAACCCTGAAAAACACTCTGTTTTAAAGCAAGAAGCAAGCTCTTCTTTCTACCGTCTTCAATACAGCAGGAACCATGAGCATTCCCTGATAAAAGAACTGTGTTTCCTACTCATACGGACCATATTTAGTTCATCTCTGCTTATGAAACTGATACAAACCACAGCTCCTCTTACATAAATGCTCTTTAGTTAATAGTAAGAATCGCATTTTGGTTCGTGTAATGCAAAAAAATCACTTGAGCCGATAATTCACTTGGTTTACCAGAACTGAACTCTTGCTGGTAGGTAGACACAGATCATGGTGTTTAACTCCGTATGTAAAGGGAAATTCAGACCAGAGTTCTCATCTATGAAACACACCCTGTTTTAATGCAAGAAGCAAGCTCTTCCTTCCAGTGTCTAAAATACAGCAAGAAACATGAGCATGCCCAGAAAAAAAAATCTGTGTTTCCTACTCATAAAGACCATATGTAGTTCAACTCTGCTTATGAAACTGATACAAACTACGGCTCCTCTTACATAAATGCTCTTTAGATAATAGTGAGAATCATGTTGGGTTCGAGAACTGCGAAAAATCATTTGAGCCCAAAATTCACTGGTTTTTACCAGAAATGAACTCTTGCTTGTAGGAAGACACTGATCCTGGGGTTTAATTCCGTTTCTGAAGGCAAATTCAGACCAAAATTCTCATCCCTGAAAACACTCTGTTTTAAGGCAAGAAAGATCCTCTTCTTTCCGGCTTTACCAATACAGTAAGAACCATGAGCATGTCCAGAAAAAAGAACTGTGTTTCCTATTCATACAGACCATATGTAGTTCAACTCCTTTTATGAAACTGATACAAACCACAGCTCCTCTTACATAAATCGTCTTTAGTTAATAGTGAGAATTGCGTTTTGGTTCATGAACTGCGAAAAATCATTTGAGCCGAAAATTCAATGAGTTTACCAGAAAAGAACTCTTGCTTTTAGGAAGACACAGATCCTGGCGGGTAACTCCGTTTCTGAAGACAAATTCAGACCAGAATTCTCATGCATGAAACACATCCTGTTTTAATGCAAGAAGCAAGCTCTTCCTTGCAGAGTCTAAAATACAGCAAGAAACATGAGCATGCCCAGAAAAAAATAACTGTGTTTCCTACTCATACAGACCATATGTTGTTCAACTCTGCTTATGAAAATGATACAAACCACGGCTCCTCTTACATAAATGCTCTTTAGTTAATAGTGAGAATCGTGTTGGGTTTGTGAACTGCGAAAAATATTTTGAGCCCAAAATACAATGGGTTAACTAGAAATGTACTCTTGCTTGTAGGAAGACACAGATCCTGAGGTTTAACTCCGTTTTTGAAGGGAAATTTAGACCAGAATTCTCAACGCTGAAAAACACACTGTTTTAAAGCAAGAAGCAAGCTCTTCTTTCCAGCTTCTCCAATACAGCAGGAACCATGAGCATTCCCTGAAAAAATGTATTGTGTTTCCTACTCATACGGACCATATTTAGTTCATCTCGGCTTATGAAACTGATACAAACCACAGCTCCTCTTACATAAATGCTCTTTAGTTAATAGTGAGAATCGCGTTCGGTTCCTGAACTGCGAAAAATCTTTGAGCCCAAAATTCACTGGGTTTAACAGAACTGAACTCTTGCTTGTAGGAAGACACTGATCCTGGTGTTTAACTCCATTTCTGAAGGCAAATTCAGACCAGAATTCTCATCCCTGAAAAACACTCTGTTTTAAGGCAAGAAAGATCCTCCTCTTGGCAGGTTCTCCAATACAGTAAGAAACATGAGCATGCCCAGAAATAGAACTGTGTTTCCTATTCATACAGACCATATGTATATCAACTCCTGTTATGAAACTGATACAAACTACAGCTCCTCTTACATAAATCCTCTTTAGTTAATAGTGAGAATCGCTTTTTGGTTTGTGATCTGCGAAAAATCATTTGAGCCGAAAATTCAATGAGTTTACCAGAAAAGAACTCTTGCTAGTAGGAAGACACAGATCCTGGCGTTTAACTCCGTTTCTGAAGACAAATTCAGACCAGAATTCTCAACCCTGAAAAACAATCTGTTTTTAAGCAAGAAGCAAGCTCCTCTTTCCAACGTCTCCAATACAGCAGGAACCATGAGCATTCCCTGAAAAAAGAACTGTGTTTCCTACTCATATGGACCATATTTAGTTCTTCTCTGCTTATGAAACTGATACAAACCACAGCTCCTCTTACATAAATGCTCTTAAGTTAATAGTGAGAATCGTGTTGGGTTCCTGAACTGCGAAAAATCATTTGAGCCCAAAATTCACTGCGGTTACCAGAACTGACCTCTTGCTTGTAGGAACATACAGATCCTGTGGTTTAACTCCGTTTCTGAAGGGAAATTCAGACCAGAGTTCTCATCCATGAAACACACCCTGTTTTAATGCAAGAAGCAAGCTCTTCCTTCCAGAGTCTAAAATACAGCAAGAAACATGAGCATGCCCGGAAAAAAATAACTGTGTTTCCTACTCATACAGACCATATGTAGTTCAACTCTGCTTATGAAACTGATACAAACCACGGCTCCTCTTACATAAATGCTGTTTAGTTAATAGTGAGAATCATGTTGGGTTCGAGAACTGCAAAAAATCATTTGAGCCCAAAATACACTGGTTTTACCAGAAATGAACTCTTGCTTGTAGGAAGACACTGATCCTGGGGTTTAACTCCGTTTCTGAAGGCAAATTCAGACCAAATTTCTCATCCCTAAAAAACACTCTGTTTTAAGGCAAGAAAGATCCTCTTCTTTCCAGCTTCTCCAATACAGAAAGAATCATGAGCATGTCCAGAAAAAAGAACTGTGTTTCCTATTCATACAGACCATATGTAGTTCAACTCCTGATTATGAAACTCATACAAACCACAGCTCCTCTTACATAAATCGTCTTTAGTTAATAGTGAGAATCGCGTTTTGGTTCTAGAATTGCGAAAAATTATTTGAGCTGAAAATTCAATGTGTTTACCAGAAAAGAACTCTTGCTTGTAGGAAGACACTGATCCTGGCGTTTAACTCCGTTTCTGAAGACAAATTCAGACGAGAATTCTCAACCCTGAAAAACACTCTGTTTTTAAGCAAGAAGCAAGCTCCTCTTTCCAGCATATCCAATACAGCAGGAACCATGAGCATGCCCAGAAAAAAAGGACTGTGTTTCCGACTCATGCAGAAAATATGTAGTTCAACTCTGCTTATGAAATGATAAAGACCGCAGCTCCTCTTAAATAAATGCTCTTTAATTAATAGTAAGAATAGCGCTGGGTTCCTGAATTGCGAAAAATCAATTGAGCCCAAAATTCACTGGGTTTACGAGAACTAACTCTTGCTTTTCGGAAGACACAGATCCTGGGGTTTAACTCCGTTGCTGAAGGTAAATTCAGACCAGAGTTCTCATTCCTGAAACACACTCTGTTTTAACGCAAGAAGCAAGCTCTTCTTTCTAGAGTCTAAAATACAGAAAGAACCATGAGCATGCCCTGAAAAAAAGAACTGTGTTTCCTTCTCAGACAGACCATATGTAGTTCAACTCTGCTTATGAAACTGATACAAACCACAGCTCCTCTTACATAAATGCTCTTTAGTTAATAGTGAGAATCATGTTGGGTTCTTGAATTGCGAAAAACCATTTGTGCCAAAAAATCACTGGGTTTACCAGAACTGAACTCTTGCTTGTAGTAAGACACAGATCCTGGGGTTTAACGCCGTTTATGAAGACAAATTAAGACCAGAATTCTCAACCCTGAAAAACACTCTGTTTTAAGGCAAGAATCATCCTCTTCTTTCCAGCATCTCCAATAAAGTAAGAACTGTGAGCATGCCCAGAAAAACAGAACTGTGTTTCCTACTCATACGGACCATATGTAGTTCAACTCTACTTATGAAATGATACACACCGCAGCTCCTCTTACATAAATGCTCTTTAGTTAATAGTGAGAATAGCATAGGGATCCTGAAGTGCGAAAAATCATTTGAGCACCAAAATAACTTTGTTTACCAGAACTGAATTCTTGCTTGTAGTAAGACACAGATCCTGGGGTTTAACTCCTTTTCTGAAGACAAATTCAGACCAGAATTCTCAACCTTGAAAAACACTCTGTTTTAAAGCAAGAAGCAAGCTCTTCTTTCCAGCGTCTCCAATACAGCAGGAAACATAAGCATTCCCTGAAAAAAAGAACTGTGTTTCCTACTCATACGGACCATATTTAGTTCATCTCTGCTTATGAAACTGATACAAACCACAGCTCCTCTTACATAAATGCTCTTTATTTAATACTGAGAATCGGTTTGGGTTGCTGAACTGTGAAAAATCGTTTGAGCCCAAAATTCACTTGGTTTACCAGAAATGAACACTTGCTTGTAGGAAGACACAGATACTGGAGTTTAACTCCATTTCTGAAGTGAAATTCAGACCAGAGTTCTCATCCCTGAAACACACTCTGTTTTAACGCAAGAAGCAAGCACTTCTTTCTAGAGTCTAAAATACAGCAAGAACAATGAGCATGCCCTGAATAAAAGAACTGTGTTTACTACTCAGACGGACCATACGTAGTTCAACTCTGCTTATGAAACTGATACAAACCACAGCTCCTCTTACATAAATGCTCTTTAGTTAATACTGAGAAGCGTGTTGGGTTCGTGAACTGCGAAAAATCATTTGAACCCAAAATTCACTGTGTTTACCAGAAATGAACTTGCTTGTAGGAAGACACAGATCCTGGGGTTTAACTCCGTTTCTGAAGGGAAATTCAGACCAGAGTTCTTATCCCTGAAAAACACTCTGTTTTAAGGCAAGAATCATCCTCTTCTTTCCAGCGTTTCCAATATAGTAAGAAATATGAGCATGCCCAGAAAAAAAGAACAGTGTTTCCGACTCATACAGAAAACATGTAGTTCAACTCTGCTTATGAAATGATACAGACCGGAGCTCTGCTTAAATAAATGCTCTTTAGGTAACAGTAAGAATAGCGTTGGGTTCCTGAACTGCGAAAAATCAATTGAGCCCAAAATTCACTGGGCTTAGCAGAAGTGAACTCTTGCTTGTAGGAAGACACAGATACTGGAGTTTAACTCCATTTCTGAAGGGAAATTCAGACCAGAGTTCTCATGCCTGAAACACACTCTGTTTTAACGCAAGAAGCAAGCTCTTCTTTCCAGAGTCTAAAATACAGCAAGAACCATGAGCATGCCCTGAAAAAAAGAACTGTGTTTCCCACTCAGACGGACCATATGTAGTTCAACTCTACTTATGAGACTGATACAAACCACAGCTCCTCTTACATAAATGCTCTTTAGTTATTAGTGAAAATAGCGTTTGGTTCCTGAACTGCAAAAAATCATTTGAGCACAAAATTCACTGGGTTTACCAGAACTGTAGTAAGACAAAGATCCTGGGGTTTAACTCTGATTATGAAGGCAAAATAACACCAGAATTCTCAACCGTGAAAAACACTCTGTTTTAAGGCAAGAATCATCCTCTTCTTTCCGGCGTTTCCAATAGAGGAAGTAATATGAGCAGGCCCAGAAAAAAAGAACTGTGTTTCCGACTCATACAGAAAATATGTAGTCAACTCTGCTTATGAAATGATACAGACGGCAGCTCCTCTTAAATAAATGCTCTTTAGTTAATAGTGAAAATAGCGTTTTGTTCCTGAACTGCGAAAAATCATTTGAGCCCAAAATTCACTGGTTTTACCAGAACTGAACTCGTGCTTGTAGGAAGACACATATGGGTTTAACTCCTTTTATGAAGGCAAAATCACACCAGAGTTCTCAACCGTGAAAAACACTCTGTTTTAAGGCAAGAATCAGCCACTTCTTTCCAGCGTCTACAATACAGTAAGAACCATGAGCATGCCCAGAAAAAAAGAACTGTGTTTCCTACTCATACGGACCATATGTTGTTCAACTCTGCTTATGAAATGATACAGACTGCAGCTCCTATTACATAAATGCTCTTTAGATAAAAGTGATAATCGCATTGGGTTCTAGAACTGTCTAAAGTCATTTGATCAGAAACTTCTCTTTGTTTACCAGAAATGAACACTTGCTTGTAGGAAGACACAGATACTGGGGTTTAACTCCATTTCTGAAGGGAAATTCAGACCAGAGTTCTCATCCCTGAAACACACTCTGTTTTAAAGCAAGAAGCAAGCTCTTCTTTCCCGAGTCTAAAATATAGCAAGAACAATGAGCATGCCCTGAAAAAATGAACTGTGTTTCCTGCTCATACGGACCATATGTAGTTCAACTCTGCTTATGAAACTGATACAAACCACAGCTCCTCTTACATAAATGCTCTTTAATTAATAGTGAGAATCATGTTGGGTTCGTGAACTGCAAAAAATCATTTGAAACCAAAATTCACTGTGTTTACCAGAAATGAACTTGCTTGTAGGAAGACACAGATCCTGGGGTTAAACTCTGTTTCTGAAGGGAAATTCATACCAGAGTTCTCATCCCTGAAACACACTCTGTTTTAAAGCAAGAAGCAAGCTCTACTTACTAGATTCTAAAATACAGCAAGAACCATGAGCATGCCCTGAAAAAAAGAACTGTGTTTCCTATTCAGACAGATCATATGTAGTTCAACTCTGCTTATGAAACTTATACAAACCACAGCTCCTCTTACATAAATGCTCTTTAGTTAATAGTGAGAATCATGTTGGGTTCTTGAACTGCGAAAAATCATTTGGGCCAAAAAATCCCTGGGTTTACCAGAACATAACTCTTGCTTGAAGGAAGACACAGATCCTGGGGTTTAACTCTGTTTCTGAAGGCAAATTCAGACCAGAGTTCTCATCCCTGAAAAACACTGTGTTTTAAGGGAAGAATCATCCTCTCCTTTCCAGCGTCTCCAATATAGTAAGAAACATGAGCATGCCTAGAAAAAAAGAACTGTGTTTCCTACTCATACGACCATATGTAGTTCAACTCTGCTTATGAAACTGATACAAACCAAAGCTCCTCTTACATTAATGCTCTTTAGTTAATAGTGAGAATCGATTTGGGTTGCTGAACTGTGAAAATTCATTTGAGCCCAAAATTCACTTTGTTTACCAGAAATGAACACTTGCTTGTAGGAAGACACAGATCCTGGGGTTTAACTCCATTTCTGAATGGAAATTCAGACCAGAGTTCTCATCCCTGGAACACATTCTGTTATAACACAAGAAGCAAGCTCTTGTTTCTAGAGTCTAAAATACAGCAAGAACCATGAGCATGCCCTGAAAAAAAGAACTGTGTTTCCTACTCAGACAGACCATATGTAGTTCAACTCTGCTTATGAAACTGATACAAACCACAGATCCTCTTACATAAATGCTCTTTAGTTAATACTGAGAATCGCGTTGGGTTCGTGAAATGCGAAAAATCATTTGAGCCGAATATTCACTGTGTTAACCAGAAATGAACTCTTGCTTGTAGGAAGACACTGATCCTGGGGTTTTTACTCCGTTTCTGAAGGCAAATTCAGGCCAAAATTCTCATCCCTCAAAAACAGTCTGTTTCAAGGCAAGAAAGATCCTCTTCTTTCAAGCTTCTCCAATACAGTAAGAACCATGAGCATGTCCTGAAAAAAGAACTGTGTTTCCTACTCATACAGACCATATGTACTTCAACCCCTGTTATGAAACTGAATAAACCACAGCTCCTCTTTCATAAATCATCTTTAGTTAATAGTGAGAATCGCGTTTTGGTTCTAGAATTGCAAAAAATCATTTGAGCCGAAAATTCAATGAGTTTACCATTAAAGAACTCTTGCCTGTAGGAAGACACAGATCCTGGGGTTTAACTCCGTTTGTGAAGGGAAATTCAGACCAGAGTTCTCATCCATGAAACACACCCTGTTTTAATGCAAGAAGCAAGCTCTTTTTTCCAGCGTCACCAATATAGCAAGAACCATGAGCATGCCCTGAAAAAAAGAACTGTGTTTCCTACTCATACGGACCATATATATTCCAACTCTGCTTATGAAACTGATACAGACGACAGCTCCTCTTACATAAATGCTCTCTAGTTAATAGTGATATTCGCTTTGTGTACTAGAACTGTGTAAATTCATTAGAGCCGAAAATTCACTTGGTTTACCACAAATGAAGTCTTGCTTGTAGGAAGACAAAGATCATGGGGTTTAACTCCATTTGTGAAGGGAAATTCAGACAAGAGTTCTCATCCATGAAACACACCCTGTTTTAATGCAAGAAGCAAGCTCTTCTTTCCTGAGTCTAAAATACAGCAAAAACCAGGAGCACGCCCTGAAAAAAAGAACTGTGTTTCCTACTCATATGGACCTTATTTAGTTCATCTCTGCTTATGAAACTGATACAAACCACAGCTCCTCTTACATGAATGCTCGTTATTTAATAGTGAGAATCGCGTTTTGTTCGTGAACTTCGAAAAATATTCTGAGCCCAAAATTCAGTGGGTTAACCAGAAATGTACTCTTGGTTGTAGGAAGACACAGATCCTCCGTTTTAACTCCGTTTTTGAAGGGAAATTCAGACCAGAATTCTCAACCCTGAAAAACACTCTGTTTTAAAGCAAGAAGCAAGCTCTTCTTTCTACCGTCTTCAATACAGCAGGAACCATGAGCATTCCCTGATAAAAGAACTGTGTTTCCTACTCATACGGACCATATTTAGTTCATCTCTGCTTATGAAACTGATACAAACCACAGCTCCTCTTACATAAATGCTCTTTAGTTAATAGTAAGAATCGCATTTTGGTTCGTGTAATGCAAAAAAATCACTTGAGCCGATAATTCACTTGGTTTACCAGAACTGAACTCTTGCTGGTAGGTAGACACAGATCATGGTGTTTAACTCCGTATGTAAAGGGAAATTCAGACCAGAGTTCTCATCTATGAAACACACCCTGTTTTAATGCAAGAAGCAAGCTCTTCCTTCCAGTGTCTAAAATACAGCAAGAAACATGAGCATGCCCAGAAAAAAAAATCTGTGTTTCCTACTCATAAAGACCATATGTAGTTCAACTCTGCTTATGAAACTGATACAAACTACGGCTCCTCTTACATAAATGCTCTTTAGATAATAGTGAGAATCATGTTGGGTTCGAGAACTGCGAAAAATCATTTGAGCCCAAAATTCACTGGTTTTTACCAGAAATGAACTCTTGCTTGTAGGAAGACACTGATCCTGGGGTTTAATTCCGTTTCTGAAGGCAAATTCAGACCAAAATTCTCATCCCTGAAAACACTCTGTTTTAAGGCAAGAAAGATCCTCTTCTTTCCGGCTTTACCAATACAGTAAGAACCATGAGCATGTCCAGAAAAAAGAACTGTGTTTCCTATTCATACAGACCATATGTAGTTCAACTCCTTTTATGAAACTGATACAAACCACAGCTCCTCTTACATAAATCGTCTTTAGTTAATAGTGAGAATTGCGTTTTGGTTCATGAACTGCGAAAAATCATTTGAGCCGAAAATTCAATGAGTTTACCAGAAAAGAACTCTTGCTTTTAGGAAGACACAGATCCTGGCGGGTAACTCCGTTTCTGAAGACAAATTCAGACCAGAATTCTCATGCATGAAACACATCCTGTTTTAATGCAAGAAGCAAGCTCTTCCTTGCAGAGTCTAAAATACAGCAAGAAACATGAGCATGCCCAGAAAAAAATAACTGTGTTTCCTACTCATACAGACCATATGTTGTTCAACTCTGCTTATGAAAATGATACAAACCACGGCTCCTCTTACATAAATGCTCTTTAGTTAATAGTGAGAATCGTGTTGGGTTTGTGAACTGCGAAAAATATTTTGAGCCCAAAATACAATGGGTTAACTAGAAATGTACTCTTGCTTGTAGGAAGACACAGATCCTGAGGTTTAACTCCGTTTTTGAAGGGAAATTTAGACCAGAATTCTCAACGCTGAAAAACACACTGTTTTAAAGCAAGAAGCAAGCTCTTCTTTCCAGCTTCTCCAATACAGCAGGAACCATGAGCATTCCCTAAAAAAATGTATTGTGTTTCCTACTCATACGGACCATATTTAGTTCATCTCGGCTTATGAAACTGATACAAACCACAGCTCCTCTTACATAAATGCTCTTTAGTTAATAGTGAGAATCGCGTTCGGTTCCTGAACTGCGAAAAATCTTTGAGCCCAAAATTCACTGGGTTTAACAGAACTGAACTCTTGCTTGTAGGAAGACACTGATCCTGGTGTTTAACTCCATTTCTGAAGGCAAATTCAGACCAGAATTCTCATCCCTGAAAAACACTCTGTTTTAAGGCAAGAAAGATCCTCCTCTTGGCAGGTTCTCCAATACAGTAAGAAACATGAGCATGCCCAGAAATAGAACTGTGTTTCCTATTCATACAGACCATATGTATATCAACTCCTGTTATGAAACTGATACAAACTACAGCTCCTCTTACATAAATCCTCTTTAGTTAATAGTGAGAATCGCTTTTTGGTTTGTGATCTGCGAAAAATCATTTGAGCCGAAAATTCAATGAGTTTACCAGAAAAGAACTCTTGCTAGTAGGAAGACACAGATCCTGGCGTTTAACTCCGTTTCTGAAGACAAATTCAGACCAGAATTCTCAACCCTGAAAAACAATCTGTTTTTAAGCAAGAAGCAAGCTCCTCTTTCCAACGTCTCCAATACAGCAGGAACCATGAGCATTCCCTGAAAAAAGAACTGTGTTTCCTACTCATATGGACCATATTTAGTTCTTCTCTGCTTATGAAACTGATACAAACCACAGCTCCTCTTACATAAATGCTCTTAAGTTAATAGTGAGAATCGTGTTGGGTTCCTGAACTGCGAAAAATCATTTGAGCCCAAAATTCACTGCGGTTACCAGAACTGACCTCTTGCTTGTAGGAACATACAGATCCTGTGGTTTAACTCCGTTTCTGAAGGGAAATTCAGACCAGAGTTCTCATCCATGAAACACACCCTGTTTTAATGCAAGAAGCAAGCTCTTCCTTCCAGAGTCTAAAATACAGCAAGAAACATGAGCATGCCCGGAAAAAAATAACTGTGTTTCCTACTCATACAGACCATATGTAGTTCAACTCTGCTTATGAAACTGATACAAACCACGGCTCCTCTTACATAAATGCTGTTTAGTTAATAGTGAGAATCATGTTGGGTTCGAGAACTGCAAAAAATCATTTGAGCCCAAAATACACTGGTTTTACCAGAAATGAACTCTTGCTTGTAGGAAGACACTGATCCTGGGGTTTAACTCCGTTTCTGAAGGCAAATTCAGACCAAATTTCTCATCCCTAAAAAACACTCTGTTTTAAGGCAAGAAAGATCCTCTTCTTTCCAGCTTCTCCAATACAGAAAGAATCATGAGCATGTCCAGAAAAAAGAACTGTGTTTCCTATTCATACAGACCATATGTAGTTCAACTCCTGATTATGAAACTCATACAAACCACAGCTCCTCTTACATAAATCGTCTTTAGTTAATAGTGAGAATCGCGTTTTGGTTCTAGAATTGCGAAAAATTATTTGAGCTGAAAATTCAATGTGTTTACCAGAAAAGAACTCTTGCTTGTAGGAAGACACTGATCCTGGCGTTTAACTCCGTTTCTGAAGACAAATTCAGACGAGAATTCTCAACCCTGAAAAACACTCTGTTTTTAAGCAAGAAGCAAGCTCCTCTTTCCAGCATATCCAATACAGCAGGAACCATGAGCATGCCCAGAAAAAAAGAACTGTGTTTCCGACTCATGCAGAAAATATGTAGTTCAACTCTGCTTATGAAATGATAAAGACCGCAGCTCCTCTTAAATAAATGCTCTTTAATTAATAGTAAGAATAGCGCTGGGTTCCTGAATTGCGAAAAATCAATTGAGCCCAAAATTCACTGGGTTTACGAGAACTAACTCTTGCTTTTCGGAAGACACAGATCCTGGGGTTTAACTCCGTTGCTGAAGGTAAATTCAGACCAGAGTTCTCATTCCTGAAACACACTCTGTTTTAACGCAAGAAGCAAGCTCTTCTTTCTAGAGTCTAAAATACAGAAAGAACCATGAGCATGCCCTGAAAAAAAGAACTGTGTTTCCTTCTCAGACAGACCATATGTAGTTCAACTCTGCTTATGAAACTGATACAAACCACAGCTCCTCTTACATAAATGCTCTTTAGTTAATAGTGAGAATCATGTTGGGTTCTTGAATTGCGAAAAACCATTTGTGCCAAAAAATCACTGGGTTTACCAGAACTGAACTCTTGCTTGTAGTAAGACACAGATCCTGGGGTTTAACGCCGTTTATGAAGACAAATTAAGACCAGAATTCTCAACCCTGAAAAACACTCTGTTTTAAGGCAAGAATCATCCTCTTCTTTCCAGCATCTCCAATAAAGTAAGAACTGTGAGCATGCCCAGAAAAACAGAACTGTGTTTCCTACTCATACGGACCATATGTAGTTCAACTCTACTTATGAAATGATACACACCGCAGCTCCTCTTACATAAATGCTCTTTAGTTAATAGTGAGAATAGCATAGGGATCCTGAAGTGCGAAAAATCATTTGAGCACCAAAATAACTTTGTTTACCAGAACTGAATTCTTGCTTGTAGTAAGACACAGATCCTGGGGTTTAACTCCTTTTCTGAAGACAAATTCAGACCAGAATTCTCAACCTTGAAAAACACTCTGTTTTAAAGCAAGAAGCAAGCTCTTCTTTCCAGCGTCTCCAATACAGCAGGAAACATAAGCATTCCCTGAAAAAAAGAACTGTGTTTCCTACTCATACGGACCATATTTAGTTCATCTCTGCTTATGAAACTGATACAAACCACAGCTCCTCTTACATAAATGCTCTTTATTTAATACTGAGAATCGGTTTGGGTTGCTGAACTGTGAAAAATCGTTTGAGCCCAAAATTCACTTGGTTTACCAGAAATGAACACTTGCTTGTAGGAAGACACAGATACTGGAGTTTAACTCCATTTCTGAAGTGAAATTCAGACCAGAGTTCTCATCCCTGAAACACACTCTGTTTTAACGCAAGAAGCAAGCACTTCTTTCTAGAGTCTAAAATACAGCAAGAACAATGAGCATGCCCTGAATAAAAGAACTGTGTTTACTACTCAGACGGACCATACGTAGTTCAACTCTGCTTATGAAACTGATACAAACCACAGCTCCTCTTACATAAATGCTCTTTAGTTAATACTGAGAAGCGTGTTGGGTTCGTGAACTGCGAAAAATCATTTGAACCCAAAATTCACTGTGTTTACCAGAAATGAACTTGCTTGTAGGAAGACACAGATCCTGGGGTTTAACTCCGTTTCTGAAGGGAAATTCAGACCAGAGTTCTTATCCCTGAAAAACACTCTGTTTTAAGGCAAGAATCATCCTCTTCTTTCCAGCGTTTCCAATATAGTAAGAAATATGAGCATGCCCAGAAAAAAAGAACAGTGTTTCCGACTCATACAGAAAACATGTAGTTCAACTCTGCTTATGAAATGATACAGACCGGAGCTCTGCTTAAATAAATGCTCTTTAGGTAACAGTAAGAATAGCGTTGGGTTCCTGAACTGCGAAAAATCAATTGAGCCCAAAATTCACTGGGCTTAGCAGAAGTGAACTCTTGCTTGTAGGAAGACACAGATACTGGAGTTTAACTCCATTTCTGAAGGGAAATTCAGACCAGAGTTCTCATGCCTGAAACACACTCTGTTTTAACGCAAGAAGCAAGCTCTTCTTTCCAGAGTCTAAAATACAGCAAGAACCATGAGCATGCCCTGAAAAAAAGAACTGTGTTTCCCACTCAGACGGACCATATGTAGTTCAACTCTACTTATGAGACTGATACAAACCACAGCTCCTCTTACATAAATGCTCTTTAGTTATTAGTGAAAATAGCGTTTGGTTCCTGAACTGCAAAAAATCATTTGAGCACAAAATTCACTGGGTTTACCAGAACTGTAGTAAGACAAAGATCCTGGGGTTTAACTCTGATTATGAAGGCAAAATAACACCAGAATTCTCAACCGTGAAAAACACTCTGTTTTAAGGCAAGAATCATCCTCTTCTTTCCGGCGTTTCCAATAGAGGAAGTAATATGAGCAGGCCCAGAAAAAAAGAACTGTGTTTCCGACTCATACAGAAAATATGTAGTCAACTCTGCTTATGAAATGATACAGACGGCAGCTCCTCTTAAATAAATGCTCTTTAGTTAATAGTGAAAATAGCGTTTTGTTCCTGAACTGCGAAAAATCATTTGAGCCCAAAATTCACTGATTTTACCAGAACTGAACTCGTGCTTGTAGTAAGACACATATGGGTTTAACTCCTTTTATGAAGGCAAAATCACACCAGAGTTCTCAACCGTGAAAAACACTCTGTTTTAAGGCAAGAATCAGCCACTTCTTTCCAGCGTCTACAATACAGTAAGAACCATGAGCATGCCCAGAAAAAAAGAACTGTGTTTCCTACTCATACGGACCATATGTTGTTCAACTCTGCTTATGAAATGATACAGACTGCAGCTCCTCTTACATAAATGCTCTTTAGATAAAAGTGATAATCGCATTGGGTTCTAGAACTGTCTAAAGTCATTTGATCAGAAACTTCTCTTTGTTTACCAGAAATGAACACTTGCTTGTAGGAAGACACAGATACTGGGGTTTAACTCCATTTCTGAAGGGAAATTCAGACCAGAGTTCTCATCCCTGAAACACACTCTGTTTTAAAGCAAGAAGCAAGCTCTTCTTTCCCGAGTCTAAAATATAGCAAGAACAATGAGCATGCCCTGAAAAAATGAACTGTGTTTCCTGCTCATACGGACCATATGTAGTTCAACTCTGCTTATGAAACTGATACAAACCACAGCTCCTCTTACATAAATGCTCTTTAATTAATAGTGAGAATCATGTTGGGTTCGTGAACTGCAAAAAATCATTTGAAACCAAAATTCACTGTGTTTACCAGAAATGAACTTGCTTGTAGGAAGACACAGATCCTGGGGTTAAACTCTGTTTCTGAAGGGAAATTCATACCAGAGTTCTCATCCCTGAAACACACTCTGTTTTAAAGCAAGAAGCAAGCTCTACTTACTAGATTCTAAAATACAGCAAGAACCATGAGCATGCCCTGAAAAAAAGAACTGTGTTTCCTATTCAGACAGATCATATGTAGTTCAACTCTGCTTATGAAACTTATACAAACCACAGCTCCTCTTACATAAATGCTCTTTAGTTAATAGTGAGAATCATGTTGGGTTCTTGAACTGCGAAAAATCATTTGGGCCAAAAAATCCCTGGGTTTACCAGAACATAACTCTTGCTTGAAGGAAGACACAGATCCTGGGGTTTAACTCTGTTTCTGAAGGCAAATTCAGACCAGAGTTCTCATCCCTGAAAAACACTGTGTTTTAAGGGAAGAATCATCCTCTCCTTTCCAGCGTCTCCAATATAGTAAGAAACATGAGCATGCCTAGAAAAAAAGAACTGTGTTTCCTACTCATACGACCATATGTAGTTCAACTCTGCTTATGAAACTGATACAAACCAAAGCTCCTCTTACATTAATGCTCTTTAGTTAATAGTGAGAATCGATTTGGGTTGCTGAACTGTGAAAATTCATTTGAGCCCAAAATTCACTTTGTTTACCAGAAATGAACACTTGCTTGTAGGAAGACACAGATCCTGGGGTTTAACTCCATTTCTGAATGGAAATTCAGACCAGAGTTCTCATCCCTGGAACACATTCTGTTATAACACAAGAAGCAAGCTCTTGTTTCTAGAGTCTAAAATACAGCAAGAACCATGAGCATGCCCTGAAAAAAAGAACTGTGTTTCCTACTCAGACAGACCATATGTAGTTCAACTCTGCTTATGAAACTGATACAAACCACAGATCCTCTTACATAAATGCTCTTTAGTTAATACTGAGAATCGCGTTGGGTTCGTGAAATGCGAAAAATCATTTGAGCCGAATATTCACTTTGTTAACCAGAAATGAACTCTTGCTTGTAGGAAGACACAGATCCTGGGGTTTAACTCGGTTTCTGAAGGGAAATTCAGACCAGAGTTCTCATCCCTGAATCACATTCTGTTTTAACGCAAGAAGCAAGCTCTTCCTTCCAGAGTCTAAAATACAGCAAGAACAATGAGCATGCCCTGAATAAAACAACTGTGTTTCCTACTCATACTGACCATATGTAGTTCAACTCTGCTTATGAAACTGATACGAACCACAGCTCCTCTTACATAAATGCTCTTTAGTTAATACTGAGAATCATGTTGGGTTTGTGAACTGCGAAAAATCATTTGAACCCAAAATTCACTGTGTTTACTAGAAATGAACTTGCTTGTAGGATGACACAGATGCTGGGGTTTAACACCGTTTCTGACGGGAAATTCAGACCAGAGTTCTTATCCATGGAAAACACTCTGTTTTAAGGCAAGAATCATCCTCTTCTTTCCAGCGTTTCCAATATAGTAAGAAATATGAGTATGCCCAGAAAAAAAGAACTGTGTTTCCGACTCATACAGAAAATATGTAGTTCAACTCTGTTTAGGAAATGATACAGAATGCAGCTCCTCTTACATAAATGCTCTTTAGATAAAAGTGATAATCGCATTGGGTTCTAGAACTGTCTAAAGTCATTTGATCAGAAAATTCTCTTTGTTTACCAGAAATGAACACTTGCTTGGAGGAAGACACAGATACTGGGGTTTAACTCCATTTCTGAAGGGAAATTCAGACCAGAGTTCTCATCCCTGAAACACACTCTGTTTTAAAGCAAGAATCAAGCTCTTCTTTCCCGAGTCTAAAATACACCAAGAACAATGAGCATGCCCTGAAAAAATGAACTGTGTTTCCTGCTCATACGGACCATATCTAGTTCAACTCTGCTTATGAAACTGATACAAACCACAGCTCCTCTTACATAAATGCTCTTTAATTAATAGTGAGAATCATGTTGGGTTCTTGAACTGCGAAAAATCATTTGGGCCAAAAAATCCCTTGGTTTACCAGAACTTAACTCTTGCTTGAAGGAAGACACAGATCCTGGGGTTTAACTCCATTTCTGAAGGCAAATTCAGACCAGAGTTCTCATCCCTGAAAAACACTCTGTTTTAAGGGAAGAATCATCCTATCCTTTACAGCGTCTCTAATATAGTAAGAAATATGAGCATGCCCAGAAAAAAAGAACTGTGTTTCCTACTCATACGACCATATGTAGTTCAACTCTGCTTATGAAACTGATACAAACCAAAGCTCCTCTTACATTAATGGTCTTTAGTTAATAGTGAGAATCGATTTGGGTTGCTGAACTGTGAAAATTCATTTGAGCCCAAAATTCACTTTGTTTACCAGAAATGAACACTTGCTTGTAGGAAGACACAGATCCTGGGGTTTAACTCCGTTTCTGAAGTGAAATTCAGACCAGACTTTTCATCCCTGGAACACATTCTGTTATAACACAAAAAGCAAGCTCTTGTTTCTAGAGTCTAAAATACAGCAAGAACCATGAGCATGCCCTGAAAAAAAGAACTGTGTTTCCTACTCAGACAGACCATATGTAGTTCAACTCTGCTTATGAAACTGATACAAAAAACAGGTCCTCTTACATAAATGCTCTTTAGTTAATACTGAGAATCGCGTTGGGTTCGTGAACTGCGAAAAATCATTTGAGCTGAAAATTCACTGTGTTAACCAGAAATGAACTCTTGCTTGTAGGAAGACACAGATCCTGGGGTTTCACTCCGTTTCTGAAGGGAAATTCAGACCAGAGTTCTCATCCCTGAATCACATTCTGTTTTAACGCAAGAAGCAAGCTCTTCCTTCCAGAGTCTAAAATACAGCAAGAACAATGAGCATGCCCTGAATAAAACAACTGTGTTTCCTACTCATACTGACCATATGTAGTTCAACTCTGCTTATGAAACTGATACAAACCACAGCTCCTCTTACATTAATGCTCTTTAGTTAATAGTGAGAATCGGTTTGGGTTGCTGAACTGTGAAAAATCATTTGAGCCCTAAATTCACTTGGTTTACCAGAAATGAACATTTGCTTGTAGGAAGACACAGATCCTGGGGTTTAACTCCGTTTCTGTAGGGAAATTCAGACCAGAGTTCTCATCCCTGAAACACACTCTGTTTTAAAGCAAGAAGCAAGCTCTTCTTTCCTGAGTCTAAAATACAGCAAGAACAATGAGCATGCCCTGAAAAAATGAACTGTGTTTCCTGCTCATACGGACCATATCTAGTTCAAATCTGCTTATGAAACTGATACAAACCACAGCTCCTCTTACATAAATGCTCTTTAGTTAATACTGAGAATCATGTTGGGTTCGTGAACTGCGAAAAATCATTTGAACCCAAAATTCAATGTGTTTACCAGAAATGAACTTGCTTGTAGGAAGACACAGATCCTGGGGTTTAACTCCGTTTCTCAAGGGAAATTCAGACCAGAGTTCTCATCCCTAAAACACACTATGGTATAACGCAAGAAGCAAGCTCTTCTTTCCAGAGACTAAAATAGAGCAAGAACCATGAGCATGCCCTGAAAAAAAGAACTGTGTTTCCTACTCATGAGGCCCATATGTAGTTCAACTCTGCTTATGAAACTGATACAAACCACGGCTCCTCTTACACAAATTCTCTTTAGTTAATAGTGAGAATCATGTTGGGTTCGTGAACTGCGAAAAATCATTTGAGCCCAAAATTCACTGGGTTTACCAGAACTGAACTCTTGCTTGTAGTAAGACACAGATCCTGGGGTTTAACACCGTTTATGAAGGCAAAATCACAACAGAATTCTCAACCGTGAAAAACCCTCTGTTTTAAGGCAAGAATCATCCTCTTCTTTCCAGCGTCTCCAATACAGTAAGAACCATGAGCATGCCCAGAAAAAAAGAATGTTGTTTCCTACTCATACGGACCATATGTAGTTCAACTCTGCTTATGAAATAATACAGACTGCAGCTCCTCTTAAATAAATGCTCTTTAGTTAAAAGTGATAATCGCATTGGGTCCTACAACTGTCTAAAGTCATTTGATCAGAAAATTCTCTTTTTTTACGATAAATGAACACTTGCTTGTAGGAAGACACAGATACTGGGGTTTAACTCCGTTTCTGAAGGGAAATTCAGACCAGAGTTCTCATCCATGAAACACACTCTGTTTTAATGCAAGAAGCAAGCTCTTCTTACTAGATTCTAAAATACACCAAGAACCATGAGCATGCCCTGAAAAAAAAGAACTGTGTTTCCTATTCAGACAGATCATATGTAGTTCAACTCTGCTTATGAAACTGATACAAACCACAGCTCCTCTTACATAAATTCTCTTTAGTTAATAGTGAAAATCATGTTGGGTTCTTGAACTGTGAAAAATCATTTGGGCCAAAAAATCCCTGGGTTTACCAGAACTTAACTCTTGCTTGAAGGAAGACACAGATCCTGGGGTTTAACTCCGTTTCTGAAGGCAAATTCAGACCAGATTTCTCATCCCTGAAAAACACTGTGTTTTAAGGGAAGAATCATCCTCTCCTTTCCAGCGTCTCCAATATAGTAAGAAACATGAGCATGCCCAGAAAAAAAGAACTGTGTTTCCTACTCATACGGATCATATGTAGTTCAACTCTGATTATGAAACTGATACAAACCACAGCTCCACTTATATTAATGCTCTTTAGTTAATAGTGAGAATCAATTTGGGTTGCTGAACTGTGAAAATTCATTTGAGCCCAAAATTCACTTTGTTTACCAGAAATGAACACTTGCTTGTAGGAAGACACAGATCCTGGGGTTTAACTCCGTTTCTGACTGGAAATTCAGACCAGAGTCCTCATCCCTGGAACACACTCTGTTATAACGCAAGAAGCAAGCTCTTCTTTCTAGAGTCTAAAATACAGCAAGAACCATGAGCATGCCCTGAAAAAAAGAACTGTGTTTCCGACTCAGACAGACCATATGTAGTTCAACTCTGCTTATGAAACTGATACAAACCACAGATCCTCTTACGTAAATACTCTTTAGTTAATACTGAGAATCGCGTTGGGTTCGTGAACTGTGAAAAATCATTTGAACCCAAAATTCACTGTGTTTACCCTAAATGAACTTGCTTGTAGGTAGACACAGATCCTCGGGTTTAACTCCGTTTCTCAAGAGAAATTCAGACCAGAGTTCTCATCCCTGAAACACACTATGTTATAACGCAAGAAGCAAGCTCTTCTTTCCAGAGACTAAAATAGAGCAAGAACCATGAGCATGCCCTGAAAAAAAGAACTGTGTTTCCTACTCATGAGGACCATATGTAGTTCAACTCTGCTTATGAAACTGATACAAACCACGGCTCCTCTTACATAAATGCTCTTTAATTAATAGTGAGAATCATGTTGGGTTAGTGAACTGCGAAAAATCATTTGAGCCAAAAATTCACTGGGTTAACCAGAAATAAACTCTTGCTTGTAGGAAGACACAGATCCTGGGGTTTAAAACCGTTTCTGAAGGGAAATTCTGACCTGAGTTCTCATCCCTGAAAAACACTCTGTTTTAAGGTAAGAATCATCCTCTTCTTTCCAGCGTTTCCAATATATTAAGAAACATGAGCATGCCCAGAAAAAAAGAACTGTGTGTCCGACTCATACAGAAAATATGTAGTTCAACTCTGCTTATGAAATGATGCAGACTGCAGCTCCTCTTAAATAAATGCTCTTTAGTTAAGAGTAAGAATACCGTTGGGTTCCTGAACTGCGAAAAATCAATTGAGCCCAAATTCACTGGGTTTACCAGAACTGAACTCTTGCTTGTAGGAAGACACAGATCCTTGGGTTTAACTCCGTTTCTGAAGGGAAATTCAGACCAGAGTTCTCATCCCTGATACACACTCTGTTACAACGCAAGAAGCAAGCTCTTCTTTCCAGAGTCTAAAATACAGCAAGAACCATGAGCATGCCCTGAAAAAAAGAACTGTGTTTCCCACTCAGACGGACCATATGTAGATCAACTCTACTTATGAGACTGATACAAACCACAGCTCCTCTTACATAAATGCTCTTTAGTTAATAGTGAAAATAGCGTTTGGTTCCTGAACTGCAAAAAATCATTTGAGCACAAAATTCACTGGGTTTACCAGAACTGCACTCTTGCTTGTAGTAAGACAAAGATCCTGGGGTTTAACTCCGATTATGAAGGCAAAATCACACCAGAATTCTCAACCGTGAAAAAAACTCTGTTTTAAGGCAAGAATCATCCTCTTCTTTCCAGCGTCTCAAATACAGTAAGAACCATGAGCATGCCCAGAAAAAAAGAACTGTGTTTCCTACTCATACGGACCATATGTAGTTCAACTCTGCTTATGAAATGATACAGACTGCAGCTCCTCTTACATAAATGGTCTTTAGTTAAAAGTGATAATCGCATTGGGTTCTAGAACTGTCTAAAGTCATTTGATCAGAAAATTCTCTTTGTTTACAAGAAATGAACACTTGCTTGTTGGAAGACAAAGATACTGGGGTTTAACTCCGTTTCTGAAGGGAAATTCAGACCAGAGTTCTCAACCCTGAAACACACTCTGTTTTAACGCAAGAAGCAAGCTCTTCTTACTAGATTCTAAAATACAGCAAGAACCATGAGCATGCCCTGAAAAAAAGAACTGTGTTTCCTATTCAGACAGATCATATGTAGTTCAACTCTGCTTATGAAATAATACAGACCTCAGCTCCTCTCACAAAATGCTCTTTAGTTAAAAGTGATAATCGCATTGGGTTCTAGAACTGTCTAAAGACATTTGATCAGAAAATTCTCTTTGTTTACCAGAAATGAACACTTGATTGTAGGAAGACACAGATAATGGGCTTTAACTCCATTTCTGAAGGGAAATTCTGACCAGAGTTCTCATCCCTGAAACACACTCTGTTTTAACGCAAGAAGCAAACTCTTCTTTCCAGAGTCTAAAATACAGCAAGAAAAATGAGCATGCCCTGAAAAAAAGAACTGTTTCCTACTCATACGGTCCATATGTAGTTCAACTATGCTTATGAAACTGATACAAACCACGGCTCCTCTTACATAAATTCTCTTTAGTTAATAGTGAGAATCATGTTGGGTTCGTGAACTGCGAAAAATCTTTTGAACCCAATTTTCACTGTGTTTACCAGAAATGAACTTGCTTGTAGGAAGACACAGATCCTGTGCTTTAACTCCGTTTCTGAAGGGAAATTCAGACAAGAGTTCTCATCCCTGAAACACACTCTGTTTTAAATCAAGAAGCAAGCTCTTCATACTAGATTCTAAAATACAGCAAGAACAATGAGCATGCCCTGAAAAAAAGAACTGTGTTTCCTATTCAGACAGATCATATGTAGTTCAACTCTGCTTATGAAACTTATACAAACCACAGCTCCTCTTACATAAATGCTCTTTAGTTAATAGTGAGAATCATGTTGGGTTCTTGAACTGCGAAAAATCATTTGGGCCAAAAAATCCCTTGGTTTACCAGAACTTAACTCTTGCTTGAAGGAAGACACAGATCCTGGGGTTTAACTCCATTTCTGAAGGCAAATTCAGACCAGAGTTCTCATCCCTGAAAAACACTCTGTTTTAAGGGAAGAATCATCCTATCCTTTACAGCGTCTCTAATATAGTAAGAAATATGAGCATGCCCAGAAAAAAAGAACTGTGTTTCCTACTCATACGACCATATGTAGTTCAACTCTGCTTATGAAACTGATACAAACCAAAGCTCCTCTTACATTAATGCTCTTTAGTTAATAGTGAGAATCGATTTGGGTTGCTGAACTGTGAAAATTCATTTGAGCCCAAAATTCACTTTGTTTACCAGAAATGAACACTTGCTTGTAGGAAGACACAGATCCTGGGGTTTAACTCCGTTTCTGAAGTGAAATTCAGACCAGACTTTTCATCCCTGGAACACATTCTGTTATAACACAAGAAGCAAGCTCTTGTTTCTAGAGTCTAAAATACAGCAAGAACCATGAGCATGCCCTGAAAAAAAGAACTGTGTTTCCTACTCAGACAGACCATATGTAGTTCAACTGTGCTTATGAAACTGATACAAACAAAAGATCCTCTTACATAAATGCTCTTTAATTAATACTGAGAATCGCGTTGGGTTCGTGAACTGCGAAAAATCATTTGAGCTGAAAATTCACTGTGTTAACCAGAAATGAACTCTTGCTTGTAGGAAGACACAGATCCTGGGGTTTAACTCGGTTTCTGAAGGGAAATTCAGACCAGAGTTCTCATCCCTGAATCACATTCTGTTTTAACGCAAGAAGCAAGCTCTTCCTTCCAGAGTCTAAAATACAGCAAGAACAATGAGCATGCCCTGAATAAAACAACTGTGTTTCCTACTCATACTGACCATATGTAGTTCAACTCTGCTTATGAAACTGATACGAACCACAGCTCCTCTTACATAAATGCCCTTTAGTTAATACTGAGAATCGTGTTGGGTTTGTGAACTGCGAAAAATCATTTGAACCCAAAATTCACTGTGTTTACTAGAAATGAACTTGCTTGTAGGAAGCCACAGATCCTGGGGTTTAACTCCGTTTCTGAAGGGAAATACAGACCAGAGTTCTTATCCATGAAAACACTCTGTTTTAAGGCTAGATTCATCCTCTTCTTTCCAGCGTCTCCAATATAGTAAGAAACATGAGAATGCCCAGAAAAAAAGAACTGTGTTTCCTACTCATACGGATCCTATGTAGTTCAACTCTGCTTATGAAACTGATACAAACCACAGATCCTCTTACATTAATGCTCTTTAGTTAATAGTGAGAATCGGTTTGGGTTGCTGAACTGTGAAAAATCATTTGAGCCCTAAATTCACTTGGTTTACCAGAAATGAACATTTGCTTGTAGGAAGACACAGATCCTGGGGTTTAACTCCGTTTCTGTAGGGAAATTCAGACCAGAGTTCTCATCCCTGAAACACACTCTGTTTTAAAGCAAGAAGCAAGCTCTTCTTTCCTGAGTCTAAAATACAGCAAGAACAATGAGCATGCCCTGAAAAAATGAACTGTGTTTCCTGCTCATACGGACCATATCTAGTTCAACTCTGCTTATGAAACTGATACAAACCACAGCTCCTCTTACATAAATGCTCTTTAGTTAATACTGAGAATCATGTTGGGTTCGTGAACTGCGAAAAATCATTTGAGCCCAAAATTCACTGGGTTTACCAGAACTGAACTCTTGCTTGTAGTAAGACACAGATCCTGGGGTTTAACACCGTTTATGAAGGCAAAATCACAACAGAATTCTCAACCGTGAAAAACACTCTGTTTTAAGGCAAGAATCATCCTCTTCTTTCCAGCGTCTCCAATACAGTAAGAACCATGAGCATGCCCAGAAAAAAAGAATGTTGTTTCCTACTCATACGGACCATATGTAGTTCAACTCTGCTTATGAAATAATACAGACCGCAGCTCCTCTTAAATAAATGCTCTTTAGTTAAAAGTGATAATCGCATTGGGTCCTACAACTGTCTAAAGTCATTTGATCAGAAAATTCTCTTTGTTTACGATAAATGAACACTTGCTTGTAGGAAGACACAGATACTGGGGTTTAACTCCGTTTCTGAAGAGAAATTCAGACCAGAGTTCTCATCCATGAAACACACTCTGTTTTAACGCAAGAAGCAAGCTCTTCTTACTAGATTCTAAAATACAGCAAGAACCATGAGCATGCCCTGAAAAAAAGAACTGTGTTTCCTATTCAGACAGATCATATGTAGTTCAACTCTGCTTATGAAACTGATACAAACCACAGCTCCTCTTACATAAATTCTCTTTAGTTAATAGTGAAAATCATGTTGGGTTCTTGAACTGTGAAAAATCATTTGGGCCAAAAAATCCCTGGGTTTACCAGAACTTAACTCTTGCTTGAAGGAAGACACAGATCCTGGGGTTTAACTCCGTTTCTGAAGGCAAATTCAGACCAGATTTCTCATCCCTGAAAAACACTGTGTTTTAAGGGAAGAATCATCCTCTCCTTTCCAGCGTCTCCAATATAGTAAGAAACATGAGCATGCCCAGAAAAAAAGAACTGTGTTTCCTACTCATACGGATCATATGTAGTTCAACTCTGCTTATGAAACTGATACAAACCACAGCTCCTCTTATATTAATGCTCTTTGGTTAATAGTGAGAATCGATTTGGGTTGCTGAACTGTGAAAATTCATTTGAGCCCAAAATTCACTTTGTTTACCAGAAATGAACACTTGCTTGTAGGAAGACACAGATCCTGGGGTTTAACTCCGTTTCTGACTGGAAATTCAGACCAGAGTTCTCATCCCTGGAACACACTCTGTTATAACGCAAGAAGCAAGCTCTTCTTTCTAGAATCTAAAATACAGCAAGAACCATGAGCATGCCCTGAAAAAAAGAACTGTGTTTCCGACTCAGACAGACCATATGTAGTTCAACTCTGCTTATGAAACTGATACAAACCACAGCTCCTCTTACACAAATTCTCTTTAGTTAATAGTGAAAATCATGTTGGGTTCTTGAACTGTGAAAAATCATTTGGGCCAAAAAATCCCTGGGTTTACCAGAACTTAACTCTTGCTTGAAGGAAGACACAGATCCTGGGGTTTAACTCCGTTTCTGAAGGCAAATTCAGACCAGAGTTCTCATCCCTGAAAAACACTGTGTTTTAAGGGAAGAATCATCCTCTCCTTTCCAGCATCTCCAATATAGTAAGAAACATGAGCATGCCCAGAAAAAAAGAACTTTGTTTCTTACTCATACGGATCATATGAAGTTCAACTCTGCTTATGAAACTGATGCAAACCACAGCTCCTCTTATATTAATGCTCTTTAGTTAATAGTGAGAATCGATTTGGGTTGCTGAACAGTGAAAATTCATTTGAGCCCAAAATTCACTTTGTTCACCAGAAATGAACACTTGCTTGTAGGAAGACACAGATCCTGGGGTTTAACTCCGTTTCTGAATGGAAATTCAGACCACAGTTCTCATCCCTGGAACACACTCTGTTATAACGCAAGAAGCAAGCTCTTCTTTCTAGAGTCTAAAATACAGCAAGAACCATGTGCATGCCCAGAAAAAAAGATCTGTGTTTCCTACTCATACGGATCATATGTAGTTCAACTCTGCTTATGAAACTGATACAAACCACAGCTCCTCTTACATTAATGCTCTTTAGTTAATAGTGAGAATCGGTTTGGGTTGCTGAACTGTGAAAAATCATTTGAGCCCAAAATTCACTTGGTTTACCAGAAATGAACACTTGCTTGTAGGAAGACACAGATCCTGTGGTTTAACTCCATTTCTGAAGGGAAATTCAGACCAGAGTTCTCATCCCTGAAACACACTCTGTTTTAAAGCAAGAAGCAAGCAATTCTTTCCAGAGTCTTAAATACAGCAAGAACAAATAGCATGCCCTGAAAAAATGAACTGTGTTTCCTACTCATACGGACCATATGTAGTTCAACTCTGCTTATGAAACTGATACAAACCACAGCTCCATTAAATAAATGCTCTTTAGTTAATACTGAGGATCGCGTTGGGTTAGTGAACTGCGAAAAATCATTTGAGCCAAAAATTCACTGGGTTAACCAGAAATAAACTCTTGCTTGTAGGAAGACACAGATCCTGGGGTTTAAAACCGTTTCTGAAGGGAAATTCTGACCTGAGTTCTCATCCCTGAAAAACACTCTGTTTTAAGGTAAGAATCATCCTCTTCTTTCCAGCGTTTCCAATATATTAAGAAACATGAGCATGCCCAGAAAAAAAGAACTGTGTGTCCGACTCATACAGAAAATATGTAGTTCAACTCTGCTTATGAAATGATGCAGACTGCAGCTCCTCTTAAATAAATGCTCTTTAGTTAAGAGTAAGAATACCGTTGGGTTCCTGAACTGCGAAAAATCAATTGAGCCGAAATTCACTGGGTTTACCAGAACTGAACTCTTGCTTGTAGGAAGACACAGATCCTTGGGTTTAACTCCGTTTCTGAAGGGAAATTCAGACCAGAGTTCTCATCCCTGATACACACTCTGTTACAACGCAAGAAGCAAGCTCTTCTTTCCAGAGTCTAAAATACAGCAAGAACCATGAGCATGCCCTGAAAAAAAGAACTGTGTTTCCCACTCAGACGGACCATATGTAGTTCAACTCTACTTATGAGACTGATACAAACCACAGCTCCTCTTACATAAATGCTCTTTAGTTAATAGTGAAAATAGCGTTTGGTTCCTGAACTGCAAAAAATCATTTGAGCACAAAATTCACTGGGTTTACCAGAACTGCACTCTTGCTTGTAGTAAGACAAAGATCCTGGGGTTTAACTCCAATTATGAAGGCAAAATCACACCAGAATTCTCAACCGTGAAAAACACTCTGTTTTAAG
Source organism: Onychomys leucogaster (assembly GCA_949786385.1). Classification (NCBI taxonomy): domain Eukaryota; kingdom Metazoa; phylum Chordata; class Mammalia; order Rodentia; family Cricetidae; genus Onychomys; species Onychomys leucogaster. The sequence goes on along the minus strand of CATKUP010000117.1, from coordinate 1,223,202 downwards.
GCAAGAATCATCCTCTTCTTTCCAGCGTCTCAAATACAGTAAGAACCATGAGCATGCCCAGAAAAAAAGAACTGTGTTTCCTACTCATACGGACCATATGTAGTTCAACTCTGCTTATGAAATGATACAGACTGCAGCTCCTCTTACATAAATGGTCTTTAGTTAAAAGTGATAATCGCATTGGGTTCTAGAACTGTCTAAAGTCATTTGATCAGAAAATTCTCTTTGTTTACAAGAAATGAACACTTGCTTGTTGGAAGACAAAGATACTGGGGTTTAACTCCGTTTCTGAAGGGAAATTCAGACCAGAGTTCTCAACCCTGAAACACACTCTGTTTTAACGCAAGAAGCAAGCTCTTCTTACTAGATTCTAAAATACAGCAAGAACCATGAGCATGCCCTGAAAAAAAGAACTGTGTTTCCTATTCAGACAGATCATATGTAGTTCAACTCTGCTTATGAAATAATACAGACCTCAGCTCCTCTCACAAAATGCTCTTTAGTTAAAAGTGATAATCGCATTGGGTTCTAGAACTGTCTAAAGACATTTGATCAGAAAATTCTCTTTGTTTACCAGAAATGAACACTTGATTGTAGGAAGACACAGATAATGGGCTTTAACTCCATTTCTGAAGGGAAATTCTGACCAGAGTTCTCATCCCTGAAACACACTCTGTTTTAACGCAAGAAGCAAACTCTTCTTTCCAGAGTCTAAAATACAGCAAGAAAAATGAGCATGCCCTGAAAAAAAGAACTGTTTCCTACTCATACGGTCCATATGTAGTTCAACTATGCTTATGAAACTGATACAAACCACGGCTCCTCTTACATAAATTCTCTTTAGTTAATAGTGAGAATCATGTTGGGTTCGTGAACTGCGAAAAATCTTTTGAACCCAATTTTCACTGTGTTTACCAGAAATGAACTTGCTTGTAGGAAGACACAGATCCTGTGGTTTAACTCCGTTTCTGAAGGGAAATTCAGACAAGAGTTCTCATCCCTGAAACACACTCTGTTTTAAATCAAGAAGCAAGCTCTTCATACTAGATTCTAAAATACAGCAAGAACAATGAGCATGCCCTGAAAAAAAGAACTGTGTTTCCTATTCAGACAGATCATATGTAGTTCAACTCTGCTTATGAAACTTATACAAACCACAGCTCCTCTTACATAAATGCTCTTTAGTTAATAGTGAGAATCATGTTGGGTTCTTGAACTGCGAAAAATCATTTGGGCCAAAAAATCCCTTGGTTTACCAGAACTTAACTCTTGCTTGAAGGAAGACACAGATCCTGGGGTTTAACTCCATTTCTGAAGGCAAATTCAGACCAGAGTTCTCATCCCTGAAAAACACTCTGTTTTAAGGGAAGAATCATCCTATCCTTTCCAGCGTCTCTAATATAGTAAGAAATATGAGCATGCCCAGAAAAAAAGAACTGTGTTTCCTACTCATACGACCATATGTAGTTCAACTCTGCTTATGAAACTGATACAAACCAAAGCTCCTCTTACATTAATGCTCTTTAGTTAATAGTGAGAATCGATTTGGGTTGCTGAACTGTGAAAATTCATTTGAGCCCAAAATTCACTTTGTTTACCAGAAATGAACACTTGCTTGTAGGAAGACACAGATCCTGGGGTTTAACTCCGTTTCTGAAGTGAAATTCAGACCAGACTTTTCATCCCTGGAACACATTCTGTTATAACACAGGAAGCAAGCTCTTGTTTCTAGAGTCTAAAATACAGCAAGAACCATGAGCATGCCCTGAAAAAAAGAACTGTGTTTCCTACTCAGACAGACCATATGTAGTTCAACTGTGCTTATGAAACTGATACAAACAAAAGATCCTCTTACATAAATGCTCTTTAGTTAATACTGAGAATCGCGTTGGGTTCGTGAACTGCGAAAAATCATTTGAGCTGAAAATTCACTGTGTTAACCAGAAATGAACTCTTGCTTGTAGGAAGACACAGATCCTGGGGTTTAACTCGGTTTCTGAAGGGAAATTCAGACCAGAGTTCTCATCCCTGAATCACATTCTGTTTTAACGCAAGAAGCAAGCTCTTCCTTCCAGAGTCTAAAATACAGCAAGAACAATGAGCATGCCCTGAATAAAACAACTGTGTTTCCTACTCATACTGACCATATGTAGTTCAACTCTGCTTATGAAACTGATACGAACCACAGCTCCTCTTACATAAATGCCCTTTAGTTAATACTGAGAATCGTGTTGGGTTTGTGAACTGCGAAAAATCATTTGAACCCAAAATTCACTGTGTTTACTAGAAATGAACTTGCTTGTAGGAAGCCACAGATCCTGGGGTTTAACTCCGTTTCTGAAGGGAAATACAGACCAGAGTTCTTATCCATGAAAACACTCTGTTTTAAGGCTAGATTCATCCTCTTCTTTCCAGCGTCTCCAATATAGTAAGAAACGTGAGAATGCCCAGAAAAAAAGAACTGTGTTTCCTACTCATACGGATCCTATGTAGTTCAACTCTGCTTATGAAACTGATACAAACCACAGATCCTCTTACATTAATGCTCTTTAGTTAATAGTGAGAATCGGTTTGGGTTGCTGAACTGTGAAAAATCATTTGAGCCCTAAATTCACTTGGTTTACCAGAAATGAACATTTGCTTGTAGGAAGACACAGATCCTGGGGTTTAACTCCGTTTCTGTAGGGAAATTCAGACCAGAGTTCTCATCCCTGAAACACACTCTGTTTTAAAGCAAGAAGCAAGCTCTTCTTTCCTGAGTCTAAAATACAGCAAGAACAATGAGCATGCCCTGAAAAAATGAACTGTGTTTCCTGCTCATACGGACCATATCTAGTTCAACTCTGCTTATGAAACTGATACAAACCACAGCTCCTCTTACATAAATGCTCTTTAGTTAATACTGAGAATCATGTTGGGTTCGTGAACTGCGAAAAATCATTTGAACCCAAAATTCAATGTGTTTACCAGAAATGAACTTGCTTGTAGGAAGACACAGATCCTGGGTTTTAACTCCGTTTCTCAAGGGAAATTCGGACCAGAGTTCTCATCCCTGAAACACACTCTGTTTTAAAGCAAGAAGCAAGCTCTTCTTTCCAGAGACTAAAATAGAGCAAGAACCATGAGCATGCCCTGAAAAAAAGAACTGTGTTTCCTACTCATGAGGCCCATATGTAGTTCAACTCTGCTTATGAAACTGATACAAACCACAGCTCCTCTTACATAAATGCTCTTTAGTTAATAGTGAAAATAGCATTTGGTTCCTGAACTGCGAAAAATCATTTGAGACCAAAATTCACTGGGTTTACCAGAACTGAACTCTTGCTTGTAGTAAGACACAGATCCTGGGGTTTAACTCCGTTTATGAAGGCAAAATCACAACAGAATTCTCAACCGTGAAAAACACTCTGTTTTAAGGCAAGAATCATCCTCTTGTTTCCAGCGTCTGCAATACAGTAAGAACAATGAGCATGCCCAGAAAAAAAGAATGTTGTTTCCTACTCATACGGACCATATGTAGTTCAACTCTGCTTATGAAATAATACAGACCGCAGCTCCTCTTAAATAAATGCTCCTTAGTGAAAAGTGATAATCGCATTGGGTCCTACAACTGTCTAAAGTCTTTTGATCGGAAAATTCTCTTTGTTTACGATAAATGAACACTTGCTTGTAGGAAGACACAGATACTGGGGTTTAACTCCGTTTCTGAAGGGAAATTCAGACCAGAGTTCTCATCCATGAAACACACTCTGTTTTAACGCAAGAAGCAAGCTCTTCTTACTAGATTCTAAAATACAGCAAGAACCATGAGCATGCGCTGAAAAAAAGAACTGTGTTTCCTATTCAGACAGATCATATGTAGTTCAACTCTGCTTATGAAACTGATACAAACCACAGCTCCTCTTACATACATTCTCTTTAGTTAATAGTGAAAATCATGTTGGGTTCTTGAACTGTGAAAAATCATTTGGGCCAAAAAATCCCTGGGTTTACCAGAACTTAACTCTTGCTTGAAGGAAGACACAGATCCTGGGGTTTAACTCCGTTTCTGAAGGCAAATTCAGACCAGAGTTCTCATCCCTGAAAAGCACTGTGTTTTAAGGGAAGAATCATCCTCTCCTTTCCAGCGTCTCCAATATAGTAAGAAACATGAGCATGCCCAGAAAAAAAGAACTGTGTTTCCTACTCATACGGATCATATGTAGTTCAACTCTGCTTATGAAACTGATACAAACCACAGCTCCTCTTATATTAATGCTCTTTAGTTAATAGTGAGAATCGATTTCGGTTGCTGAACTGTGAAAATTCATTTGAGCCTAAAATTCACTTTGTTCACCAGAAATGAACACTTGCTTGTAGGAAGACACAGATCCTGGGGTTTAACTCCGTTTCTGACTGGAAATTCAGACCAGAGTTCTCATCCCTGGAACACACTCTGTTATAACGCAAGAAGCAAGCTCTTCTTTCTAGAGTCTAAAATACAGCAAGAACCATGAGCATGCCCTGAAAAAAAGAACTGTGTTTCCGACTCAGACAGACCATATGTAGTTCAACTCTGCTTATGAAACTGATACAAACCACAGATCCTCTTACGTAAATACTCTTTAGTTAATACTGAGAATCGCGTTGGGTTCGTGAACTGCGAAAAATCATTTGAGCTGAAAATTCACTTTGTTAACCAGAAATGAACTGTTGCTTGTAGGAAGACACAGATCCTGGGGTTTCACTCCGTTTCTGAAGGGAAATTCAGACCAGAGGTCTCATCCCTGAAACACACTCTGTTATAACGCAAGAAGCAAGTTCTTCTTCCAGAGTCTAAAATACAGCAAGAACCATGAGCATGCCCTGAAAAAAAGAACTGAGTTTCCTACTCAGACAGACCATATGTAGTTCAACTGTGCTAATGAAACTGATACAAATCACAGCTCCTCTTACATAAACGCTCTTTAGTTAATAGTGAGAATCATGTTGGGTTCGTGAAATGCGAAAAATCATTTGAACCCAAAATTCACTGTGTTTCCCAGAAATGAACTTGCTTGTAGGAAGACACAGATCCTGGGGTTTAACTCCGTTTCTGAAGGGAAATTCAGACCAGAGTTCTCATCCCTGAAACACACTCTGTTTTAAAGCAAGAAGAAAGCTATTCTTTCCAGAGTCTAAAATACAGCAAGAACCATGAGCATGCCCTGAAAAAAAGAACTGAGTTTCCTACTCAGACAGACCATATGTAGTTCAACTGTGCTAATGAAACTGATACAAATCACAGCTCCTCTTACATAAACGCTCTTTAGTTAATAGTGAGAATCATGTTGGGTTCGTGAAATGCGAAAAATCATTTGAACCCAAAATTCACTGTGTTTCCCAGAAATGAACTTGCTTGTAGGAAGACACAGATCCTGGGGTTTAACTCCGTTTCTGAAGGGAAATTCAGACCAGAGTTCTCATCCCTGAAACACACTCTGTTTTAAAGCAAGAAGAAAGCTATTCTTTCCAGAGTCTAAAATACAGCAAGAACCATGAGCATGCCCTGAAAAAAAGAACTGTGTTTCCCACTCAGACGGACCATATGTAGTTCAACTCTACTTATGAAACTGATACAAACCACAGCTCCTCTTACATAAATGCTCTTTAGTTAATAGTGAAAATAGCATTTGGTTCCTGAACTGCGAAAAATCATTTGAGACCAAAATTCACTGGGTTTACCAGAACTGAACCCTTGCTTGTAGTAAGACACAGATCCTGGGGTTTAACACCGTTTATGAAGGCAAAATCACAACAGAATTCTCAACCGTGAAAAACCCTCTGTTTTAAGGCAAGAATCATCCTCTTCTTTCCAGCGTCTCCAATACAGTAAGAACCATGAGCATGCCCAGAAAAAAAGAATGTTGTTTCCTACTCATACGGACCATATGTAGTTCAACTCTGCTTATGAAATAATACAGACCGCAGCTCCTCTTAAATAAATGCTCTTTAGTTAAAAGTGATAATCGCATTGGGTCCTACAACTGTCTAAAGTCATTTGATCAGAAAATTCTCTTTGTTTACGATAAATGAACACTTGCTTGTAGGAAGACACAGATAATGGGGTTTAACTCCGTTTCTGAAGGGAAATTCAGACCAGAGTTCTCATCCATGAAACACACTCTGTTTTAAAGCAAGAAGCAAGCTCTTCTTACTAGATTCTAAAATACAGCAAGAACCATGAGCATGCCCTGAAAAAAAGAACTGTGTTTCCTATTCAGACAGATCATATGTAGTTCAACTCTGCTTATGAAACTGATACAAACCACAGCTCCTCTTACATAAATTCTCTTTAGTTAATAGTGAAAATCATGTTGGGTTCTTGAACTGTGAAAAATCATTTGGGCCAAAAAATCCCTGGGTTTACCAGAACTTAACTCTTGCTTGAAGGAAGACACAGATCCTGGGGTTTAACTCCGTTTCTGAAGGCAAATTCAGACCAGAGTTCTCATCCCTGAAAAGCACTGTGTTTTAAGGGAAGAATCATCCTCTCCATTCCAGCGTCTCCAATATAGTAAGAAACATGAGCATGCCCAGAAAAAAAGAACTGTGTTTCCTACTCATACGGATCATATGTAGTTCAACTCTGCTTATGAAACTGATACAAACCACAGCTCCTCTTATATTAATGCTCTTTAGTTAATAGTGAGAATCGATTTCGGTTGCTGAACTGTGAAAATTCATTTGAGCCTAAAATTCACTTTGTTCACCAGAAATGAACACTTGCTTGTAGGAAGACACAGATCCTGGGGTTTAACTCCGTTTCTGACTGGAAATTCAGACCAGAGTTCTCATCCCTGGAACACACTCTGTTATAACGCAAGAAGCAAGCTCTTCTTTCTAGAGTCTAAAATACAGCAAGAACCATGAGCATGCCCTGAAAAAAAGAACTGTGTTTCCGACTCAGACAGACCATATGTAGTTCAACTCTACTTATGAAACTGATACAAACCACAGATCCTCTTACGTAAATACTCTTTAGTTAATACTGAGAATCGCGTTGGGTTCGTGAACTGTGAAAAATCATTTGAGCTGAAAATTCACTTTGTTAACCAGAAATGAACTGTTGCTTGTAGGAAGACACAGATCCTGGGGTTTCACTCCGTTTCTGAAGGGAAATTCAGACCAGAGGTCTCATCCCTGAAACACACTCTGTTATAATGCAAGAAGCAAGTTCTTCTTCCAGAGTCTAAAATACAGCAAGAACCATGAGCATGCCCTGAAAAAAAGAACTGAGTTTCCTACTCAGACAGACCATATGTAGTTCAACTGTGCTAATGAAACTGATACAAATCACAGCTCCTCTTACATAAACGCTCTTTAGTTAATAGTGAGAATCATGTTGGGTTCGTGAAATGCGAAAAATCATTTGAACCCAAAATTCACTGTGTTTCCCAGAAATGAACTTGCTTGTAGGAAGACACAGATCCTGGGGTTTAACTCCGTTTCTGAAGGGAAATTCAGACCAGAGTTCTCATCCCTGAAACACACTCTGTTTTAAAGCAAGAAGAAAGCTATTCTTTCCAGAGTCTAAAATACAGCAAGAACCATGAGCATGCCCTGAAAAAAAGAACTGAGTTTCCTACTCAGACAGACCATATGTAGTTCAACTGTGCTAATGAAACTGATACAAATCACAGCTCCTCTTACATAAATTCTCTTTAGTTAATAGTGAAAATCATGTTGGGTTCTTGAACTGTGAAAAATCATTTGGGCCAAAAAATCCCTGGGTTTACCAGAACTTAACTCTTGCTTGAAGGAAGACACAGATCCTGGGGTTTAACTCCGTTTCTGAAGGCAAATTCAGACCAGATTTCTCATCCCTGAAAAACACTGTGTTTTAAGGGAAGAATCATCCTCTCCTTTCCAGCGTCTCCAATATAGTAAGAAACATGAGCATGCCCAGAAAAAAAGAACTGTGTTTCCTACTCATACGGATCATATGTAGTTCAACTCTGCTTATGAAACTGATACAAACCACAGCTCCTCTTATATTAATGCTCTTTGGTTAATAGTGAGAATCGATTTGGGTTGCTGAACTGTGAAAATTCATTTGAGCCCAAAATTCACTTTGTTTACCAGAAATGAACACTTGCTTGTAGGAAGACACAGATCCTGGGGTTTAACTCCGTTTCTGACTGGAAATTCAGACCAGAGTTCTCATCCCTGGAACACACTCTGTTATAACGCAAGAAGCAAGCTCTTCTTTCTAGAATCTAAAATACAGCAAGAACCATGAGCATGCCCTGAAAAAAAGAACTGTGTTTCCGACTCAGACAGACCATATGTAGTTCAACTCTGCTTATGAAACAGATACAAACCACAGCTCCTCTTACATAAATTCTCTTTAGTTAATAGTGAAAATCATGTTGGGTTCTTGAACTGTGAAAAATCATTTGGGCCAAAAAATCCCTGGGTTTACCAGAACTTAACTCTTGCTTGAAGGAAGACACAGATCCTGGGGTTTAACTCCGTTTCTGAAGGCAAATTCAGACCAGAGTTCTCATCCCTGAAAAACACTGTGTTTTAAGGGAAGAATCATCCTCTCCTTTCCAGCATCTCCAATATAGTAAGAAACATGAGCATGCCCAGAAAAAAAGAACTTTGTTTCTTACTCATACGGATCATATGAAGTTCAACTCTGCTTATGAAACTGATACAAACCACAGCTCCTCTTATATTAATGCTCTTTAGTTAATAGTGAGAATCGATTTGGGTTGCTGAACAGTGAAAATTCATTTGAGCCCAAAATTCACTTTGTTCACCAGAAATGAACACTTGCTTGTAGGAAGACACAGATCCTGGGGTTTAACTCCGTTTCTGAATGGAAATTCAGACCACAGTTCTCATCCCTGGAACACACTCTGTTATAACGCAAGAAGCAAGCTCTTCTTTCTAGAGTCTAAAATACAGCAAGAACCATGTGCATGCCCAGAAAAAAAGATCTGTGTTTCCTACTCATACGGATCATATGTAGTTCAACTCTGCTTATGAAACTGATACAAACCACAGCTCCATTAAATAAATGCTCTTTAGTTAATACTGAGGATCGCGTTGGGTTAGTGAACTGCGAAAAATCATTTGAGCCAAAAATTCACTGGGTTAACCAGAAATAAACTCTTGCTTGTAGGAAGACACAGATCCTGGGGTTTAAAACCGTTTCTGAAGGGAAATTCTGACCTGAGTTCTCATCCCTGAAAAACACTCTGTTTTAAGGTAAGAATCATCCTCTTCTTTCCAGCGTTTCCAATATATTAAGAAACATGAGCATGCCCAGAAAAAAAGAACTGTGTGTCCGACTCATACAGAAAATATGTAGTTCAACTCTGCTTATGAAATGATGCAGACTGCAGCTCCTCTTAAATAAATGCTCTTTAGTTAAGAGTAAGAATACCGTTGGGTTCCTGAACTGCGAAAAATCAATTGAGCCGAAATTCACTGGGTTTACCAGAACTGAACTCTTGCTTGTAGGAAGACACAGATCCTTGGGTTTAACTCCGTTTCTGAAGGGAAATTCAGACCAGAGTTCTCATCCCTGATACACACTCTGTTACAACGCAAGAAGCAAGCTCTTCTTTCCAGAGTCTAAAATACAGCAAGAACCATGAGCATGCCCTGAAAAAAAGAACTGTGTTTCCCACTCAGACGGACCATATGTAGTTCAACTCTACTTATGAGACTGATACAAACCACAGCTCCTCTTACATAAATGCTCTTTAGTTAATAGTGAAAATAGCGTTTGGTTCCTGAACTGCAAAAAATCATTTGAGCACAAAATTCACTGGGTTTACCAGAACTGCACTCTTGCTTGTAGTAAGACAAAGATCCTGGGGTTTAACTCCGATTATGAAGGCAAAATCACACCAGAATTCTCAACCGTGAAAAACACTCTGTTTTAAGGCAAGAATCATCCTCTTCTTTCCAGCGTCTCAAATACAGTAAGAACCATGAGCATGCCCAGAAAAAAAGAACTGTGTTTCCTACTCATACGGACCATATGTAGTTCAACTCTGCTTATGAAATGATACAGACTGCAGCTCCTCTTACATAAATGGTCTTTAGTTAAAAGTGATAATCGCATTGGGTTCTAGAACTGTCTAAAGTCATTTGATCAGAAAATTCTCTTTGTTTACAAGAAATGAACACTTGCTTGTTGGAAGACAAAGATACTGGGGTTTAACTCCGTTTCTGAAGGGAAATTCAGACCAGAGTTCTCAACCCTGAAACACACTCTGTTTTAACGCAAGAAGCAAGCTCTTCTTACTAGATTCTAAAATACAGCAAGAACCATGAGCATGCCCTGAAAAAAAGAACTGTGTTTCCTATTCAGACAGATCATATGTAGTTCAACTCTGCTTATGAAATAATACAGACCTCAGCTCCTCTCACAAAATGCTCTTTAGTTAAAAGTGATAATCACATTGGGTTCTAGAACTGTCTAAAGACATTTGATCAGAAAATTCTCTTTGTTTACCAGAAATGAACACTTGATTGTAGGAAGACACAGATAATGGGCTTTAACTCCATTTCTGAAGGGAAATTCTGACCAGAGTTCTCATCCCTGAAACACACTCTGTTTTAACGCAAGAAGCAAACTCTTCTTTCCAGAGTCTAAAATACAGCAAGAAAAATGAGCATGCCCTGAAAAAAAGAACTGTTTCCTACTCATACGGTCCATATGTAGTTCAACTATGCTTATGAAACTGATACAAACCACGGCTCCTCTTACATAAATTCTCTTTAGTTAATAGTGAGAATCATGTTGGGTTCGTGAACTGCGAAAAATCTTTTGAACCCAATTTTCACTGTGTTTACCAGAAATGAACTTGCTTGTAGGAAGACACAGATCCTGTGGTTTAACTCCGTTTCTGAAGGGAAATTCAGACAAGAGTTCTCATCCCTGAAACACACTCTGTTTTAAATCAAGAAGCAAGCTCTTCATACTAGATTCTAAAATACAGCAAGAACAATGAGCATGCCCTGAAAAAAAGAACTGTGTTTCCTATTCAGACAGATCATATGTAGTTCAACTCTGCTTATGAAACTTATACAAACCACAGCTCCTCTTACATAAATGCTCTTTAGTTAATAGTGAGAATCATGTTGGGTTCTTGAACTGCGAAAAATCATTTGGGCCAAAAAATCCCTTGGTTTACCAGAACTTAACTCTTGCTTGAAGGAAGACACAGATCCTGGGGTTTAACTCCATTTCTGAAGGCAAATTCAGACCAGAGTTCTCATCCCTGAAAAACACTCTGTTTTAAGGGAAGAATCATCCTATCCTTTCCAGCGTCTCTAATATAGTAAGAAATATGAGCATGCCCAGAAAAAAAGAACTGTGTTTCCTACTCATACGACCATATGTAGTTCAACTCTGCTTATGAAACTGATACAAACCAAAGCTCCTCTTACATTAATGCTCTTTAGTTAATAGTGAGAATCGATTTGGGTTGCTGAACTGTGAAAATTCATTTGAGCCCAAAATTCACTTTGTTTACCAGAAATGAACACTTGCTTGTAGGAAGACACAGATCCTGGGGTTTAACTCCGTTTCTGAAGTGAAATTCAGACCAGACTTTTCATCCCTGGAACACATTCTGTTATAACACAAGAAGCAAGCTCTTGTTTCTAGAGTCTAAAATACAGCAAGAACCATGAGCATGCCCTGAAAAAAAGAACTGTGTTTCCTACTCAGACAGACCATATGTAGTTCAACTGTGCTTATGAAACTGATACAAACAAAAGATCCTCTTACATAAATGCTCTTTAGTTAATACTGAGAATCGCGTTGGGTTCGTGAACTGCGAAAAATCATTTGAGCTGAAAATTCACTGTGTTAACCAGAAATGAACTCTTGCTTGTAGGAAGACACAGATCCTGGGGTTTAACTCGGTTTCTGAAGGGAAATTCAGACCAGAGTTCTCATCCCTGAATCACATTCTGTTTTAACGCAAGAAGCAAGCTCTTCCTTCCAGAGTCTAAAATACAGCAAGAACAATGAGCATGCCCTGAATAAAACAACTGTGTTTCCTACTCATACTGACCATATGTAGTTCAACTCTGCTTATGAAACTGATACGAACCACAGCTCCTCTTACATAAATGCCCTTTAGTTAATACTGAGAATCGTGTTGGGTTTGTGAACTGCGAAAAATCATTTGAACCCAAAATTCACTGTGTTTACTAGAAATGAACTTGCTTGTAGGAAGCCACAGATCCTGGGGTTTAACTCCGTTTCTGAAGGGAAATACAGACCAGAGTTCTTATCCATGAAAACACTCTGTTTTAAGGCTAGATTCATCCTCTTCTTTCCAGCGTCTCCAATATAGTAAGAAACGTGAGAATGCCCAGAAAAAAAGAACTGTGTTTCCTACTCATACGGATCCTATGTAGTTCAACTCTGCTTATGAAACTGATACAAACCACAGATCCTCTTACATTAATGCTCTTTAGTTAATAGTGAGAATCGGTTTGGGTTGCTGAACTGTGAAAAATCATTTGAGCCCTAAATTCACTTGGTTTACCAGAAATGAACATTTGCTTGTAGGAAGACACAGATCCTGGGGTTTAACTCCGTTTCTGTAGGGAAATTCAGACCAGAGTTCTCATCCCTGAAACACACTCTGTTTTAAAGCAAGAAGCAAGCTCTTCTTTCCTGAGTCTAAAATACAGCAAGAACAATGAGCATGCCCTGAAAAAATGAACTGTGTTTCCTGCTCATACGGACCATATCTAGTTCAACTCTGCTTATGAAACTGATACAAACCACAGCTCCTCTTACATAAATGCTCTTTAGTTAATACTGAGAATCATGTTGGGTTCGTGAACTGCGAAAAATCATTTGAACCCAAAATTCAATGTGTTTACCAGAAATGAACTTGCTTGTAGGAAGACACAGATCCTGGGGTTTAACTCCGTTTCTCAAGGGAAATTCGGACCAGAGTTCTCATCCCTGAAACACACTCTGTTTTAAAGCAAGAAGCAAGCTCTTCTTTCCAGAGACTAAAATAGAGCAAGAACCATGAGCATGCCCTGAAAAAAAGAACTGTGTTTCCTACTCATGAGGCCCATATGTAGTTCAACTCTGCTTATGAAACTGATACAAACCACATCTCCTCTTACATAAATGCTCTTTAGTTAATAGTGAAAATAGCATTTGGTTCCTGAACTGCGAAAAATCATTTGAGACCAAAATTCACTGGGTTTACCAGAACTGAACTCTTGCTTGTAGTAAGACACAGATCCTGGGGTTTAACTCCGTTTATGAAGGCAAAATCACAACAGAATTCTCAACCGTGAAAAACACTCTGTTTTAAGGCAAGAATCATCCTCTTGTTTCCAGCGTCTCCAATACAGTAAGAACAATGAGCATGCCCAGAAAAAAAGAATGTTGTTTCCTACTCATACGGACCATATGTAGTTCAACTCTGCTTATGAAATAATACAGACCGCAGCTCCTCTTAAATAAATGCTCCTTAGTGAAAAGTGATAATCGCATTGGGTCCTACAACTGTCTAAAGTCTTTTGATCGGAAAATTCTCTTTGTTTACGATAAATGAACACTTGCTTGTAGGAAGACACAGATACTGGGGTTTAACTCCGTTTCTGAAGGGAAATTCAGACCAGAGTTCTCATCCATGAAACACACTCTGTTTTAACGCAAGAAGCAAGCTCTTCTTACTAGATTCTAAAATACAGCAAGAACCATGAGCATGCGCTGAAAAAAAGAACTGTGTTTCCTATTCAGACAGATCATATGTAGTTCAACTCTGCTTATGAAACTGATACAAACCACAGCTCCTCTTACATACATTCTCTTTAGTTAATAGTGAAAATCATGTTGGGTTCTTGAACTGTGAAAAATCATTTGGGCCAAAAAATCCCTGGGTTTACCAGAACTTAACTCTTGCTTGAAGGAAGACACAGATCCTGGGGTTTAACTCCGTTTCTGAAGGCAAATTCAGACCAGAGTTCTCATCCCTGAAAAACACTCTGTTTTAAGGGAAGAATCATCCTATCCTTTCCAGCGTCTCTAATATAGTAAGAAATATGAGCATGCCCAGAAAAAAAGAACTGTGTTTCCTACTCATACGACCATATGTAGTTCAACTCTGCTTATGAAACTGATACAAACCAAAGCTCCTCTTACATTAATGCTCTTTAGTTAATAGTGAGAATCGATTTGGGTTGCTGAACTGTGAAAATTCATTTGAGCCCAAAATTCACTTTGTTTACCAGAAATGAACACTTGCTTGTAGGAAGACACAGATCCTGGGGTTTAACTCCGTTTCTGAAGTGAAATTCAGACCAGACTTTTCATCCCTGGAACACATTCTGTTATAACACAAGAAGCAAGCTCTTGTTTCTAGAGTCTAAAATACAGCAAGAACCATGAGCATGCCCTGAAAAAAAGAACTGTGTTTCCTACTCAGACAGACCATATGTAGTTCAACTGTGCTTATGAAACTGATACAAACAAAAGATCCTCTTACATAAATGCTCTTTAGTTAATACTGAGAATCGCGTTGGGTTCGTGAACTGCGAAAAATCATTTGAGCTGAAAATTCACTGTGTTAACCAGAAATGAACTCTTGCTTGTAGGAAGACACAGATCCTGGGGTTTAACTCGGTTTCTGAAGGGAAATTCAGACCAGAGTTCTCATCCCTGAATCACATTCTGTTTTAACGCAAGAAGCAAGCTCTTCCTTCCAGAGTCTAAAATACAGCAAGAACAATGAGCATGCCCTGAATAAAACAACTGTGTTTCCTACTCATACTGACCATATGTAGTTCAACTCTGCTTATGAAACTGATACGAACCACAGCTCCTCTTACATAAATGCCCTTTAGTTAATACTGAGAATCGTGTTGGGTTTGTGAACTGCGAAAAATCATTTGAACCCAAAATTCACTGTGTTTACTAGAAATGAACTTGCTTGTAGGAAGCCACAGATCCTGGGGTTTAACTCCGTTTCTGAAGGGAAATACAGACCAGAGTTCTTATCCATGAAAACACTCTGTTTTAAGGCTAGATTCATCCTCTTCTTTCCAGCGTCTCCAATATAGTAAGAAACGTGAGAATGCCCAGAAAAAAAGAACTGTGTTTCCTACTCATACGGATCCTATGTAGTTCAACTCTGCTTATGAAACTGATACAAACCACAGATCCTCTTACATTAATGCTCTTTAGTTAATAGTGAGAATCGGTTTGGGTTGCTGAACTGTGAAAAATCATTTGAGCCCTAAATTCACTTGGTTTACCAGAAATGAACATTTGCTTGTAGGAAGACACAGATCCTGGGGTTTAACTCCGTTTCTGTAGGGAAATTCAGACCAGAGTTCTCATCCCTGAAACACACTCTGTTTTAAAGCAAGAAGCAAGCTCTTCTTTCCTGAGTCTAAAATACAGCAAGAACAATGAGCATGCCCTGAAAAAATGAACTGTGTTTCCTGCTCATACGGACCATATCTAGTTCAACTCTGCTTATGAAACTGATACAAACCACAGCTCCTCTTACATAAATGCTCTTTAGTTAATACTGAGAATCATGTTGGGTTCGTGAACTGCGAAAAATCATTTGAACCCAAAATTCAATGTGTTTACCAGAAATGAACTTGCTTGTAGGAAGACACAGATCCTGGGGTTTAACTCCGTTTCTCAAGGGAAATTCGGACCAGAGTTCTCATCCCTGAAACACACTCTGTTTTAAAGCAAGAAGCAAGCTCTTCTTTCCAGAGACTAAAATAGAGCAAGAACCATGAGCATGCCCTGAAAAAAAGAACTGTGTTTCCTACTCATGAGGCCCATATGTAGTTCAACTCTGCTTATGAAACTGATACAAACCACAGCTCCTCTTACATAAATGCTCTTTAGTTAATAGTGAAAATAGCATTTGGTTCCTGAACTGCGAAAAATCATTTGAGACCAAAATTCACTGGGTTTACCAGAACTGAACTCTTGCTTGTAGTAAGACACAGATCCTGGGGTTTAACTCCGTTTATGAAGGCAAAATCACAACAGAATTCTCAACCGTGAAAAACACTCTGTTTTAAGGCAAGAATCATCCTCTTGTTTCCAGCGTCTCCAATACAGTAAGAACAATGAGCATGCCCAGAAAAAAAGAATGTTGTTTCCTACTCATACGGACCATATGTAGTTCAACTCTGCTTATGAAATAATACAGACCGCAGCTCCTCTTAAATAAATGCTCCTTAGTGAAAAGTGATAATCGCATTGGGTCCTACAACTGTCTAAAGTCTTTTGATCGGAAAATTCTCTTTGTTTACGATAAATGAACACTTGCTTGTAGGAAGACACAGATACTGGGGTTTAACTCCGTTTCTGAAGGGAAATTCAGACCAGAGTTCTCATCCATGAAACACACTCTGTTTTAACGCAAGAAGCAAGCTCTTCTTACTAGATTCTAAAATACAGCAAGAACCATGAGCATGCGCTGAAAAAAAGAACTGTGTTTCCTATTCAGACAGATCATATGTAGTTCAACTCTGCTTATGAAACTGATACAAACCACAGCTCCTCTTACATACATTCTCTTTAGTTAATAGTGAAAATCATGTTGGGTTCTTGAACTGTGAAAAATCATTTGGGCCAAAAAATCCCTGGGTTTACCAGAACTTAACTCTTGCTTGAAGGAAGACACAGATCCTGGGGTTTAACTCCGTTTCTG
Source organism: Onychomys leucogaster (assembly GCA_949786385.1). NCBI lineage: Eukaryota > Metazoa > Chordata > Mammalia > Rodentia > Cricetidae > Onychomys > Onychomys leucogaster. The sequence continues at coordinate 1,206,493 of CATKUP010000117.1, read as the reverse complement.
AAGGCAAATTCAGACCAGAGTTCTCATCCCTGAAAAGCACTGTGTTTTAAGGGAAGAATCATCCTCTCCTTTCCAGCGTCTCCAATATAGTAAGAAACATGAGCATGCCCAGAAAAAAAGAACTGTGTTTCCTACTCATACGGATCATATGTAGTTCAACTCTGCTTATGAAACTGATACAAACCACAGCTCCTCTTATATTAATGCTCTTTAGTTAATAGTGAGAATCGATTTCGGTTGCTGAACTGTGAAAATTCATTTGAGCCTAAAATTCACTTTGTTCACCAGAAATGAACACTTGCTTGTAGGAAGACACAGATCCTGGGGTTTAACTCCGTTTCTGACTGGAAATTCAGACCAGAGTTCTCATCCCTGGAACACACTCTGTTATAACGCAAGAAGCAAGCTCTTCTTTCTAGAGTCTAAAATACAGCAAGAACCATGAGCATGCCCTGAAAAAAAGAACTGTGTTTCCGACTCAGACAGACCATATGTAGTTCAACTCTGCTTATGAAACTGATACAAACCACAGATCCTCTTACGTAAATACTCTTTAGTTAATACTGAGAATCGCGTTGGGTTCGTGAACTGCGAAAAATCATTTGAGCTGAAAATTCACTTTGTTAACCAGAAATGAACTGTTGCTTGTAGGAAGACACAGATCCTGGGGTTTCACTCCGTTTCTGAAGGGAAATTCAGACCAGAGGTCTCATCCCTGAAACACACTCTGTTATAACGCAAGAAGCAAGTTCTTCTTCCAGAGTCTAAAATACAGCAAGAACCATGAGCATGCCCTGAAAAAAAGAACTGAGTTTCCTACTCAGACAGACCATATGTAGTTCAACTGTGCTAATGAAACTGATACAAATCACAGCTCCTCTTACATAAACGCTCTTTAGTTAATAGTGAGAATCATGTTGGGTTCGTGAAATGCGAAAAATCATTTGAACCCAAAATTCACTGTGTTTCCCAGAAATGAACTTGCTTGTAGGAAGACACAGATCCTGGGGTTTAACTCCGTTTCTGAAGGGAAATTCAGACCAGAGTTCTCATCCCTGAAACACACTCTGTTTTAAAGCAAGAAGAAAGCTATTCTTTCCAGAGTCTAAAATACAGCAAGAACCATGAGCATGCCCTGAAAAAAAGAACTGTGTTTCCCACTCAGACGGACCATATGTAGTTCAACTCTACTTATGAAACTGATACAAACCACAGCTCCTCTTACATAAATGCTCTTTAGTTAATAGTGAAAATAGCATTTGGTTCCTGAACTGCGAAAAATCATTTGAGACCAAAATTCACTGGGTTTACCAGAACTGAACTCTTGCTTGTAGTAAGACACAGATCCTGGGGTTTAACACCGTTTATGAAGGCAAAATCACAACAGAATTCTCAACCGTGAAAAACCCTCTGTTTTAAGGCAAGAATCATCCTCTTCTTTCCAGCGTCTCCAATACAGTAAGAACCATGAGCATGCCCAGAAAGAAAGAATGTTGTTTCCTACTCATACGGACCATATGTAGTTCAACTCTGCTTATGAAATAATACAGACCGCAGCTCCTCTTAAATAAATGCTCTTTAGTGAAAAGTGATAATCGCATTGGGTCCTACAACTGTCTAAAGTCATTTGATCAGAAAATTCTCTTTGTTTACGATAAATGAACACTTGCTTGTAGGAAGACACAGATACTGGGGTTTAACTCCGTTTCTGAAGGGAAATTCAGACCAGAGTTCTCATCCATGAAACACACTCTGTTTTAACGCAAGAAGCAAGCTCTTCTTACTAGATTCTAAAATACAGCAAGAACCATGAGCATGCCCTGAAAAAAAGAACTGTGTTTCCTATTCAGACAGATCATATGTAGTTCAACTCTGCTTATGAAACTGATACAAACCACAGCTCCTCTTACATAAATTCTCTTTAGTTAATAGTGAAAATCATATTGGGTTCTTGAACTGTGAAAAATCATTTGGGCCAAAAAATCCCTGGGTTTACCAGAACTTAACTCTTGCTTGAAGGAAGACACAGATCCTGGGGTTTAACTCCGTTTCTGAAGGCAAATTCAGACCAGAGTTCTCATCCCTGAAAAGCACTGTGTTTTAAGGGAAGAATCATCCTCTCCATTCCAGCGTCTCCAATATAGTAAGAAACATGAGCATGCCCAGAAAAAAAGAACTGTGTTTCCTACTCATACGGATCATATGTAGTTCAACTCTGCTTATGAAACTGATACAAACCACAGCTCCTCTTATATTAATGCTCTTTAGTTAATAGTGAGAATCGATTTCGGTTGCTGAACTGTGAAAATTCATTTGAGCCTAAAATTCACTTTGTTCACCAGAAATGAACACTTGCTTGTAGGAAGACACAGATCCTGGGGTTTAACTCCGTTTCTGACTGGAAATTCAGACCAGAGTTCTCATCCCTGGAACACACTCTGTTATAACGCAAGAAGCAAGCTCTTCTTTCTAGAGTCTAAAATACAGCAAGAACCATGAGCATGCCCTGAAAAAAAGAACTGTGTTTCCCACTCAGACAGACCATATGTAGTTCAACTCTGCTTATGAAACTGATACAAACCACAGATTCTCTTACGTAAATACTCTTTAGTTAATACTGAGAATCGCGTTGGGTTCGTGAACTGCGAAAAATCATTTGAGCTGAAAATTCACTTTGTTAACCAGAAATGAACTGTTGCTTGTAGGAAGACACAGATCCTGGGGTTTCACTCCATTTCTGAAGGGAAATTCAGACCAGAGGTCTCATCCCTGAAACACACTCTGTTATAACGCAAGAAGCAAGTTCTTCTTCCAGAGTCTAAAATACAGCAAGAACCATGAGCATGCCCTGAAAAAAAGAACTTAGTTTCCTACTCAGACAGACCATATGTAGTTCAACTCTGCTTATGAAACTGATACAAACCACAGATCCTCTTACGTAAATACTCTTTAGTTAATACTGAGAATCGCGTTGGGTTCGTGAACTGCGAAAAATCATTTGAGCTGAAAATTCACTTTGTTAACCAGAAATGAACTGTTGCTTGTAGGAAGACACAGATCCTGGGGTTTCACTCCGTTTCTGAAGGGAAATTCAGACCAGAGGTCTCATCCCTGAAACACACTCTGTTATAACGCAAGAAGCAAGTTCTTCTTCCAGAGTCTAAAATACAGCAAGAACCATGAGCATGCCCTGAAAAAAAGAACTGAGTTTCCTACTCAGACAGACCATATGTAGTTCAACTGTGCTAATGAAACTGATACAAATCACAGCTCCTCTTACATAAACGCTCTTTAGTTAATAGTGAGAATCATGTTGGGTTCGTGAAATGCGAAAAATCATTTGAACCCAAAATTCACTGTGTTTACCAGAAATGAACTTGCTTGTAGGAAGACACAGATCCTGGGGTTTAACTCCGTTTCTGAAGGGAAATTCAGACCAGAGTTCTCATCCCTGAAACACACTCTGTTTTAAAGCAAGAAGAAAGCTATTCTTTCCAGAGTCTAAAATACAGCAAGAACCATGAGCATGCCCTGAAAAAAAGAACTGAGTTTCCTACTCAGACAGACCATATGTAGTTCAACTGTGCTAATGAAACTGATACAAATCACAGCTCCTCTTACATAAACGCTCTTTAGTTAATAGTGAGAATCATGTTGGGTTCGTGAAATGCGAAAAATCATTTGAACCCAAAATTCACTGTGTTTCCCAGAAATGAACTTGCTTGTAGGAAGACACAGATCCTGGGGTTTAACTCCGTTTCTGAAGGGAAATTCAGACCAGAGTTCTCATCCCTGAAACACACTCTGTTTTAAAGCAAGAAGAAAGCTATTCTTTCCAGAGTCTAAAATACAGCAAGAACCATGAGCATGCCCTGAAAAAAAGAACTGTGTTTCCCACTCAGACGGACCATATGTAGTTCAACTCTACTTATGAAACTGATACAAACCACAGCTCCTCTTACATAAATGCTCTTTAGTTAATAGTGAAAATAGCATTTGGTTCCTGAACTGCGAAAAATCATTTGAGACCAAAATTCACTGGGTTTACCAGAACTGAACTCTTGCTTGTAGTAAGACACAGATCCTGGGGTTTAACACCGTTTATGAAGGCAAAATCACAACAGAATTCTCAACCGTGAAAAACACTCTGTTTTAAGGCAAGAATCATCCTCTTCTTTCCAGCGTCTCCAATACAGTAAGAACCATGAGCATGCCCAGAAAAAAAGAATGTTGTTTCCTACTCATACGGACCATATGTAGTTCAACTCTGCTTATGAAATAATACAGACCGCAGCTCCTCTTAAATAAATGCTCTTTAGTGAAAAGTGATAATCGCATTGGGTCCTACAACTGTCTAAAGTCATTTGATCAGAAAATTCTCTTTGTTTACGATAAATGAACACTTGCTTGTAGGAAGACACAGATAATGGGGTTTAACTCCGTTTCTGAAGGGAAATTCAGACCAGAGTTCTCATCCATGAAACACACTCTGTTTTAACGCAAGAAGCAAGCTCTTCTTACTAGATTCTAAAATACAGCAAGAACCATGAGCATGACCTGAAAAAAAGAACTGTGTTTCCTATTCAGACAGATCATATGTAGTTCAACTCTGCTTATGAAACTGATACAAACCACAGCTCCTCTTACGTAAATTCTCTTTAGTTAATAGTGAAAATCATGTTGGGTTCTTGAACTGTGAAAAATCATTTGGGCCAAAAAATCCCTGGGTTTACCAGAACTTAACTCTTGCTTGAAGGAAGACACAGATCCTGGGGTTTAACTCCGTTTCTGAAGGCAAATTCAGACCAGAGTTCTCATCCCTGAAAAGCACTGTGTTTTAAGGGAAGAATCATCCTCTCCATTCCAGCGTCTCCAATATAGTAAGAAACATGAGCATGCCCAGAAAAAAAGAACTGTGTTTCCTACTCATACGGATCATATGTAGTTCAACTCTGCTTATGAAACTGATACCAACCACAGCTCATCTTATATTAATGCTCTTTAGTTAATAGTGAGAATCGATTTCGGTTGCTGAACTGTGAAAATTCATTTGAGCCTAAAATTCACTTTGTTCACCAGAAATGAACACTTGCTTGTAGGAAGACACAGATCCTGGGGTTTAACTCCGTTTCTGACTGGAAATTCAGACCAGAGTTCTCATCCCTGGAACACACTCTGTTATAACGCAAGAAGCAAGCTCTTCTTTCTAGAGTCTAAAATACAGCAAGAACCATGAGCATGCCCTGAAAAAAAGAACTGTGTTTCCGACTCAGACAGACCATATGTAGTTCAACTCTGCTTATGAAACTGATACAAACCACAGATCCTCTTACGTAAATACTCTTTAGTTAATACTGAGAATCGCGTTGGGTTCGTGAACTGCGAAAAATCATTTGAGCTGAAAATTCACTTTGTTAACCAGAAATGAACTGTTGCTTGTAGGAAGACACAGATCCTGGGGTTTCACTCCGTTTCTGAAGGGAAATTCAGACCAGAGGTCTCATCCCTGAAACACACTCTGTTATAACGCAAGAAGCAAGTTCTTCTTCCAGAGTCTAAAATACAGCAAGAACCATGAGCATGCCCTGAAAAAAAGAACTGAGTTTCCTACTCAGACAGACCATATGTAGTTCAACTGTGCTAATGAAACTGATACAAATCACAGCTCCTCTTACATAAACGCTCTTTAGTTAATAGTGAGAATCATGTTGGGTTCGTGAAATGCGAAAAATCATTTGAACCCAAAATTCACTGTGTTTCCCAGAAATGAACTTGCTTGTAGGAAGACACAGATCCTGGGGTTTAACTCCGTTTCTGAAGGGAAATTCAGACCAGAGTTCTCATCCCTGAAACACACTCTGTTTTAAAGCAAGAAGAAAGCTATTCTTTCCAGAGTCTAAAATACAGCAAGAACCATGAGCATGCCCTGAAAAAAAGAACTGTGTTTCCCACTCAGACGGACCATATGTAGTTCAACTCTACTTATGAAACTGATACAAACCACAGCTCCTCTTACATAAATGCTCTTTAGTTAATAGTGAAAATAGCATTTGGTTCCTGAACTGCGAAAAATCATTTGAGACCAAAATTCACTGGGTTTACCAGAACTGAACTCTTGCTTGTAGTAAGACACAGATCCTGGGGTTTAACACCGTTTATGAAGGCAAAATCACAACAGAATTCTCAACCGTGAAAAACACTCTGTTTTAAGGCAAGAATCATCCTCTTCTTTCCAGCGTCTCCAATACAGTAAGAACCATGAGCATGCACAGAAAAAAAGAATGTTGTTTCCTACTCATACGGACCATATGTAGTTCAACTCTGCTTATGAAATAATACAGACCGCAGCTCCTCTTAAATAAATGCTCTTTAGTTAAAAGTGATAATCGCATTGGGTCCTACAACTGTCTAAAGTCATTTGATCAGAAAATTCTCTTTGTTTACGATAAATGAACACTTGCTTGTAGGAAGACACAGATACTGGGGTTTAACT